>CM070729.1:17920660-18349198 GCA_036346275.1 Otatea glauca
AATCAACTATATTCAGTTTTAAGTTAAGATTTGTGTTCTGCTTTCATTAATTAACAGCATCACTAAAGTAAAGGAGTTGGATGCGATCCAGACTCCCAGTATCCAACAATGCACTAACCGATTAGACTATCCGATTAAGATTTGTGTTCTATTTTCATTAATTAACCGCATCACCAAAGTAAAGGAGTAGGATGCGATCCAGACCCGAGTATCCAACAATGCACTATCCGATTAGACTATTAAACATCCACGAATCATTGACCACGGTCCGAGCTCCTAGATCCAGCACTGCATAGGCACTTGCCTGTCTATTCAGCATCTTCGATTCCAATTCTCTATGGACCCTCTCATATTTTGCAAAAGATGGCGCCATGACCACTTACATATATTTTGCTGTATACTGAAAGCGCACATCTGGTAGATACATTAGAACAACCGCATTTGCACACACTTCATAACGGGATCTAACGAGAACTAATCCTTGGCACAAACAACCAAGGCCATTAGGCCAACATCCTGCAAGCAAGAACAAGAACGCACACTGGCAGAGTGCTAGCTTGTGCACAAAGCAATGCTACAGATGTGGAGTAACTAAGTTTTTCTAGGAAAGCATAAAGGCCTAACGCCATTCTCACGGATCCAAAACTCCAGCATCCAAACATCAGTTGAGCAAACCAATCACACTGACTGTTTTCGTGGAAGGAAAAGTTCGCAGCTTCTAAACCAGATCAAGGGAAACGAAGAAAAGAAGCCTACTTTTTTCACCTACTCCTTGTGTAATTACTACTCCTATCAAACAACACTCGCAGTAAAAGGACAGATAAATAACCACGAGAAAGGAAGGCGTTGCAAGGAAGGAAAGGAAGCAGAAAGCAAAAGGGCAAAGTGGAACGAACGGCAAGTGTACAGGGAGACGCACGTTCCTGTGAGATCCATACACTCCACTAGATGGAGGAAGGAAGGAAGGTGGATTCGTACCGGCGATGTAGGTGGAGGCGGGGTCTCGAAGCCGGCGCGGCAGGTGTCGCACCAGACGCGACCGCGCACGACGAAGCCGGCGCGGCGCGGGCGGAGGTCGCGAGACGCAGAGGCGGGCGACGCTGCCGCGAGCGCGCACAGCGCGGCCGCGAGGAGGAGAGAGGCACGGAGGACGCCATTGCCGCCGACGACGGGACGAATTGGGAGCTGGGAGCGGGAGTGAGTGGAGTGGGGATGAGATGAGATGGGGAGCGTGAAGGGAATGATGGTTTGTGGGGCCGCTATAACGTGGGCGTTGAGGGGGTGCGAGCACCGGACGGTAAGGAGCCCGTTGCAATTTTTTTCTTTCCGCCGTTTTCTTTTCATATATATATATATATATATATATATATGCAATATATCTAGTGAAAACTCTATAAAACCTACGTGTAAAAATTTTCAAAATTCTCTAAAATTACTATACGTAGGAGGTGAGCTTTATTATCGTGTAAAATTTGAAAACCAAACTCAATCCCATGTGAAAGATATGAAAAAGACAAACAGAGAGATGAATAGTATTAAACAGTGAAAATCACTATTTAAGTTACATTTGTTTTTCCATATCTTTCAAATGCAATTAAATTTGGTTTCCAAATTTTGCAAGATTATAGAAGCTCACCTCCTCTACGTATAATAATTTTTGAGAATTTGTTAAAACTTGTAAATATAGGTTTCACTTGAGTTTTCACTAGAAGAGAGGTTTTCATATATATATATATATACTTAGGACACCATGATCTAAAAATGATATTTTCTCTATGCATTTTCATACGAAATTTTTGAAAATTTTAGGATCTTTGAGTTTAACCAGGTTTACCAACTAGTTCAAACAAATTTGAACCAAATTCAAACTAGAGTTTCCCTTTTGGTGATAGTTTGGTTGCGGTATGTGCTAATTTTATATATAAGTAGCAAAACATGTGATCCAAACTCGCTCAAAATCTTTAAATTGAGTATTTTTTCAAAGCTATGTGTTTCATTTGAATTGTTAAAGATAAGTATATACCCTACAACTGAAATTTTTGAAATATATACTCAAATATGACTTGAATTCGCGCATTTGAAATCCTGGTGCCACGCACCATGGTGCCCTATTTCGTATATATATATATATATAACAATAATTGTAGAATGGCCTTTTAAAGAAGAGCTACACTATATTTAATATAGACCGTTTATCCAATGAATCAGATTTCGCTAACATTTATTTAAACTTCTTGCTTTAATAGAGTAGTATGAATATCCTTCGTAAATTAAAAACTAGATCTAATTTCTAGTATCTATTATATTACTAATGTAATGTATCAAAGAAAGGGCTCAATTTGCTGCTCCCCGAACCACATGGATTTGTTCCTCACAAAATAGAAAATTGAGTCAAGCTGAGTTGCTGCTCAAAAGGAACCACGAAAATGCACGCAAGGAAACCTATGTCCTATTGAAGTGCTTTTGTCATTCAGAAAACTGTTAAAATTAATAAGCCTCCAGGTCACAAACAGGTACTCCATGAAGCTCGAACCCACTCTTATCATGGCTCACGCAGTGTACGTGTTATCAGTCTGTCTAACCTACTGTCACCGGTCAGTCTGGAATGGATTAGGCTTGTAAAGAGGAGTGGTCTGCTTTAGAGGCGGGATGCTGCGTCGCATCGGATCGGTCCGGTATAAGTTTATCGTGCTTCGTGCCTAAATCGTGTCGTCGTGCCGACCGCCAGCCTTCGCGAGCCCAGACACGGCCTATTTACGCTTTAGGTTCCGCTTGCGTCGCGTCGCCGCACCCGACCCATTTACACTCATCGCGATGAGAGAAAAGAAGCCAAGACGCACTAAACCGAGGCAATGGACACAAATATTAAGGAAAAAGAACTAAATTTTATTTATTCTTGATCGCCTTCCTCTTTCTCAATCGTTATCTCTCTCAATCTCGAGTCTTTCTTGCTCGCTCTCTCTCTCTCAATCTCTCTTGCTCGCTTCTCTCACCCAATCAATCTCTCTCAATATCTCTCGTCCGATCATTCTCTTCTCAATCTCCTAGTCTCTCTCATCCGATAAATCTCTCTATCTCAATCTCTCTCCTTGCTCTCTCTCATCCGATCATTCTCTCTTTCTCAATCTCTCCTACCCGATCGCCTCTCCATCTCAACCTTTCTCGCTCGCTCTCTCTTGCGTGATCATTCTCTCTCTCAATCTCTCTCTCGCTTCTCGTCCGATCACCTCTCTCTCAATCTCTTGGTCTCTCTCAATCCCTTAGCTCTCTCGCTGATCGCTCTCTCTCAATCTCTCGTCTCTCATTCGCCGTGGAGAGGGAGAGAGGGATTGAGCCGAGAGAGTGAAAGAGAGCTAGGTAGGTGTTCGACATGTCTCTTACTATGAACTTCTATAGTAGGGCATGTAGCTTTGGAGATCCCATTTTGTACGCTTACCATTATCCTCAAACTTCATTCTTTCAATACTTGTCTACTTTCAAAATAGTCAAGGTCATTGTCTCCAAATATGTGATAGTCACATAGAGAATCGAAAAAGATAACACCTGACTTTATCTCTTTTTCTTTCTCCTTTCTTTTTTCACTGCTTTCCCTTCCGCTTTTTTCCTCTCCTTCCCTCAATTTTTTCCCTTCCCCCAAGTGACGCCTCTCTCCTTTTTTCACTCTTTCTCTCGGGCCACCTCGATTCATCCGCCTCCCTTAGGCTCCCGCCCACGCGACGCGCCACGCCTCCCCGCTTCCTCCCTCGCGCTGACGCCTCCCCACGGCACTGGTTTCCCGTCGGCCTCTCCTCCTCCCCACCGACTCGCCGACCTCCCGCGACCCACGGGGTCCCCGCCTCCTCACCATCCCGCCGCCACTGGTGCAGCCTCGCCTCCTCGGCCTCCTCCGAGCGCCACCTCGGCCTCCTCAAGATCCTGCCGCCCTTGCCTCTCCTCGCACTAACCTCCTCCGCCTCCGCCTCCACTCGACCCTCGGCCTCCGCCCGATGCCCCTGGTCTCTGGCGGGCGTGGCATGGGACAGCGGAGACGGCCTCGGGCATGGCGACGCGGGAGGGAGGTGGCACGCTGACGGGAGGCGAGGCTTTCATGGTTCTGGACGGCCACTCGGAGCAAGGGCAGGGCTCAGCAGCCCACGGCCAGAGCGAGGCGGCGAGGGCTCAGGCGGCCACCGCAGAGGCAACGGCGGACGCATGCTTGGCAGGTGCTCCCGCTCTTGGGCGTGCCTTGCCCCGCACAAGGTCTTGACATGCCGCCGAAGTCTTTGGTGGTCAGGTTTACGAGCACGTACCCCATCTCGCCGACGCGTCGGGCCACCCGTCGTGTCCGATCAGGCGCCCAACACGGTCCGAGCAAACGTGCAAAGTTGGCTCGACCCAATCTCAATAATACCATGCCGCCCCGAATCGGCTGGACCGGTGTGCCTCGTGCTGGCCCAAATAACCTGGCACAGATGCCCACCTCTAGTCTGCTTCTGCTACTAACGTTGAGTAGTACTAACTTGTATTATTTAAAGCATAATTAAGAGGGCATTTCAATGTGGTTAGGATCACCCGGCCTTTCGCGCTGCTTGACATTTGCAGCTGGTGCTTGCCTGCCATCACGGGTCGATCGGGTGCGATCCGGCGAATGTTGTTTGCAGCTGGCGTCGGTGCGGAGGATCACATGCGCGCGCGGGGCCGTATACGGTTATGCACGCACCACCGGTACGTTTACCCTTCCCTCCCACTACACTTCCCGTCCGAGACACGGTTTTTCGCGGACTTATTAACATCATGTCCATACGGGTCGATAGGGCTGATATGTACCATTTACAATATAAAACAGTAGAAAGCAGCTCTGTATTGTATACTGCTTTTGATGTTAATCAATATCGTCTACTTATATGGACGAAAATGACAATACTGTTTACTGAACGTATTGAAATATATGTTATATTTGATCTTGCTACTGAGATTCTTGGTTGTGGCTAGAGATGGTAATCAAAGCGGTGGGTACGGATAATGCTCATCTATACCCATACGCATAGCTAAAATCTCCTCCACGGGTATACCCACGAAGAGTCGCGGGCTAAGAATCTCGCTTATATCCGTCGCGCGGTATACCCGCTACCCGCCACCATCAACAATCGCTCGAACCAAATGGCACTAGGAGCTAATGAGTTATGGTACTAATACAATCCTTTTGATGAAATTATGGGAATCAACTACATTACGTGGATTGAAGAATAATTATCAATGATCCAAAATTTCAAATGTACATGGGAATAAAATTAAAATAACATATGCGCATAAATAACATACAGATGCTCAAGTTCAACAATTACTGATATTAGGTACAACAAATTGGGGATTAGAGGATCAACTGGACGCCTGTTCTAACCCATATGTCAATAGAAGGTGACGGGTAATTGGGCGGAATGGATACGGGTGAAGCTCTCCCATATCCGCATCCGTTTGCCCGTCGGGTAAAGTTTAGCCCTCATAAACATACTCGTAGATAATAAAGGAGAAACTTATCCACATCTATTAGGGTTTTTACCTTGTCACTCCAGGTCCACGCCATTTCCTCCCTTAACGCAGAGCTCCAACCAAGGATTGAAATCTCGCCCGTTCTAAATATCGTGCGTGGGTCTGAGAACAAAATCTCTGCGAGATCTCGTTATTTCAAATAAATTCCGCATTTAATTGTAAAAACAAAATTTGAATTCGGTTTTTGAACCAAATTTTCGTCGAGATTTGCCGAGATCTCTGAGAAATTAGATGGCACGAAAAATGGCCCAAATGACATAAAAAATTTTGAATTTTTTGTGAAGGTTCTCGACACATCAATAATGTTTTAATAAAATTTTAGATTATTATCAAATCTTAGGAATTTTTAAAATTAAACATTGCTACTGCTCGATAAAACGTAATCGACAAGATTGAACCGAATGAAAATGAAACGAACCACATTAGAACATTTTAAATTTTTTTGCATGGTTACGATGCATCACTAATGTTCTCATAAAAGTTTTAGATGATGGTCAAACTTCATGAATTTTAAAAATTCGGACAAGTGTTACTATCGATAAAAGTTTACCAGTAAACTTCAACCAAATGAAAATAGTACAAACCATTTTATAAAATTTTATTTTAAAAATTTGTGAATGGTCCTGATGTATCATCAATGTTTCATCCGATGAACAAGCTTCAAAAATTTCAAAATTTTGATATTGCTACATGCTCATAAAAGTTTGATGATCAATACATAGATTTGATTTAGCAATCAAAAAATATTTAAAATTTTTCATAAGGGTTCTAAGAAAATAGTTAATTTCTCATAAAAATTTGAATCATGATCACACTCCAGTGAATTTATAAAATTCTTACAAATACAAAGGTAATGATTTATGTTCTTCTGCTTTTAATTTTGAAATATAACAAATGAAGTTCAATACATACATAGATTTGATTGAGCAAACAAAAAAGTTGATTTTTTTAAATTTTAGAGAATGGTTCTGATTCAATTATTAAGCTCTCATAAAATTTTCTGATCATGATCACACTCGAGAAAATTTATAAAATTATGACAATGTTACTATCCCAATTATGTTCATTCTGCTTTTATTTTTAAAGATAACAAATGTAGTTAAATTATTTTGAAAATTTTTATGTATGATCCTACACTTATTAGTATGGTACCATAAATTTTTAACATCATGATAAATATGTAAAATTTTATAAAAATCCGATAGTGTTTCTAAAGTTTTTAAAAATATCTCAAAAATTCAGCTTTTTCAACAAATTTTCATAGCAGATTACTTTCTTAAGGGTTATTGATCAATTTTCGGTGGTCAAACATCAAATTCTAGTAAAAAATACCGAGATCTCGGCGAGATTTAGCGAGATTACTGTAGCAATTCAAATTTCCTGATTTTTTTCACTTCGGCCAGCATTTTAAATCTTGTTCCCGATAAACGATATCTCGCGAGAAACCGGCGAGACTTTGAACCATGAGCCAACAACTTCTACCACGTACTACGATACGAACTCCCAGTACGGTTGCCACCTCTATAGTAACTACTCTACGCGGTTTTCCTTTCCGCGGCCATCTCGCTGTCGCAGGACTCTGGGTCCACGGCATTTCCTCCACACCGTTTCATAGCTCAGGTTCTTCTGCTTAAATTAACCAGCATGCATGACGAAGCTGCAAAGTCAATACCTGTGTTTGCGTCGAGCTTATGACAGTTCAAGTACAAGCATTGTACGTAAAAAGCGAAAACTGCAATTTTCCAATGGCCAGGCCATGTAGCTTGGTGATCGGACTCGCCAAGTAAATATTGTACAAGACCAGTTATAACCTGTAACGACGAACAAACGCAAGATATGACTCTGATTAAAAATTTTGGTCTTTGACCTTGAGCTGTTGATGGTGAAAGTTTCTGCTAACATAAAAGAGGAGTTTGTCTATCGTCCTCCCTTGAGTTTCTGTTGTCTCCCTTTCTCACGAGTAACTACTCTGAAAAATCGAAAAATAAAACCATTCCCTACATCTCCTCTGGAAAACAAAAAAAAAAACACCTCCAAATGTTTTGAGTGGAGGGAGTAGGGAAGAAATACCTCGCTTGTGCCGCCGCCACCCCAAAACCGCACCACCACCACACCTTGCACTGTCGGTTCGATCTACCAGATCCAGTGGCTTCCATCGCTGTTGGCCACCTCTTGGGTCTCCTCTCACCTCCCTCCATGTCCTCCCAACCTCGGCTAGCCCCGCCGCTGTTGGATCCGCTAGATCCGAAGTCTCCTCGACTCAAAGGATTTCCCGACACTGGGGTCTCTACTACTCTACACCCTTCCCCGACTCCTCCACCATCTACCTTGTCACCACGCCGACCACTTTGTCAACCACGGTCATGGCCACGCCAATGCCGCACTAATGTGGCGTTGTGCCTTGGAATTCGTGGCCGCCATAAGGTGTCAATGCAAGGAGAGAATGAAGGAGTTGTTTAAAGCCAAAGAGATCGCATGGCGATGACCTCCAAGTCCCGACGTGTTCCTATACAAAATGAGACCTACAATGCATGCCATAAGAGTGGAGCTCGAGAAAAACCATGTGTGTTCTTGGATAGACTTTACATAAAAGATTTCCCCACGATAGATAGATTGGGATGGCGGCATGATAGAACCGAGGTGGAGTTTCAAGCGGTGGTGGTTCGATTAGAGAGAGGGAGGTGGAGCAAGTGAGGAAGGAGTCGAGGCATGTCCACTAACGTGGTGAGAGCTAGATCGTGGTGGATTTCGTGGCGATGGCATCGTGCATTGAGAGAAAGAGAGAGATGAGTGAGAGATAGTGATAAGGAGTGGGAAAGAGAGTAAAGGAGTGAGAGAGGGTTAGGGTAGTAAGGGCAGAGAGGAGATGCCCAAACGGATCGATTGGGCCGAGGCACCGATCGACTAGCCAGCAAATGTTGGATGAAATCGATATAGGCGTGTGATTGCCCTAAAAATGAGAAAACCCTTCCACACGTACATTACTCCTTTGAAAAATTAGAAAAAACACCTCCAAATGTTCACATATTCTTTCAAAATACGCTCAAAATCCCTAAGAATCATCACTACCGACCATGCCTACACTTTCATAAAGTAGATTGAGATAGAGGGAATTAAGAGGGCGAGATGGAGGAGCCGGAAGAATACCTCGATCTTGCTAGGCGTGGGGTTAGGGAGACAGCGATCGATGGTATGCTAGGGATTGACAGCAAGAGGGGACCAGCGGTCACTGGGCTTCTCCAAAGATCGACGGATTTTGGATCTATTGCTCCTCTTTGGCATTGGTGGTGGGTTCCTAGGTTGGAAGCGGGGAGGCCGAGAAGAGGAATGGTGTTCACGACCTGGGCGAGATCCATGGCGGATAAGAACATGCATGACCAGGGTGACGACAACAGGGCATCACAGGGAAGAAAAGCAACACCATCGGCGGAAGGTCAAGGTACCACAGGCAGGACATGGCCACACCGTGGGAGAAGGGCATAGTGTGGAGACAGAGGAGTGAGAGGAAGGGGATGGTGGCGCCAGTGGAGAGAGCGGTAGGGGAGGGAGAGGGAGTGGAATGGGTGGTAGAAGCGGAGAGGATGAGGAGAGCCTCACGGCTCGAGTCTCAAGCATGGGAAGGACGATCTCCACGCAATACTGACCATCCAATCGTGACGATATACAATGTTTTGCTTCCATCAACTAATTTCTTGCAGAAATCTCTAGAACATCATGGATGACTCAGATTTTTTTTAAAAAAATTTGGTTATGTTTTATGATATGTATTACCTTCTTTTCGAATCCCGCTGCAACGTAGGCATTTTACTAGTTGTTTTAACAGGGAATGTTTGGACATTTCGTGTGTATTCATTTGGGCCGAAATAGCGTCAGCCCAAACCATCTTGTCGCAAGGCCATATACTCAAAACTGTCGTATGTCTATCGTGATGCCTAGCAACAGAAGCCCACACGCGAACAGGTTCTTTCCGGCCATTTGTTACACGCTGATCGGGCGGCATCTGCCCACCCCATGCTACCCGGCACTTAAAAAATCACTAGTAGACAAAATAGCTTATGTCAGCGGCCATCAAAAAGTGATTCGGAAAATTTGAAATGCTATAACTTTTAAGCTGAGTATTGGATTGACGATCCATTTGAACCATCTTGTTTGTTATTATGAGAGCTTCAAAATAAGACCGCACTTACATATATTTAAATGTCTTTCTTTAGAGATTATGCCAAATGTTTCTACTAATAATTTTTATTTGTTCCACTAATAGGTTTGAATTTATTCACATTTGCCCTGCAACCGAAACACCAACAATGGACGGTTAAAGTGCCACCCTTGAAGTCCTAGTTCGCCGGAGCTTGCAACCGCTGTCACCGCCGTTTTAGCCCACCAGACAAGATTTTTTTTAAATAATACAATTTTTAAAAGTAATTGCGACATTAATACGCGGATAAAAAAATTATAAAAATAATACTACGTCGCCGTACCGGTTGGCGAAAATCAGGTAGTCGCCAGATGGTTTGGCGAAAATCAGGTAGTCGCCAAACTGTGTGGTGAAAATAGCCTAATTGCGCAATTAAGGACGTCTGACAGAGGAAACGGCCGGGACACCCTATTTTCGCCAAATAATGTGGCGAAAATAGGGTTTTCGCCGTATGGTGTGGCGACAACCTATTTTCGCCACACCATTTGGCGAAAATAGGTGGCTTTTTTAAAGTAATTGTAAAATATTTTCAAATAATAAATTTATCGATGATAATTCATGTAGTTAAAAGTAGGGTCAATAAATGAAGACAAATTCATATTTATCGGTGATAATTTATGTAGAAATTTCTTTATAAGTAATAAATTTTTTTATTAAAATTGGAGAAATATATGTTGCGCTAAAAAGTTTGCAAGAATACACCTCAGTCGCCTGACCATAGAACGACAGGAAGAAGTCGCCCAAAAAAATTATAAATTCGATCAAAAATTTTCTAGAGGAAATTTAATTTACGAGAAAAATCGTCAATGTTATTTTGACGGGTCGTAGAATTGCATAGTTCAAAGTAGGGTCAATTAATTTGGAAAAATTAATTGTATGTTTCAATACTAATTAATGTAGTGCTTTAAAAAATTATTTGTCAGTTAATTATTTCTGGAAAAAAACCAAATTTCGTTGTTCGTCTTTCAATGTACGACAAATTTGACGACAAATAAAACCCGACATTGATATTCATAAAACTGCGATACAATATAGGTACGTACATGCCTTAGAGAATTGATAAAACTGGGATACAACATAAGACACAAAATCATACATTATATGGCCATAGTCTTCGGTATAGGACATGTTGACAAAGATAAAAGTCATCTATTGGTGGAAGTACTTGAACGTCGAGGTGGAAGTGATACGAAATCGTTATCATTATCGTCATCGTCATTTGTATGGTTGAGAACTAGCCCGCCTCTAGTACAGGTTGAACGTTCTCTTGCATTGTTTCTTGAACGGCCTGCTATGGAAGTGCTTGAACATTGAGGTGGAGGTGATACGAAATTTGTCATCATCATCGTCATCATCATTTGCATAGTTAGGAGCAAGCCCCCCTCCGGTGGTGGTTGAACAGCCTCTTGAACTTGATGTCAGCAGAATATCGTGGTCGGTCTCTACCCTCCGCTTAGATCCGTCAGATCTTCTACACGAACTAGGCATCACACCCCCGTCGAAAAGCATATACATCGCTAAGAATTCTGGGATATCTTTGTTCAGTAACTATTCATCCTCTAGGAATGACTAACACACAAGACGAGCATACGAAGTAGTGAACTCATGTATAATGGTAAAAAAATTAGTAAGGTGAACAAATAAAAAATAACTAACCTTAATATGCTCTGCATACCGATCGGGCAGCATTAGTACCCTGTAATATCTTCTAGAGAAACATGTAGCAGAAGGGTGGTCGGCTAGTTCGCACACCCTGAAATATCTTTGACGCCACCATTGCAAGTGCGCCTTCAGGTCGTCGGAGGTCACAAGGTTCAGGCTAGAGGTTGTCAAGTTATGCCTCCATAATGTCGGGCGCCACTCTTGCAATTTGGACACCACTTTACTTAGGTTTTCCTCCTTGAATGGATCGTTCATCCCACCACGCGTAACCTTCAACGTGTAATTGAGAGCTACGCTGCTCATATCGGGTGTCCATGGAAATGCTCTACTAGAGGATCCAGCCATGGTGAAGAAGTGTGAGTGGGAGCTGCAGGTGTGTGCCTGCGGTTTGGCCTTTTATACACTCGAAATGATGGTGTATGGATTAAGTGTTGGAATGTAAGATTGAAACATACAGAGGGATAGAAAATGCCGGAGTGTGTTGTAAGTCGGACTGAAAAGGTAGTCGTGCATAAAATGTGTTAGGATTGATAAAGCCGATGGTAGCGTGTTGTCAAATCGGTCTAGAAAAAGTGATGGCCTATTGTTGTGAAATCGGCCTGAAAAAGTTTGAAGAATTGGGCAGTGTTGTAACTTATCACTGCAAAAGGTGATGGATGATACCAGTGACTTGTCTAGTCGCCCTCAGAGCCTTTTTTCAGGCCAATGTGAGAAAAGTGATGAAAAATATGCAGAACGCCTTTTTCATATGACGTGGATCCAGGAACCTTATCATACTTCGAAACGCCTAGTGGAAACGCCTGTTCGTAGAGCGATGATACGGTTCTATACTAGGAAACAGATTACGATGAATGAAATAAACCGCGAACACAGAAAAATAAATATTTGGAAATATTAAATCATACATTAAGTGAGGAAGTATGAAACATGTATATGATGATAACAAAATAAGGTACTACCTCTAACCACCCCCCTGAGCACCCCTACCTCTACGATGCCCTCTCTTTGCTCTACGTGCTGAAGCCGGTGTATCATCTAGAGGTTGTGTGTGAAGCTCTCGACGGCCGCGCCTGCCGTGTCTCAAGGGTGTATCATTGACCGGACGACGCCACGGGAGGCAACGCGCACTCCATAGGAGGTGCCGTAGTCCTGCTGCGTCATCTGCGCCGCAGGGGCCGCGTGGATCGTGGTCGCCGGAGGAGGCTGCGTGAATCGCGTGCTGCAGAAGAATCGATCCACCTAAGAGAATCGATCGTGGCAGCACTCGATGAGTGAGGCGACGAAGAAAACTGTCCTCCAACCTATAGGCAACCTGTAGTTCAGGTAGTAACATGTAATCATAATCAGGTGATACTTATACGAAATATCAACAATTGAATATTGCTCGACTTACCTGGTGTGGGGACCATGGTGGGCCCGCATGGTGCCTGCCAATTGGACCCTCCAGCCACATCTGGGGCCGGAGGCACAAGGGTGTGGAAGCTGGACTCTACCTCTACTGTGTAGGGAGGAGCTGGGGCGGGTGTGTGGTAAGAAGGCACGTGTGGTGGCCTAGATGAGGTACCATGGTCAGTAGCGTCCACCTGCTGACAAGAACCGAGCTCCACGATCCGTCGAGTCCCGGCTACCACGCATCTCCATGCTTCTGTCATCTTGTCTAGTGTGACAGCAACTCCGTCCCGCAGCCTACTCAAAATGCTGTGGCCATGCTGGTGTAAGTCCCTGGCGTGGTCCACCTGCCACGTACAAACAAATCAGCGACATAGCGTAACGAACAGATGATATAACTTACGAAGTAAGACTTACCATCGCGTGCATGGCTACTCCTGCCTGGCCCGGGTACAAGTCCGCCACGCTCGGAGCGTACGTGTGGGTGGGTGGCTCCTCCACAAGTACGAGACTAGTACGCGTCCGTGGCACGTACCAGGCTAGGTACTACTGGTAGGAGGAGTAGTCGTATGGTGTGTCCTCATCAACGATATCCTCTAGTGCCCCATTCCACTGGATGAGCCACAGCTCCATCCTCCGAGCCAAGGTCGCCATGGTCTTCTGAGGTCCCTAGGTGGCGAACCTGAAGAGAAATCCACATTATTACAAATATAACATAAGCATTTACTATAATTGTAGTGGGCGAGTAACTCACGAGTGCACTCTCTCTGGCACACGATCCCCTGAAGGAATAGGGACCAGCTGGCGAAGTCCAAACTGCCTCATGACTCGTTGCGGCGCGTAGTCCTCCACGAAGACATCGAAGATGAGCTTCCTCCTGGTAAGCCAATAAGCTTGGTCCCTGTAGCATAGTGCAGAGATCCCCCTGCCATGTCTCTCTCCACTACACGACGGTCGCTATAGGGGTCCCAGATCATGTGCTCCACACTTAGGTGGTCAAACGCCTCCATGAAGGAGTGGTACGCTGAACGTACCTGTAGTCCTGCCCACTGTGGCTGTAGTACAAAAAAAGTCAGTAATCAAATGCGATTGCAATTAAAACTGGATAAATACTTAGAAGGACGTACCCGTCGCCTAGTCCAAAGGGAGCCCATCGTCAGACGATCGATTGCATCGCCTCCGTACATGTCGACGGTGTAGTGTCGAGGCTCGACAAAGGGTCGACCCACAGGGAAGCGCTCGAACGACTAGAGTTGAAGAAGAAGAGGCATCCCAGCGAGATTGGCGGACTTGCTTTTCTTCACGCACGCGTCGCAAAGGGCGCGGTACGTGGCAGCAAGAACCGCCGAACCCCAGGATAGCTGTGGTACATCGTCGAGCTCAACATCGGCAATAGCCTGTGCATAGGATATCCAACGCGCGTCGACACTGTCGCCGTGTGTGGACGTGAACATCACGCACCCGAACAACCAAAGCAAGTAGGTCTCAAGGTGCCGTGCAACCTGGTAGTCCGTGGGCATCGCCGCCATCAGTTGCACCTGTGACAATTAAAATTGTGTAATATCAGATTAATGTTACATAAAACTAGAATAATATGTCTATGTACAAGTACTAACCTCAAACTGGGCCAACCACCTCCTCGTTGGGCCGTGCCTCTTGCCGATCCGTATTTCTGGATCAAGGGGCACCACTCCGGCGAACCTCTCCTCCAAGTTCGCCACCCACCCGGTAGGAGTCATCGAGGGTTCGATTGGTGTCCCAGTGACCAGCAACCTAGTAAGCATGGTGACGTCCTACAGGGTCACCATCACCTCGCCGAAGGGAAGGTGAAAAGTGTGCGTCTCTGGCCTCCAATGGTCGACCAAAGACGCCAGTAGGGAACGGTCAAACGAAAAACGCCGCGACCGCTCTGGACCATCCTCACCCTCGCCCTTTTCATCGGGCACACCTGCATCCTCAACTGACCCTCAACCATGCGAACAAGAGGAAGCAAGCTAGCACGTGCCAACCTATGGATGCAAAAAAAAAACAGTTGCATTATTTAAATATAAGTCATACAACCTAAAATTATTTGAACAATAGAACATGTAAACGTAGTGCAACTCACCTGGTGTGGAAGCGTGGGTCAACGCACCATGCCTTCTTAGGCACTTGGATCCGCAGCAGAGGCACCTTGTCATTGCCTACTGTCGTGTGGACGAACGCATAGTGCCGTCGGTCCAAGGCAGAGTCCGGAAGTGAGTCGGGCTGCTCCATCCCTACAAGTAAATAATGAACCATTTATTACACAAGACATATAATAAACATGATATATATATATATATATTTAAAGGAGAAGCGTACAACATAAATAATACTACAAAACATATGACAAACACTATACATATATCTAGGGAAAGACATAATCATCCAACTTAAATAATATTACATAACATCCCACAAACATGAATAAGATTATAAATAAGATTATATAATTCGATACATAACTGACAGTACACATTACTTCGACACACATCACATAGCATAACCACGACGAGTTGGTGGATTCGACCCATCACACATGCTACCGGCATTGCTTTGTCTTATGCCCATACTCACCGCACTCTGAACACCTTCTAACATAGCCACCCACTTCAAATTCATCCATATCATTGCGAATACGCCTACTTTATGGATGACCAGCCTACCCTTCCGCACACCTCCGCAAGGTTGATCCGTGAGATGATGCGCCATCTCGTTAATCACGGTGAAATCACCGTGTACGAAACCACGTAACTCACCGACTGTATGGACAACATGATCCTTCAAGTAGAAAGGGGACACGCATTGCGACGTGTTCATCCCAATTTGCCCACAAGCAGCCATGACATGTGAGCAAGGAATATGAAGAAGTCTTGGCTTGTTGCAGGTGCATTCACACCATCCAGTGGCCCCTTGGCCTAGATTAACCTCGTGTGTAATAACCGCTGTATTGATTCCCAATCCCCCTTTGCACCGAAGAGTCACTTCAAAGCGGTACTCAGTAATTCCGAAGCTACGCATTACATGCTGCTGAGCTTTAATGGTTCGTTCCTTCATGTAGGTCATCATCCGCCAACAATACGGCGTTTGCAATGTCGTGGCATGAAGAACAGCCTCTGCATGCCTTTTCTGGAAATAGGCAACGATGCCGTGCAACATGCCTTCCAGGATGGCCACAAGTGGTAGCGGACGGAGGCCTCTTATTACCCAATTGTAAACCTCGGCTATATTTGTTGTCATGACACCAAACCTGATCAACACATATCGATTAGTACAACAACCCCATTTGTTCAATCATCATAAATATCATAATTTACTATACTAACCTGGCGCTCCCCGTGTCATGGAGCAATGCCCACTTCTCTAGAGGCTCCGCCTCTATCCAGTGAGAGAAACACTTTATGTTCCTTGACGATCGTCTCCTCATATTTGGAGGATGAGCTCCCCGAGTGGTCCTAGCCTTTTGGGTGGGCAATCGCTCAAGCAGTGGTTGCTTATTCATCTCTTCGATATGTGCACTAGTGTGCTTATCCAACTCAGCCAATAACGCGTTGAACTTACGTGCCTGATTCTGCTTGCATAACCTCTTAAATAGGTTCATTAGTTTCTTATTTCTGAACTGCCTAAAGAAATTTGCTCCTAAGTGTATCATGCACCACCTGCTCTGCAAGTTACGCCATGGGAATGGCTCATCAGGATCCTCCTGCAGAGTCTTAATTGCCGAAAGAATACATTTGTGACGATCATGAATGATGCACACGTCGGGCCGATCACCAACTACCCCGAATTTCAGATGTCTAAAAAACCACAGCCAGCTATCCTAGTTCTCACCCTCAACAAATGCAAAGGCCAATGGAAGTATGTGGTTGTTCGCATCAACTGCAATGGCCGTTAGAATCTATCCCTTGCATTTTCCAGTAAAAAATGTACCATCAACACAAAGCAACGGACGACAGTACCTGAATGACGCAATGCAAGGACCCAACGAAAAAACGCACGACGAAATGTGCAGATCCCATTACCATCTGCTTCACTTTTGTTGAAAGCGGTGTATGTACCAGGGTTGGTTTGCTTCAGGACAGCAAGCACACGAGGTAGGTTGCAATACGAAGCCTCGTATGTACCAAACCTATTCTCTAATGCTTTTTTCTTCGTACGCCAGGCCATCGAGTAACTTATCTGGTACTTAAATTTTCTTAAGATTGCTTTCTGAATATATGAACACTCAATATTCCGCTTCTCAATGATTACATTGAACATCACGCTAGCAATTACAGCTGCATTCAGGTTGCGGTGTTTCACTAGAACATTTTCTAGTCTGCATGTGTGCTCCTCTACTCGTGATGCAATCCAATACGTCTTGCATTCGGCTTGTATGCATGAACTAGGAATGCACATCCATCGGTTCTGCACTTCACTGTGTACCTATCTGGCCGGGACAAGACAACCCGGAACTCTCTCTGCTGCAACAATGCCCAAAGCCTCACTGCCAACTTCAATTCAGAATTATTTGAGAATATTTGATTCAGCCGAATGGCATTGGTACCATACTCCCAATGCGACTCATGGCCCCACAAAACTTCTATACCAGATTTTTTTTGCTTGTTCCATTCGTTAGGGATGGGTATATCCGCTACCCCAGTATTATCATGCATTTCATCATTATCCTTATCCTCCCCTTCGTCATTGTCGACTTTTGTAGTCGGCAATGAATTTATGGGGTAGGCGCTCGATCTCAAACTCGATGGTCACACAAGACAAGGGGTTTATACAGTTCAGCTCTCATGAGGAGATAATACCCTAATCCTGTCTTCGGGATTATATGGATCTCTTGGATCCGGGGTTGCACAAAGCACAATATGCTCTAGGCGATATGAGGTGTTCTATGCTCTATGGCTTGATTGCTCTATGTTTGGATGATCGGATCCCCTTGTTGTTGCCCACCCTCTCCCTTATATAGCGGGGGTGAGGCGGCTTACAGAGTCCTGATCGGTTTGGAGATTCTGATCGGTTACAAGATTCTAATCAGTTATAGGACAGAGTTTACATCTTTATCTATCCTTCTAACGACTCGGATTACAACTGTATCTATCATTTCTAAACACAAGTTCAACTTCCGTTATGATATCTCCTTTTCCGTACGGTTAAGAAGCTTGATGTGAAGCATATCTTCTGGGCCTTCATCTTGGGCCTTTCCTGAGGATACCCTTGAATCTATATCCCACAAAGCCTCGAAAGTGCTTCATGATCCGATCGCTTTACTCGTGGCTCCTCGCCTGTAATCCCGATCGGTTTCCTTATCCAATCGAAAAATCTTCCTTTTGCAACAAAGTAATTATGAAGAACTCGATCATAAATTCCATCCTTTGCTTTTCTCAAGCGCAAATCTTTACCGAAGCTGATTTATTTGTGAGCAGCCTTACGGACTTTTATCATGTCATAAACGAGATTCGATACTTTTCCCTACCAAGCCTTTAATTTTTATCGCTGATACCATCAGGCAGTCTTCGAGGTTGCCTTGTTTTTCCGTACAATTCATTCACCGAAAAACTCTTCGTCTTCGGTTGCATTAACACCAAATCTCTTCACCGACGCTTAATATCCCTAGGCTTACTTCGATTTCGTCGAATTGGCTATAAAAGGCGACCACGCTTCAAAATGTATCTCTTCGCTACGCCTCCATTCTTTTGCTTCAAGCTTTTGTCCTCATCATGCCCTGGTATCATCAGCAAAGGTGGACCCTAGGCTAGTCAAGTGTCGGGAAGAGTTTGACCGGCCTTCAAGAACACCTGGAGGAGTTGGCGAAGAGGCGCGACCGCAAGGCCGCCGACGCACTCCTCGAGGTCGTCCCTGCCCTTTACAAGGCTAGGGATCCTCACCGAGGCGCCGCCGCCGGGCCGCGGGGAGGCGTAGTTCTCCTGCAACATATAGTTTCCTAGGTGTAATGCCTAGGGAATTTTTGTACGTAATAAAGAAATACCTTCAGAGAAGAATCTTTTGTCCGCCCCTTGATCGTATTAGTCTCGCTCTAGGTGTCTTGGACCTTGTGTGTTGCTTGAACTCGAAGGAGGCGCCCATCCGCCGCTAGACATAGCTTAGGCTCGACTTGGAGCGCATCATTGCATTTGGCCGCGATCCCCATATCCGATCAAGGTAGATGTAGTTTTTAGTCCAACTTGGGATGTAACGAGGTTATCCTGGCTCATGGCCGAATGATACCCATATCCCAAGAGCACGGTCCAGCTCTCTTGGAGCGTATCATGATTTCATATGGCTCTTGGCCGAGTGATATCTTTTCCCGGTTAATACCGGAAGCGGCTTAGGCTCTCTTGGAGTGTATCACATTTAGATGACTCATGGCCGAGTGATACCCTTTCCGATCGATGTCGATTCATTTAGGTTCTCTTGGAGCATATTACTTTTGACGGCTTTGGCCGAGTGATACCCTTTCCGATCGATGTCGGACCCGCTTAAGCTCTCTTGGAGCGTATCACATTTAGATCCGGCGGGCGCCCGATTCGCTTAAAACGACGCACGCATTCTCGCCCTCGTGGAGCACGCCCATGGATCTGCGTCGCTTGGGCACAATCTACGGTACATGATTCCGCATGCGGTAACCACCCAAAGGCCCAACGGGGCGACTGTAAGAAAACAAGTTCTTATTCGTTGAAGACCATCCACATCCCGCTTAATACGGTAAGTGGGAAACGAGCCCCATCATGGGGCGACGTGGCCTCGACGCGATCCGTCAAATTCGCTAAGCCCCGTAAGTCGAGGCGACGGGCCAGTAAATCATTTATGAGGAATCGGAAGGATGAGACGCTTCGCAGCCTTTTTCCCGCCGATTCGTAGAGACCTTATTGTCTCTCTTTAAAAACTAGGTCGCACGACGCCCGACGATTCATCTTTCCGTCGAGCTTTTTCTCCTTTCACCTTCTCGCCTTCCGAACTCTCCGCCACCAAGGTTAACCTTCACGTTTTGCCTTCTCGAGTCGCCACAATCTTTCTACAAGAATGTCTTCCTCTACTCCTTCTCCGCCTTCACCACAAGATTGGACGACCTCGACAACGACCGAGGAGAAGATGAAATCCATGGTAGACGATGGGATCTTGCCTGATCTGCCCTCGATCTCCGACGTGACGCCACGGTGAATCCGTCTCGACTCTCCGCTCCGAGGAGGTGGTGGTTTTCAATCCTTTTTCCACCGCACCTTGGTCTTCCGATCGCTTCTTTCCTTCATGCCTTCTTTTCTTTTATGAAATCGAATTGATGAATCTAAACCCTAATTTTATCCTCCAAATTTCCTCTTGTCCACCTTTGTGAAGCTTTTCGGGCATTAGCCCCCATTTTGACCTCTTTCACACCTTTATCTCCTAAAGCCCTATCCTCCAAAAATGACCCCAAGGTTATCTGGGCGCTGGATTCCAAATGCGGAAGGGTTGAAGAAGGATTACTTTGCCATTCCTCACAAGACCTCCAACAAGGGTCGGTATAGGGAATGGTTTTACCGTGCCAACCCCGACTCGCCTCTCGCCTCCGCTCACCGGGCGCCGCCCTCAATATCTATTTCGGGTTCTACCCCGCTTCTTCCGACATGGATCAAGTGTCCAACTCTTGCACCGATTAGAAAGCCGAAGATAGCGGCTTACAGGAGTGGGTTTGGCCTCCACTTCATCGCCACGGTGCAGCCTATGAAGGAGCGAGTTCATCCGGGATTCGCTTATAGGAAAAAGTGACCCACCCGAACGGCCCGACGATTTGCCAAGGAGAGGTTATGCGCTGTGGTCGAGAACTCTTTATCTCGAGTATCGACATATTATCCGCCAAGTGCCCAAATCTTTCAACATATCACGCCTCCCGCGTAGGCGATTTTTATTGGGAATTTTGGCGCTTCTTCGCTCTCAAGTTTTGCTAACTCTTGATCTTCATCTTCGTGATCGCATCGCGCTCTTCGTTCCTCCTTCCGAATGCCTCCGCCTGTGTGTCAGTTCTCCGGCTGGCGCGGTCTCCAGCAGGGGCCTCACGCAAAGAAGGGAAGAAGATATCGTCCGATGACCTCGTGGCCCCCGACGTCCGGTTGGTGGTCCCAAAATCCAAGATCCACTGCGCGAAGTTCCGGCTGGTTGTCCAGAGAAGCCCGGCACCGCCGGGTCGCGGTCCAAGTGGTTTTTCCGGGGGTGGGCCAGCTACTCGCAAGAAGCCCCCGATGAGAATGAGGAAATCCAACAGGTCCGTTACTCCGTTGACTCCATTTTTATTCTTCGGTCTTGCTGACGATTCTTCTTCACAGGGACCCTTCACTTGATACGCCCGTCGGGTCTCCGCCTGGGGGCCCTGCTGAGGTTGGACCTCCCGGAATTCATACTTCGACAGGGGAAACTGCTTCTGAGGGCGCCGAAGTGTCTCCTAGTCCCCCGGCGCGGTCTCCTGTTCGCGTTGCCCCTGCGACAGATCCCGTTGCTCCTGAGCCAGCCTCCTGCTCGTCCCCTGAGGTTGAAGAGATTCACCGAGTCCCGCCGCCCCTGCCGCCTCGCCTAATAACAATGAGATACCGCTTTGTCGATGATGAGGGTTTGAAGCTTTTGGACGACCGAGGAAGAGCGAGAGAGAGAGATGACTTTTTCATCCATGCCAAGGCTTGTGCGCATGCCGTCCAGGTGAGCATTCCTCCAGGAACGCTGTGTCCCTGCTTCCGCCCTTCTTCCACTCGTTTACCTTTTGCTATGATGATTATAGAAAATAGGGGAGCGCTTCGAGCGAAAGTCCGAGTACATTCAAAGGATGCTCCTTGAAACCGGACGCCAGAGTGCTTGGCGCACCTAGCACGCATCAAAGCCGAGTATACGATCGAGTCGCGATCCCTTTGGTCCGAGCCCGCACATCACGGACAGAACAAAACGCTCACATGAGGAGAACTGGATATCACCCGGCTCTCCGAGGTAGCTATCTCTTGGGTTGTTTCATGTTTTTTGCTTAGTCGACTATCTTGCCGATTTCTTGTGTTTACTCTACCGGATTCGCTCGCAAGCTTGAAGGAAAACTTAAAGTCGCGAAGATTCCCGAGTTAAGTCGAGAAGGATTTTGAAGGTGTAGCCGCCAACTAGTCTTTGCTTGATCCTTTACTATCCTCTCTAACGCTTTGGCTTGTGATTATAAGGTCGAAACTCAGCGCAAGACGCCGCCTTCGTGAGAGAGTTAAGGTTCTCGAAACTTCCGCGCCGAGCTCCAGACGCTTCTAGCCCCCGCCGAGTTCGCTTCATCCAAGTGGCGAGGCCACTCGCCAGGGTGAGGTCGTCGTCCCGCTAAAGGAAGCCCGGGGCCCTCAAGAACCCGCCAAGGAAACAATGCCAACGGTGCCAA
The DNA here is from genome assembly GCA_036346275.1 of Otatea glauca. Classification (NCBI taxonomy): domain Eukaryota; kingdom Viridiplantae; phylum Streptophyta; class Magnoliopsida; order Poales; family Poaceae; genus Otatea; species Otatea glauca. Next base: position 17,942,818 of record CM070729.1, read on the forward strand.
CTAGACCTGGCGATCACCAAGTCCTCTATGCCCGAGTGGATCTTGAGGCCCTTAAGGAAGGCTACGCCGCGATGTTGAAGAAGATCGGCCACGAGCTCGGGAGGAAGTCAGGATACTTCTTTGTCGATTGTAGAGACTCTTGACCTTTAAAGGCATAAAAGTGTTCCCTGTTTCTCCTTCATGAAAGTATATATTTTCGAGTGGTTTGACCGTGACCTTTGTTCATCCGACTCAGCCCTGTGCTCGGGATATGATTCATGGATCTTGTCCTCGAAGTCTTAACATAAGAGCGAAGCACTCGAATTCACGATTATAAAAGAGGTTATATGTAAACGACTTTTTTCAATCGAACTTTTATTCACAAAGGATTAAAAGAAGTACAAAACTTAAGTGAAAAGCGACGTAGGTGTTCTATATTCCAAGTATTGTCGATTGTCGATCCATCTTCTCGCTTAAGTTTATAAGCTCCGGACTAATTACTTCATCGATGATATAAGGGCCTCCCAACTTGGGGAGAGTTTATGTTCGCTTTTGATTCCTCCTTAGACTAGATCTCCTTTGGAGAACGCGCGCTCTTACATTGTGCCCATGATAACGCCGTAAGCCTTGGAGGTATTTCACGAACGAATTGTTGCGATATCCCTTGCTTCTTCCAACTGCCGAGGTCTTCTAGCCTACCGCCTTCAAGCAATCTCTTCATAACTCGAACCCGCGGATCCGAATTTAACTCGTTGGTAAGACGCTTCGTGCTATATACCGTAAAGAAAGGTGATCGCCGGTTGCTCATTGGGTAGTTCAGAGCCCCTGTGAGTATCAAGGCGGTTCTTTGACCCACCGAGTAGCATATGGTTGAGTCGATCGAAAATTCTTGCTTTTATGCCTTGGAGCACCATGCCATTAGCTCGCTTCAACTCCGTCCGTTACTTCGGTGCGCGATCGACGCTGGCAAATTTTTGCCCCTCCTCGCACCAATCTTGAAATACTTCGCCTCGAATCGAGTGCCATTATCCGTGATGATTCGTTGGGTACGCCAAATCTAACCACGATCTCGTGAAAGAATTCTTCGCCTTTGCCGTGAATGGTGGCGATCGGTTTAGCCTCAATCCATTTGGTGAATTTATCAACGGCAACGAAGAGATGAGTATAGCCTCCTTGAGCCTTTTTCAAAGGTCCCACCATGTCGAGCCCCTGCACCGCAAATGGCCATGTAATCGGATAGTCTCGTAGTTCCCGTGACCGCTTGTTCATTTGGCGATAAAATCGACATCCTTCGCGATGTCCGACGATGTCCTCCGTGATCTCGTGACGGATCGGCCAAAAGAACCCTTGGCGATAGGCTTTTCCACTGTGGTCGATGACGCCGCATGGTTCCCACAAATTCCCAAGTGGATTTCTTTGAGAAGGTCTTTCCCTTTTGTTCCGATATGCATCGTCATAAGATGCCGGAGGAGCTCTACGATAAAGCTCCTTTCCAACGACTACATAACTCTTGCTTTGGCGCATGATCCGCTCGGCTTGGACGCGATCCTCGTGTAGCTTGTCTTCGTCGGGTAGTGTCGGGACCCGAATCGCAAATCCGACCCTCTGTATTCTCGTGCTACCCAGATCACGCTTAGCACACACTGATCATACAGGTTGCACATCACAGATATTCACAAGGATATAAGAATAAATAGTGCAAACATGTATATAAAACGAGTTGTACAACCTTATGGTCTCCTTACAGATAAGTCACCACGCAGGCTTACATTATTCAAAACAAAGAAATAGCAATGAACATAAAAAGTCGTGGAAGCCTCCATCTTGCCACAGCAACCGATCGGGCTTGCCCCTAGTTGCTCGTGTCCTCGACGCACTCCTCCTCCCATACCGTGTAGTCTCCTCCACCGATGTTGGGGTTGATAAGCAAGGTGGGGTGAGTACACAAGGCACTCAACAAGTAATGCATGAATGCAAGACTATTACTATATGCAAAGCTTATTCCAATGGATTGGCTTAATTGATTCTTTTGCATCAAGCAAAGATTTTTAAACTAGTATCTTGTTTAGATTAAAGCGATGAAATGATATAAGTAATACTAATTTCAAATGGTTTTTCTTCAAGATTCTCGGCACACACTTTATCGGTTCATTTCCAACACCGCACACACCACCCTTCCATGTTTTGTTTATGAAAACTACCCTTGATTTGTAATCCCGAGCAATGCTCAATACCGTGAGCACGGCTATTCAATAGTTTTGACACTGCAGAGGTTGTACACTTTACCCACAAGATACACCGCCACCACACATGTGATTGTCCGCAACAAAGCTTTTCAGAACTTCTACCTTAACTAAAGAACCTCTCCCAGATTGCCTTCACTATCACTTCCCACACAGAGCCAAGTATAGGACCGCCAATCACCGCTGGATGGGCACCAAGCCGTAGCACGTACGCTCCCCATACAGATACACCTGTGTACCGTCACCCCGAGGTATCGAGGAAAGATATCGTAACCCTAGTCAACTAGGTCTGTCCCATGTCGTGCATGTGGTTGTACGGTTGACTCGGATCAAAGGCTTGCAAGGTGAAGTCCTTAATCGACCAAGGCAAGACTTTCAACACTCAACAATGGCACACACCCAATGTGGCACACAGACTCACATCACTCAACAACCCAATGCCACACAGCCCACCGCACTGACCTCTTGCCACTTGCCCCAGCCTAAATCATTTTCCACCCAGTTGATTATTGTGCAACACATGCCAAGCCAATAACTCAATATCGATGCGGAACCACACAAAGTTGTTTGTACTCAATCTCAACATGTGGCATCATCACACCACTTTTCAAAATACATTCAATATGTCTTTAATCAATATTGTAGCATTTTTCCAAAGATCATTCATGATTCGTTGCAAGGCTAAGCATCTACTCACGGCCTAGCCTCCCGTGTTGGCACAATATTAACATCCAACTAATATAATCAAAACTTAGGGTGACAATGATCTAGGCATACAATTAATAATTCAAGGTGGCATAACAAAATGGGTTGATTAACTACATTATCCCAAATTAATTTAAATTCATTTTAAATAATTAGCATGCATAGTTTCAAAGCATAAATTACATTTTAAAATCTGGGATCAAAATGATCAAAGCATCACTTGCCTTCAAAGAGCTGTGGTCGTGTTCAAGCTTGGTCTTGAGCGACTAATTCTTCTTCAAACCTTCCAGGTAAATTTGCGTCACGCTGCTCAAATAAAATATGCAATAAATAGCTAATACAGACGACTAGATAATCTCAAAATTCAAATAAAATTCATCATTAAATAGATCACAATTTTATGAATTTTTAGAAATTTGAATCACCCAAATCCGAGTTAAAATGCAAAAGTTATAGTCATTTGAAGTTTTGAATAAAATCAAAATACTGAAATTAGAAAATCCGATTTTTCCAAATTATTTTTATACTTGAAATTGCATTTATGACGTCAGCATGCCTCATGATGACGTCAGCACCGAAATGAATTTCCGTCGAAATATTTTATATATGAAAATATTTATGACGTCGCCGATGACGCCAAGACGACACGCGGCACGCCAGCAGGCCGCCACGCCGCTCTGGTCTATGGACCGGGTTCACGGCTCGGCTCGTCTAGCGTGGACTTGGTTCACGTAAGCAGTCTGCGTACATCGCGGCAAAATCCGCACCGCTCGCTAAAACCGACGGTCGATCCTCACGCGCACCGCAATAAGACCGAGATGCGCGGCGACACGCGTCGCGCATCCAATGATCGACCACGCATCCAGCCAGCGGCGACGCTCGCCCACGCCCACGCGCCGCACATCCAATGGTCACCTAAATCCAACGGTTGATTCCGCACCGACGCGGCGACGCCGATTTACTCGTAGCCACGCGCACGATCGCATCGCGGCGCGCGCCAAAGCAACGGCCGGATCGGTCTCGCTCGTCAGCAACCACGCCACGCGAGATTGATGAAGGTGCGGCGCTACCACCGCCGCGACGCTCAAATCAACGGCGCGGATCCTAGGGCAAAACCAGATCCGAACTCAACCGCTTATATCCGATCCGACGGCTCAGTTACGGAGTCTATTTACTATTCACGGCTTGACGTGGCTCAATCCTATGCATACACTAACGATCCAACTACCGAGATGTAACCAAGTTACGAGACTAGATCTAATCTCTACCGCTCAACCCAGATCTAACGGTCAAGATCTACTAATAGCCCTAATGTCCAGATCTAATCTACGCCGCACATTACGGATCTAACGTCTATAATTTAATCCAAACGTAAGCAGAGAAGTGGATACGTGGACTCACCAAAACCGAGCGATGAGGATCGGACGGCGGCGGAAGTTGGCGAGGTCAACGACGGCGCCGAAGGAACAGTCGCCGAGTCGAGGAAGACGAGGACGTCGGCGGCGTTGCGCGCGTTCCGACGTGAAGAAGTGGCGCGCTCGACGCTCTCGACGAGATCGGTACCCGGTGACCTCAACAACGGCGGAAGTGGACGGCGGCGACGCAAACGACGGAGAACGATGGCGATGCAGGGAACAACTACGGCGAGCTCGCTCAGCGCTAGAGAGGGTCTTGGCGTGCGTGCAAGGTGTCAAAAGACGCGGCGAAGAGTTACGCAGACGCGCTACCGGTGCACTTTAAGGGGCCTCGACGCGCGCGCTACGGTGGCGAAACAAGCGGTAACGGCCGGCGGCGTTAGCTCCGGTGATCTCGCGTGAGACGATCGACGTGGCGCAATCTCGGACGTCGCGCGGATTGATCGGATGGCTCGCGATCGCTAAACGACGTAACACGCGCAAGCGCTCGATCAAGATCGAACGGTTCACCGGCGGCGCTAGGGTTTCGCGCGGATGGGTGGCGGCAGCAAGACAAAGAATGGGCTCGGCCCATTCGCTCATAGCCATTTTTAAAACCTTTTCAATAAAAATAATTCTAGAAATTCATTTAATTCATTTGGGACTTTTAAAATAGCGAAAAATTCTAGAAAAATTCCAGAAAATACCTTGAGATATTTGGAACTCAAATAAAATATTTTCAATAAAACTTTGCTAGAACTTATACATTATTTAATTGTTTTCAAGGAAGGCTAGTTTTGAGTAATTCCAAATAAATTTCGATAAATTCTCAAGAATTCACAAAAATCAAAAATACTCTCAAAATTTAAACTAGAGCAAAAATTAGGTGTTACAAACCTCCCCTTAATGTAATCTCGCCCCGAGATTGGTGGTTGTCTCAGGAATAGGTTAGGAACTCCTTCTTCAGATCTTCTTCACGCTCCCACGCCGCTTCACTTTCCGAATGGTTGCTCCACCGAACTCTGCAGTAAACGTGTTGACTTGTTCCTTGTCTCTCCGCCCATTATGTCCGTAATCTTCATCGGATGTTCTTTGTAAGTCGATCTTCTTGCACTCAATTGTCTCTAACGGTGTTTGCTCTTAGGTACTCAAGACACTTCTTCAGTTGAGACACATGGAATACGTCATGCACTCCTGCCAAAGACGGCGGTAACTCTAACTGATACGCAACTTCACCCTTGCGGCTCAAGATTTTGAATGGTCCGACATACCTGGGTGTAAGCTTCCCTTTTGCATGGAACCTTCTGACTCCTTTGAGTGGTGTTACTCTAAGATACACAAAATCTTCGGGTTCAAAGCTTAGTTCCCTGCGACGGTTGTCAGCATAACTCTTTTGCCTGGATTGTGCAATCTTCAATCTTTCCCTGACCAGGGTGATCTGTGCTTCCGCTTCTTGAAGAATGTCTGGTCCGAAAACATGTCGTTCGCCTGTCTCATTCCAATTCAATGGTGTTCGACAGGACCTACCATACAGAGCTTCAAATGGAGACATTTGTAAGCTCGCTTGATAACTGTTGTTGTAACTAAACTCAGCATAAGGCAAACACTTGTCCCATGAAGTGGAATATGCTAAGGCACATGCCCTCAACATATCCTCCAATATCCGATTGACTCTCTCGGCTTGTCCATCCGTGCGGATGGTATGTCAGATCAAGTTCAAACGAGTCCCCATTGCTTCATGAAGCTTACCCTAACTGGAGGTAAATTGGGTACCTCTGTCCGACACTATCTTTTCGCACTCCATGTAAGCAGACAATTACTCGACATATAAAGTTACGCTAACCGGTCTCCTAATAAGTGGTCTTTCTTGGTATGAAATGTGCCACCTTAGTTAAACGATCTACTATGACCCATATGGAATCATATCCACTTTGCGTGCTCGGGCAATCCGGTTATAAAATCCATACCAATTTCCTCCCATTTCCATTCGTATCTTTAAGGGTTGTAATAGCCTGCTGGCCTTTGGTGCATAGCTTTGACCCTTTGGCATATGTCACATAATGCAACGATTCGCGACTTCTCGTTTCATGCTTGGCCACCAAAATTTTTCCTTCAAATCTTGATACATTTTCGCACTTCTGGATGAATTGAGTACTTGGAGTCATGGGCCTCTCCTGAATTAATCGCTTCAACTCCTTTTTGTTCGACACAAATGCGCCCTTTAAACCACATAGTACCTTGTTCATCCAGTTTAAAATCTTTTGCTTTGCCTTCATCCATTTTGCCCTTAATTCTTTTGATCTTATCATCATCTTTCTGCCCTTCCCTGATCTGATCTTCCAGGGTAGGTCTTACTTCCAAGGTTACTAGGAATCCTTTTGGTACCATTTCCAATTCTAGTTTCTGGAAATCCTTACACAATTCGCTCGACTTGTTTCCAACAAAGATATTTACACTGTGGTTCTTTCTGCTCAAGGCGTCTGCCACCACGTTGGCTTTCCCCGGGTGGTAGTGAATTCCCACATTATAATCCTTGATTAACTCTAACCATCTTCTTTGCCTCATATTTAGGTCAGCTTGTGTGAAAATATACTTAAGGCTTTTATGATCAAGATATACTTCACATCTATTTCCGATGAGATGATGACGCCATATTTTTAGTGCATGCACTACGCAGCTAATTCTAAATCATGAGTCGGATAGTTCTCCTCATGTGGTCTCAATTGCCTCGATGCATAGGCAATTACCTTCCTATTTTGCATCAACACGCATCCCAATCCTCGACGCGATGCATCACAATAGATGTCAAAGTCTTGGTGAACGCCTGGTAAAACTAATACAAAGCCGATGTTAACCTCCTTTTCAATTCTGAAAATTCTTCTCACACTCGGTGTCCATAAAAATTTCTTTTCTTTTTCAACAATTGCGTAAGAGGTCTCGCAATCGTAGAGAATCCTTCAATGAATCGACGGTAATACCCGCCATTCCAAGGAAACTACGGATTTGGGTTACCGCCTTCTACTGCTCCCAATGTAAAACCGTTTCCACTTTCTTTGGATCTACAAAGAACTCCTTCTGCTTTGTCATTATGTGTCCAAGAAATTCCACCTTATCTTTCCGTAAATCACATTTGCTAAATTTCGCAAACAACCGTTGTTCCTCAACTTTTCAAGGACTAGCCTCAAGTGCTCGGCGTGCTCTTCTCTCGCCTTGGAATAGATAAGGATGTCATCTATGAATACGACGATTTAACTTATCCAAGTTTTCCATAAAAACCTTATTCATTAAGTTCATGAAATATTTGGTGCATTTGTCGGACCAAAAGGCATCATCAGAACTCGTAGTGTCCATATCTTGACGAAATGCGCCTTCTAATATCCTCCGATCGGATCTTCACCGATGGTATCTCGATCAAGATCAATTTTGGAGAATACTCTGCTCCTCTCAATCGGTCAAACAAATCATCGATCCGGTAGCGGATACTTATTCTTTATCGTCACATCATTGAGTGCACGATAGTCTATACACATCCTGAAACTTCCGTCCTTCTTCTTAACGAATAAGACAGTGCTCCCCATGGCGATGAACTAGGTCTTATAAATCCCTTTTCCAGTAGCTTCTTCAATTTGCTTCTTCATTTCCACCAATTCCTCTGTGGACATCCTGTAAGGTCTCTTAGCTATTGAGCTGTCCTCAGGACTAGTTCTATCACGAACTCGATATCTCTATCTCGCGGCATTCGGGTAAATCTTCCGGGAAAACATCCGATATTCATTGACTATGGAGACTTCCTCTGTCGACGCCTTCATCCGTTGACCATCAATTGTCCATCTCGCATCGGTTTCGCTTCAAACTCAATTTTCTTTCCATCAGGGCTCTCGACCGATATGACTCTTTTCCATGATCCAATCGCTTTGTGATCGTTAACCAATCCATTCCCGTGATAACATCCAAGGTTTGGGTATTAAGGACGATTAAGTTCGCTAGGAACTCAACTCCATTAATTATTATTCCTACCCCGTAACATCCTACTTTAGATCGGAGTTCGATCCGAGGATTGACTATGAGCACACATTTAAGATTCACTATTTCCATATCATTTTGAACAGCAAAATCTCGGAAATAAAAGAATGCGGCTCGGAATCAAATAAAACAAAGATGGTGATCGAGTTTACTAGAACTTACCAAGACAACGTCCGAGGCGCTCGACTTCATCCGCGTGATGTGGTTGACTCGCCTCGTGCGTTCCTTGGGATGGAGTCGCCGTTGATGCCCCGCGGTTCATGATTGGTGCGGAGTCCTTGCCGTGTGTTCCTGTGTTAAAGCGAACCGGGTGACACCTCCTTCTTAGGGCGCTTGTTGGCAAATGCCCCATTTCATTGCAATGATAGCAACGCCTTCCCACGGCCGAGAGGTTCCTCCACCGCGCTATAGTTCGGCCGAGTCCGAACATTTTGACCCATCGGGCGATTTGCTGCAGTGGTGCCCTGTCATTGCCTCTAGGCTGGTACCGAATGAGCTGTTGGGGTGCCGTCCTCTGCCTCTGCTGGCCCTGACGACCTCCTTGTTGCGCCATTCTGCGCTTCCTGTTGTCATCCAACTCTCGGCGCTTGTCCTCTAAGATCAGGGCTTTGTTAACTAACTCTTGAAAGTCAGGGAATGTGTGGGTGATCACCCCACTGCAACCTCGCATTCAATCCCTTCATGAAGCGGGATTGTCCGCCTTATCCGTAGCCACGCCCTGCCGTGCGTAGCGTGCGGTTGGGTGAACTTGTTCGTAATCGCCACCGATCGCCGCTTGCTTGAGGCTTTGAACTCCTCCTTTTAAGATCCATGATACCCTCGGGTACATGGTACTGACGGAAGGCTGAGGTGAATTCCTCCCATGTGATACTCTGCGGGTCCTCATGAGCTCTGCGCAGAAGTTTTCCCACCATTCTGCGGCAGTCCCTTCGAGTTGATGAGAGGCATAGAGTACCCTCTCATGTCCTACACATTGGGTAATGTGCTTCCTTTCAATTGTCCTTAGCCAATCGTCCGCTTCCGGTGGATTGGCGTTACGAGAAAGTGGGTGGACGAGTTCTCATAAACTCCGACAACTGAGTAGGGGTGTGGTCCATGGTTGCCCCTGTGTTGAACATTCGCAGCAGCTTGATTGGATATCTGCCGCATGGTTTGAACCATCGTGGTCATGAGTTGAGTCCAGGCTGTCAAAAGGCTCCTGTGTTACGCATATCGACTGCGGTGGTTGAGGAATCGCTCTTCATTCCGTTGTCCGTCTCGTTAGCTCCACTTCACTGGCTCCAACATTTCCACGAGTCCTCACCATCTGCTGCAAGCTTCAATGGTTAAGAAAAGAAGAAAGCATAGACAAGTAAAAGAACTTATGTGGGGAAACAGTGTAACTTAAATTATTTAGCCACTTTATTGATATAATATAAAGCAAGATGGTTGCTCACAAGTGCCTAAGGGCAATGCAACACATACGTGACACTCACAACCAAAAGCAAGTAAGCAAACATAGGAATCCATGACAACTCACACCTAAGGGTAACTCAAACAAAGACGCGACTCGGATATTCGAGTCTCGACACTACACTCTACTAGACTCGATCACTCATCGAGCCAACCCGCCGCGCTTCCCGAGCGCATACCGTAGTCTTTGTGGCATTGGGGCGAATCGTCCCGTGACCTCTGCGGCGGGTGCAAAAGACCCCATCGACTCTGCTGGTCCCGGTCGCTGCGCCTCCTGATCGGCGCCTCGCCCGGCTCCTCCGGATCTGGATCATGTAACTCAGGATCGTTGGGCTCGGTCCATACAAAGCCATCTCCAACTCCTGGATCTTCAGATGGCATGAGCTAAGTTCTCCGGTGTTGGGTTCTTGCCTCTATAACCTCGTCGCGGGTCCTCTGCAACTCCCGATCGTCTCGCCCAAGGCGCCCTCTGGCGATGACGCACCTTGCCAGTGGGTGATAGTGGCGTCCTCCTCCACAAGCTCCATCCTGTCCAAACGATTGTCTCGACGCGATGGTGGCGAAGACGGTGCCTCTAACTCGCGGGAGTGCGGGCAACCGCCGCATCGCTCGACGCGACGCCTCCCGAATCCGGCCTCGAAGAAGACCTCCGGCAGTGATGTAGATAGGACGACTCGCCTCGTCCTCTCCCGAGCATACATCGTGATCTTGACGCCCCAGCGACGCCAAGTCCTCGCCTGCACCACCAAGTCCTCGATGCGCTGGTCGGTCAAAACCTCCAAGCAATCGCATCATACGCCATAACTCATGGCGTATCCTCCGTGCGCCTCCATAGGTATGGATCATCCTCATCCGCCAAAACAAACCTTGTTTAAATTAAATAGAGAATAATAAAATTCAAAGATAGGTATGAATAAGGGAGAAGAGATAAGTCGAGATTTCTTTGACATTCTTGCTCAAGTTGATTAGGTCTTTAGAAAATAGTTTTCACCCTCCTAGGCACAACCAAACTAAGGTCAAGGCCTACAACACTGCTCGATACCACCTCTGTCGGGACCGAACCGCAAACCGACCCTCCGTGTATTCTCGTGCGATCCCAGATCACGCTTAGCACACACAATCACTGAGGTTGCACATCACAGACATTCACAAGGATATAAGAATAAATAGTGCAAACATGTATATAAAACGAGTTGTACAACCTTATGGTCTCCTTACAGATAAGTCACCACGCAGGCTTACATTATTCAAAACAAAGAAATAGCAATGAACATAAAAAGTCGTGGAAGCCTCCATCTTGCCACAGCAACCGATCGGGCTTGCCCCTAGTTGCTCGTGTCCTCGACGCATTCTCCTCCCATCTTGGTGTAGTCTCCTCCACCGATGTTGGGGTTGATAAGCAAGGTGGGGTGAGTACACAAGGCACTCAACAAGTAATGCATGAATGCAAGACTATTACTATATGCAAAGCTTATTCCAATGGATTGGCTTAATTGATTCTTTTGCATCAAGCAAGATTTTTAAACTAGTATCTTGTTTAGATTAAAGCGATGAAAATGATATAAGTAATACTAATTTCAAATGGTTTTTCTTCAAGATTCTCGGCACTGACCTTATCAGTTCATTTCCAACACCGCACACACCACCCTTCCATGTTTTGTTTATGAAAACTACCCTTGATTGTAATCCCGAGCAATGCTCAATACCGTGAGCACGGCTATTCAATAGTTTTGACACTGCAGAGGTTGTACACTTTACCCACAAGATACACCGCCACCACACAGTGATTGTCCGCAACAAAGCTTTTCAGAACTTCTACCTTAACTAAAGAACCTCTCGGTATTGCCTTCACTATCACTTCCTCACACAGAGCCAAGTATAGGACCGGCCAATCACCGTTGGATGGGCACCAAGCCGTAGCACGTGCACGCCCCATACAGATACACCCACGTGTCTGTCACCCCGAGGTATCGGAGGAAAGATATCGTAACCCTAGTCAACTAGGTCTGTCCCATGTCGGACATGTGGTTGTACGGTTGACTCGGATCAAAGGCTTGCAAGGTGAAGTCCTTAATCCACCAAGGCAAGACTTTCAACACTCAACATGGGCACACGGCCCAATGTGGCACACAGACTCACATCACTCAACAACCCAATGCCACACAGCCCACCCGCACACACCTCTTGCCACTTGCCCCAGCCTAAATCATTTTCCACCCGCTTGATTATTGTGCAACACATGCCAAGAATAACTCAATATCGATGCGGAACCACACAAAGTTGTCAGACTCAATCTCCACATGTGGCATCATCACACCACTTTTCAAAATACATTCAATATGTCTTTAATCAATATTGTAGCATTTTTCGAAAGATCATTCATGATTCGTTGCAAGGCTAAGCATCTACTCACGGCCTAGCCTCCCGTGTTGGCACAATATTAACATCCAACTAATATAATCAAAACTTAGGTGACAATGATCTAGGCATACAATTAATAATTCAAGGTGGCATAACAAAATGGGTTGATTAACTACATTATCCCAAATTAATTTAAATTCATTTTAAATAATTAGCATGCATAGTTTCAAAGCATAAATTACATTTTAAAATCTGGGATCAAAATGATCAAAGCATCACTTGCCTTCAAAGAGCTGCGGGTCGTGTTCAAGCTTGGTCTTGAGCGACTAATTCTTCTTCAAACCTTCCAGTAAATTTGCGCTCACGCGCTCAAATAAAATATGCAATAAATAGCTAATACAGACGACTAGATAATCTCAAAATTCAAATAAAATTCATCATTAAATAGATCACAATTTTATGAATTTTTAGAAATTTGAATCACCCAAACCGAGTTAAAATGCAAAAGTTATAGTCATTTGAAGTTTTGAATAAAATCAAAATCTCAAATTAGAAAATCCGATTTTTCCAAATTATTTTTATACTTGAAATTGCATTTATGACGTCAGCATGCCTCATGATGACGTCAGCACCGAAATGAATTTCCGTCGAAATATTTTTATATATGAAAATATTTATGACGCGTCGCCGATGACGCCAAGACGACACGCGGCACGCCTGCAGGCCGCCACGCCGCTCTGTCTATGGACCGGGTTCACGGCTCGGCCGGTCTAGCGTGGACTTGGTTCACGTAGCAGTGCGATATCGCGGCAAAATCCGACCGCTCGCTAAAACCGACGGTCGATCCTCACGCGCACCGCGCAAGACCGAGATGCGCGGCGACACGCGTCGCGCATCCAATGGTCACCACGATCCAGTAGCGGCGACGCTCGCCCACGCCCACGCTGTCGCACATCCGGTCGGCCTAAATCCAACGGTTGATTCCGCGACCGACGCGGCGACGCCGATTTACTCAGAGCCACGCGCAAGACGATCGCGCGGGCGCGCCCAAAGCAACGGCCGGATCGGTCTCGCTCGGTCAGCAACCACGCGTCGTGCGAGATTGATGAAGGTGCGGCGCTACCACCGCCAAGACGCTCAAATCGAACGGCGCGGATCCTAGGGCAAAACCAGATCGAACTCAACCGCTTATATCCGATCCGACGGCCAGTTACGGAGCATTTACTATTCACGGCTTGACGTGGCTCAATCCTATGCATACACTAACGATCCAACTACCGAGATGTAACCAAGTTACGAGACTAGATCTAATCTCTACCGCTCAACCCGGATCTAACGGTCAAGATCTACTAATAGCCCTAATGTCCGAGATCTAATCTACGCCGCACATTACGATCTAACGTCTATAATTTAATCCAAACGTAAGCAGAGAAGTGGATACGTGGACTCACCAAAACCGAGCGATGAGGATCGGACGGCGGCTGAAGTTGGCGAGGTCAACGACGGCGCGAAGGAACAGTCGCGGAGTCGAGGAAGACGAGGACGCCGGCGGCGTTGCGGGCGTTTCCGACGTGAAGAAGTGGCGCGCTCGACGCGCCTCGACGAGATCGGTACCGGTGACCTCAACAACGGCGAAGTGGACCGCGGCGACGCAAACGACGGAGAAAGCGATGGCGGTGCAGGGAACAACTACGGCGAGCTCGCTCAGCGCTAGAGAGGGTCTTGGCGTGCGTGCAAGGTGTCAAAAGACGCGGCGAGAAGAGTTCGCAGACGCGCTACCGGTGCACTTTAAGGGGCCTCGACGCGTGCGGCGCTGTGGCGAAACAAGCGGTAACGGTCGGCGGCGTTAGCTCGGTGATCTCGCGAGACGATCGACGTGGCGCAATCTCGACGTCCGCGCGGATTGATCGGATGGCTCGCGATCGCAAACGACGTGGCACGCGCAAGCGCTCGATCAAGATCGAACGGTTCGGTGGGCGGCGCTAGGGTTTGGCATGCGGATGGGTGGCGGCAGCGACAAGAATGGGCTCGGCCCATTCGCTCATAGCCATTTTAAAACCTTTTCAATAAAAATAATTCTAGAAATTCATTTAATTCATTTGGGACTTTTAAAATAGCAGAAAAATTCTAGAAAAATTCCAGAAAATACCTTGAGATATTTGGAACTCAAATAAAATATTTTCAATAAAACTTTGCTAGAACTTATACACTATTTAATTGTTTTCAAGGAAGGCTAGTTTTGAGTAATTCCAAATAAATTTTGATAAATTCTCAAGAATTCACAAAAATCAAAAATACTCTCAAAATTTAAACTAGAGCAAAAATTAGGGTGTTACAGGTAGTCCAGGTATGGAGATGTCCAATCTGGGGTAATAATCAAGACTTTTTCCTCTTCCCCTTTTTCTACTGGACTGTCTGATTTTGGCCGAGCGCTAATCGTGGGTTTATGAATTTCTTCTACAAATATTCCCACGGGCACCTTGGACCGGCAGGATCCTATCTTCGCCAATTCGTCAGCTGCTTCGTTGTCCCATCGAAGCACGTGAACGAGCTCGAGTCCATCGAAATTGCTTTCTAGCTTGCGCACTTCTTGGCAATATGCTGCCATGTTGTCCTCGATGCAAGACCATTCCTTCTGCACTTGATTGACCACGAGCATTGAATCTCCGCGAACCGCCAGTCGTCGAATGCCGAGAGATATGGCGATACGGAGTCCGCGAATGAGTGCCTCATACTCGGCGGCGTTGTTGGATGCAGGAAAAAATATTTGGAGGACATACCTCAGTCTTTCTCCACTTGGTGATATGAGCACTATACCAGCCCCCTTGCCGCTGAGCATGAGGGAACCGTCAAAGTACATCGTCCAATACTCGAGATCTTTAGTAATCGCCGGGTGCTGCAATTCCGTCCACTCGGCAGTAAAGTCAGCGAGTGCTTGGGATTTGATGGCCATGCGGGGCTTGAATTGAATGTCAAAGGCCCCGAGTTCAACTGCCCATTTGGTAATTCTCCCAGTGGCCTCCTAGTTGCGAAGTATGTCTCCGATCGGGAAGGAGGTGACTACCGAAATGACATGCTCTTGGAAGTAGTGTTTAAGCTTGCGAGATGTAAGGAGTACGGCATATAATAGCTTCTGCACTTGTGGATACCGTACCTTGGATTCACTTAGGACTTCACTGACGAAGTATACCGGGCGCTGGACTCTGTGCACTTGAGCCGTTTCCTCCCTTTCTACGATGATCGCAGCGCTGACTACATGTGCCGTTGCCGCGATATAAAGTAATAGGGGTTCTTCTGGCATTGGTGAGACTAACATGGGAGGTGTCGTCAGGAAGGTCTTCAGATCTTCAAATGCTTGTTGCGCTTCCGACGTCCAATGAAACTTATCTTGTTTCTTGAGTAGTTTGAAGAAAGGCATACCTCGCATACTCAGTCAGGAGATGAACCTGCTTAGAGTGGCCATACACCCTGTAAGCTTTTGAACGTCTTTTTGGTTCGTCGGCGGTTCCATATTTGATATGGCCTTGACTTTCTCCGGGTTGGCTTCAATGCCTCGTTAGACACGATAAATCCGAGCGGTTTTCCAAGATACTCAAAACACACTTCGTGATTGACTTCATGTTGAAAGCCCTTAAACTTTCGAAAGTCTCGGCTAGGTCGATGATAAGATCTTTCCTTTCCCGAAGTTTTTACGACAACGTCATCTACATACACCTCACATTGCGCCCGAGCCGGGCGTGAAAACACCACCAGTATCGCGCGCGATAGGTCGCGCCATATTTTAGCCCGAATGCCATTGTGGTGTAACAAGAAGTCTGAAAGGCGTGATGAACGAGGTCTTGATATGATCTTCCTCCTTTAGGCGAATCGGTGATAGCTCGAGTATGCGCCAACAAAACTCAAAATTTCACAACCGTGATCGAATCTACCACCGATCAATCCGGCGGCCCAAAGGATCCTTCGGCACGCCTTGTTGAGATCAAGATAATCGACGCCTTTGCGCCAAGTTTTATTCTTCTTTTTGAACTAAAACAGGATTTGCTAACCAATCAGGATGATACACTTCTTTGATGAAACCTGCGGCTAGGAGTTTCGTGATTTCCTGTTTTATGGCGTTCCGACGATCCGGAGCGAACCGCCGAATCATCTGTTTGACGGGTTTTGACTTCTCATCAACATGGAGAGAGTGCTCGATCACCTCCCTTGGTACACCTGGCATATCTGATGGTTTCCAGGCAAAAATGTCTCTGTTAGCTTGGAGGAAGGTGACGAGCACGCTTTCCTATTTGTCCTCGAGCCCTGTCCCGATCACGGTTGTTTTAGACGTGTCAGACGGGTCAAGAATGATCCTTTTAGTTCCTTCGCCGGGCTTAATTCCCGAGGTGGCTTGCTTTTTTGATGGTACTTCTCCTTCGTCTTGGAGCGTGGCAGCCTCAGCCTGGATGTTTCTTGCCTGAGTACCTGCTTCCTGCAATTCGGCAAGTTCATGATTCTCCCGGTCGCATTGCGAGGATTGCTTGATGTCGCCACGAAGTGTGATGACTCCTTTGGGTCCCGGCATCTTCAACACCGAGTAAGTGTAATGAGGTATGGCCATGAATCTGGCTAGGCCAGGCCTTCCCAAGATGGCATGATACACCGTCTCGAAATTGGCTACCTCAAAATTGATGAATTCGGTCCGGAAATTATCCTTGGTCCCGAACGTAACAGGTAATGAAATCTGTCCGAGGGGGAATGAGGACGCCTACGGGATTACGTGGAAGGGTGAGTGCTTGGCCTCGGCTCGAACGGGATGCTCATGTCGCCGAAAGTTACGCGAGCAGACGTTGAGCCCACTTCCGCCGTCGATCAGAACCCTCTTGAGCTTCACGCTACGCACAACCGGGTCAAGTACGAGAGGAAACTTACCCGGATGTGGGACCCTGCCGGGGTGATCTCTACGGTCAAAGGTGATCGGTACCTCAAACCATTTATGATATTGAGGAGTCACCGGTTCCACTGCGTTGATCTCCCGAGCGGTGAGTTTTTGCTTCCGCTTGGACTCGTATCCAGTTGAGCCCCCGTAGATGTAGTTCAGCTCCTGCTCGGGCTCTTGGAAATATTCTTCATCCGGGAGTTCCTTCTTCTTCGCTGGAGCAACTTCGCCCTTGGCTGGGGCTGGTTGCCGTTGACTTTCGCGCGCAAAACGCTTCAGAGTGAAGCAGTCCTTGGCGGTGTGCTTTCCCTTGGGATGGAAAGGACAAATCGCTTCCATGACGGTGCTGTAGTCGGGTGCCTCTCTCCGAGTGGCTCGGGACCGGTTATGCTCGGCTACCGCGATCAGCTCCTCGCCCTTGCGTTTCCTATCCTTGTGTTTAGAGGACTCGGGCTTATCACCCTTGCTTTTTTCTGTGGGATGATCTTCTTGCCGCTCGGCCAGAGCATCTGAGGCCGTGGCGTAGCGGTCGGCTAACGCAAACATTTCTTTTACGGAGGTTGGGGGCTTCCTGGATATTTTTTTAATAAGATCAGGATCGCTTACCCCTTTCTGGAAGGCCGCCACCACCACCGCCTCTGACACGTCTCTGACGGTGTTCTTCTTCTGCATGAAGCGCCGGATGAAGTCTCTCAGCGTTTCATCCTTCTTCAGTGCGGTGTCACAGTCCCACTGAGTCTGGGCCTCTCATAGGTCCCCCGAAAGTTGGCAATGAATTGCTCGCCACAGTCACTCCAGAGTCTACCGAGTTGGCGGGAGGCCCGTGAGCCATGCTTGTGTCGAGGGGTCAGATTGACCGCAAATAGTTCGCCATGACGGCCTCGATTTCCTCCTGCCGCCTTGACCGCGAGCGTAGACCGCAACCAAGCTTCGGGTCTCGCTCCGTCGAACTTTACAATGCCTTTGGGGTTGAATCCGTCGGGCCAAACCACTCGGCAAAGCCGGGGAGTGAACGCTCGGATCCCATCGATGGATCTTTCATCTTGCCAGGGTGGACTCCGGCGTGGAGATCTTCTAGCTCGGTGATGACCGTCAAAACGTCGAGGTGAGGTTAGGCACGGTGAGTCATTGACTCGGCGTTCATCGTCACTTCCACTCCGGCGATGATGAAATCTGCGATCGTCGTGGTCATCGTGCATTCGGTCGTTCCGCCGATCGTAGCTTATGCCGAAACGCTCAAAGTCATCGCGGCGTCCATGTCTTTCTTCCTCGTTCCGCTCTCGTCGCCTGGCCGCGATGTCCTGGCGGAGATCGCGGTCAAGGATCTGTCGTGCATCTCCAGTATGCGGTGCGTGGCGCCGACTGCCAACGCTCCGGCTGGTTGCAGTCCGACTGCTGGCGACACGAGTGGCTGCGTTAGAGCGCGAGTGCGCTTCTCCAGCCGGCTTCTCCTGATTTTGCTGGATAGCTGCCGCCGTCACCATGGCCTTGATGTGAGCCACAATCGGGCCGCTGGATCGTCCGATGCAATCATCGGGTCGGTAGCGTCGAGAGCGTCTTCGGCGGCGACATTTCGCATCGGCGCGCGGAAGACGGATCGATCTCCCAACTTAGATTGCAGGATGTCCTCCCGGACATTGCGACCCAAAGATCGGAGAGACCGCGTTTTGATCTCCTTACCCTTACATCGGCGATCTTCTTCCGCGACGTCACGATCTTCTTGATGGAGATCGGTCTGCTGTCCTTCAATTGAGAAGATGCCGCGAAAATCGCAGTCGCTCTTAATGGAGCCAACTGGTTTTCCAGATAAGTCAGGGTAATGTACCTGAGATGGTTCGCCCTGGATTCTGCCAGATTGGATCTGGTTTTTATCCAGGCTGACAAGCTCTCCATGCATATTAGCGACGAAATCCAGGCTTCCGAAGCGGAAAGCCCGCCGAGATGAATCACGGTTGACGCCATCGAGTGCAGAGGAAAAGATTGAAGCGCTTCTACTGGCGCGCCAACTGTCGACTTTTGTAGTCGGCAATGAATTTATGGGGTAGGCGCTCGATCTCAAACTCGATGGTCACACAAGACAAGGGGTTTATACAGGTTCAGGCTCTCGCGGAGGAGATAATACCCTAATCCTGTGTGCTGGGATTATATGGATCTCTTGGATCCGGGGTTGCACAAAGCACAATATACTCTGGGCGATATGAGGTGTTCTATGCTCTATGGCTTGATTGCTCTATGTTTGGATGATCGGATCCCCTTGTTGTTGCCCACCCTCTCCCTTATATAGCGGGGGTGAGGCGGCTTACAGAGTCCTGATCGGTTTGGAGATTCTGATCGGTTACAAGATTCTAATCAGTTATAGGACAGAGTTTACATCTTTATCTATCCTTCTAACGACTCGGATTACAACTGTATCTATCATTTCTAAACACAAGTTCAACTTCCGTTATGATATATCCTTTTCCGTACGGTTAAGAAGCTTGATGTGAAGCATATCTTCTGGGCCTTCATCTTGGGCCTTTCCTGAGGATACCCTGGAATCTATATCCCACAGTCATCTTCGCTGATGTCATCATCACATTCCAACATTTCAGCTTCATCTTCTGCCGCCATATGGTCCACTAACTCCAAATGATCAACAAGTTGCTCGATCTCCTCCCCTTCATTGGCCCAACCTTCGGTGTTTGTTGTTTCTCTATTATCATCCCCAGCTGCTATCTCAATCGACACCACTTCCTGAACTTGTTCAGCTCTAACCGATGTACTGCTCTCGCCCATATCACTAATATCCACCTCTTCTCTAGGGCAAGCCTGCATGAGCATCACACATTCAAGGCGAGATCCCTTGCACCACCTTAACCATTTCTGCCACAAGTATGTCCGATTTATTTTCTTTAATTCCCAAATAGCTGGGTCAATTTCGCTACGTGTGAATAGGATTTGGATGGTAACAGAGTAAACACTTGGATCTAGGGAAAAATATTGGGTAAACCAAAATTTTATATCACGAATGCTAACACTTTCGGGGAACGAGTGCTCAATCAAGGTGACCGAAAAGTTGCTTAAAACAACACCATTCTGCGTACTTTTTATTTCATCATCGCCATAATATACCCTAAATTTCACTGGATACGACATCACTGCGACCATATATACAAAATAAAATTTTAAATCGCCACTAACATGTAATCTCACTAACCTAAATTAAAGAACGCTAATTAACTATCTCGCTACGGATACTACCACATAAAAATACACATCTAATATCGCTAACCTAAAATATATGCACTGATTAAATTAAATATAACATCAATTCTAATATTTTCCTACAATGTTTTTCTACACAACTACAAAAAATATATATTACAAAATACAAAATTACCTTTTTTCTTCTTCTTCTTCTTCCTCCTCTTTCTCCCTCTCTCCTCTCTCTCTCCCTCTCTTCTTCCTTCTCTCTCCCTCCCGCGCGCTGCCTCCACTCTCTCTCCCTCCCTCCCTCTCTTCCTCCTTCTTTCTCCCCGCCGCTGGTCGCTCGCTCGCCCGATTGCCTGCTCGGCGCTGCCCTCTTTCTTTTCCACTGCGCGAATGAATTGGACCGAGCTGGCAAAAAAGCCACCTATTTTCGCCAAATGGTGTGGCGAAAATAGGTTGTCGCCACACCATACGGAGAAAACCCTACTTTCGCCACACCATTTGGCGAAGATAGGGTGTCCCGGCCATTTCTTCTGTCAGACATCCTTAATTGCGCAATTAGGCTATTTTCGCCACACTGTTTGGCGAAAATACCATTTTTTGCTGAACCATCTGGCGACTACCTAATTTTCGCCAACCGGTACGGCGACGTAGTATTATATTTGCAATTTTTTAATCCGCGTATTAATGTCGCAATTACTTTTACAAATTGTATTATTTAAAAAAATTCCACCAGACAAGGACTGACCGCGTCATCAAGTTCAGCTCATCGCATTCTTGTTGTTGATACTAATCCCGCTCGTCGCTGGTGACCCTAGCACCCCATGCCGTCGTCGCTGACGTGGACTGATCTGATGCTCAACGCGTGGCGTCCATATCAGTTGCTAATTCATTGCCATCAATGCCACGTAGGAGTTTTGCCAATGTGTTCACTTGGTTAGATTTTTGCGTGTTAGCCTGGTCAGCTACATGGGGGTCCACCCATCAGCCGTGGAGACCATGAGCCGAGTCCACTGTGCACCCATGTCTGCCGTGGACGTGGTCCATGTCCCTGGGTCCACATGTCAGCCTCTAACGATTTTTTCAATTTATTTTAATTTAGGAAATTGGTTGCTGATGTCAGTGTTGCGTCATTAATCGATTTTCCAATAGAAATATAAATCGGGAAATTTTGGATTTTCTAAATTTTTTAATTTGAATATTTCAAGAGTTCGTTCTTGTTCATACGAGCTTTGATTGAGGCGATTCTAGTTTCTAAAAATTATTAAAATTAAGATATATTTAATGGTCAATTTTATTTGATTTTTGGAGTTTGTTTATTCTCTAGTTTGGTATTTATTTAGTATCCTCTCTCGATTCGCATAGACATCGAAGTGCTGGATTGTTCGAGGGTGAAGTGTTGATTCAAGACCAAGCTCCAGATCAAGACCAAGATATTTTCCAAAGGTAAGTTGTGCTTTGATCATGTGGTACCTAGTTTTACAAATGCTATATTGTTTTAAATTACTACATGTTATTTTTTGTTTTGAATTGTTTTCAAATAGTTTGGGATCTAGTTATTCAACACAATTTGATTATACCTACCTTATCATTTGTATGCTATGATTATTTGTCACCCTATGATGGTTTATTATTAGTTGGTTATTAATAGATACCAACGTGGGTTAATTAGATCGTGTGTAGTTTGCTTAGCCATGCCACGTACAATTGATGTCTTTTGAAAGTGAAAATTCAATTTGACTAATGGAATATGGACATGTTTATGAAAGGGTATGTCATTTATTGTCACACAATGATGTTGAGTTGTTGATGGCATGTGTTGCACGATAATCAACTGGAGTGGTAAATAATTTAGACCGAGACAAGTGGCAGGGGGCTGTGAGCCATAGTGGGCCTGTGTAGCATTAGGTTGAAATGTTGTTATATGAGTAGATGTGAGGTGGTTTCTACGAGTGAATTATTGGAAGTCTTGCCTCAGTCAATCAAGAATTTAACCTTGTAAGCCATTGAATTAGGCTAATTATGCAACCACATGTTTGGAATGAGACGGACCTAACTAAGTTACTGAGTCTTAACATTTGATGCCTCGGGAGGATAACCAAACTGAGTGTGTAGTTTTGGGGAATTTGTGTGCACTGTGCAACGGCCTCACATCTGTTCAACAGTATGTCCCTCCTATTCTTCTACTCTGAGTGAGGGAAGGACAATGAGTTCAGACTTATAGGGAGAGTCAGTGTTATGATGGAGTCTCTAAAAGGTTTTGTCATGATCTCTTAGTCGCACACCTAAGGAAGTGTGATATTGCGTGGTAGTATGAGACGATCATGTCATGTGGGTAAAGTGTATAACCTCTACAGAGTGTAAATCTATTCGGATAGATGTGTCCCCGATTATGGATAATGCTCGAAAATTTCAGTCGAGGGCTAGATTTTGTAAAATAAAACTTGAAAGGAAGGTTGTGTGCCATCAGAAAGTTTGAAAATTGTTTAGGGCCGTGTGCCAGTTTAAATTTGAGAAATATCTCAAAGTTATTTATTATTGTTGTTTGTTTTGCTATCATTTCAATCTATTTATTGTATTCATTTGTAAATGCTGCTTTATTGCAAAATAACCATATCAGCCATTCATTTAGAATAAGCCCTGCATATAGTTATATTAGAATTGCATTTTGTGCACAACTTGTTGAGTGCTTTATGTACTTGCCTTTGCCATAACAAAATCATCAGTTGACGAGAAGTGTACACCAACATTTGAGGAGGAGTACCAGGAGGAGGTGAATATCTAGGGTGCAAGCCTTGTCAGTTGCCTGTGACATACTGAGGGGTCTATCTATGAGTTAGTTTTTCACTGCAATTTTTATTTATTATAATCTAAGCCTTGCGTGGCATAATCATGTAATGTCAACCATAAGGTCAATCAATTGTCTTATATTTAATAAATGAAGTCTTTTATTATATTTCTGTTGTGTATGATTGTGATATTCATTTATGTTGACACTATATGCACTAGCGTGATCTAGGACTAGTGCGGTATACACAGACGGTCCAAATTTGCATATTCGGGTCCCGACATGATCCCAATGAGGATCATGTTCATCCTACTCCTGCTAATGAAGGTTATGCTGAGAAAAATCATTTCCTTGTTGATTGTGATCGTTTTCCCTATTGTTGTGAATTGGGGGGTCTTCATCAGATGGGAATATGTCTACAAGATCAGAATTGAGGATGAACACCAGAATAGTCCAAGATTCTCTCTAACCACCCACGGAGTTACCCTTCTTGATTATAAAGCAATGGGGAATAGAAATAGTGTCTTGTGCCCAAACTTTACATATAACCCATCCTTTAATATGGTCATGTTCATACCAATGAAGAAGTTTTCCCAAAGTAGTGCATGCCTGAGCTATAAAGTGTGAATGCATATAATCTAACGGAAAGCCCAAGAACATCACCCAGCCAATTCTAGTAAAAGTTGATCGTCTCCAATTGAGTCCTTTGTCATGTTTGATGAATCGAAGAGAATGATTCGGTCCAAATTGATAAGGATTTCCAAAAACAAGGATGTCTCTATGAATTGGTGAAGAAAACTGGAACAAACCAACACCAAGAGGGTGATGGCGGCAGCTTAAAACCCGTACCCTCAGAGCTTATTCAATGTAGTCTTGTACATCCACCAGGGCTTGCTCTAGCTCTTCTCCTTACAGAAATGGTTCCACCAATGCAATGATGAAATCTTCATGTGTTTTGGGAGCTGCAACGAAGACTAAGTCTGCGCGATCCCGATGAAAATTCCCACCATCATCAATTTGTAGACCATCTGGGACAGAACACTGAGGGTTTACAAATTGTAAGTCTGCCATTGTTGGGAAGAAGGGTAGAGCGAGCCAGCGAGAAAATCTAGGAAACGAACTCTATAAAGGAGAACGATATTTTATACTAATGGAAGGAAAAGAGTCTCTGAGCATCCTCTTGTGTAGTTGGGTCGGCCCAATGCTATTTTCACAATTAACCGGTCTCCAAATTTTGGAATGAAACCTTTTTGTAGTTAGACAATTTTTGTAAACATGACCATAATGGTAACATACTCTACAACAAATAGGATTATCCATAGAAATAGGAGGAAGCACCAAGGGTAACAAAGGTCGCAATGGATTATCCACAGAAAGATTATTATTTATTATTTTCAAATACATAGAGCCAACTCTAACGGAATTAACTCCAAGAGAATAAATAGTTTTTTCTAGGGGAGTATCAATTAGCTTGCTTGAGAGAGAAACTCATTTTTTCATGCAAATGGGACTTTGGATATTCCTTTGAGTTTTCTTTGGAAGAGACTAAAGTATATTCAATATCATGTTCATGGAATCAGGGATTGTATTCCTTGCATCAATTAGAACCACCATCCCTCCAAATGTGAAAATGAACAGAGAAATTTTTTGTGATACATTTCTTCAAAGAATAGATAAAAAGGCTAACTTGCTGGAAGCCACTAAGAAGTGAAAACCATAACCATAGGCCTTTTTAACATGAAAACCACGAGAATCTCCTTCGAGATAGCAACTTAAAGCATCGTTGATAGATTGTTCGATCAAATGGAAGGTGAATCTAGAAAAAGTTGTAAGAAGCAAGAATCCAATTGAAAAGGAGAAACCAAGATCAACAAAGGAACCATACCGTTGAAAGATCTGGCCTGCAATTTGTAGTCCATCAAAGAAATCCCAATCAACTGAATGGGAGGTCAAGCAAGTAGAGAAATTCAGGAGGAACTATTGAAGGTTAGTGGGGATCCAAAGAGAGATCACCAAAGGAGTCTCCAAAGGGAGAGCCATCTATTTTTTACCAATACCTATTCGACTAGCATCACATTCAATTCCAAATGAGTTTTCATCCGAAAGAGAAATAAGAACAACGAGGCAGCGAGATACAAAGTGAGACTTGTAGCACAAGGGTTCACGTAGAGATCCGACAACGACTACGGTGAAACCTACTCTCTAGTAATTATTGGAACAATGTTATGGAATTTGATATCAACGGCAGCTAGCATGAACATAATCAATGTAGTTGATGGATGTAGTGACCACATATTTATATGAGTCATTGGATACATATATTTATATGAGAGTCCCCAAAGGAGTCAAAATTCTGGATCCTAATAAAACCAATCGCAACATGTATAACGTCAAACTACAGAGGTCGTTGTACAAGATAGAATAGTCGAAGAGAATATGGTACATCTGAATTAGTGATCTCCTCCTAAAGAGGGGATACTCCGATAAAGATGATTATCCCTGTGTGTTCATAAAGAAGTCCTATAATGGATTATGTATCATCTTAGTTTACGTTGATGATCTAAATATCATTGGAACCACTGAGGACATAAATGAAGCTAGTTCATACCTTATGATGGAGTTTGAGATGAAAGATTTGGGCAAAACCAAATATTACTTAGGCCTACATCTAGAGCATTCCCAGATGAATTTCTGTGCATTAATCTACCTATACCAAGAAGGTATTGGAAAAATTCAATATGAATAAATCTCATCCTTAAAGACCCCATGGTAGTTAGATCCCTTGATGTGGACAAAGGCCATTTCAGACCGAGGATGGAAAATAAGAAAGTCTTATGACCTGAAGTTTCGTACTTAAGCGCTATAGGAGCACTTATGTATCTTGCGAATTGCACCAAACCTAATACTGTCACTACTACAGAATGATACAACACTATCTCTTTATCTGGATTGGTTCCTAACTTTTCAAGAAAAAACCGATAGTGATAGATAATTCGGCATGGGTGAGAAATATGTAGCAAAACAACACTACCGGTCTAACCTCAGAACCGATAGTGATGACCGTCATTATCACTATCGATTCTCTTGTCAGAACTGATAGTGATATTCTATGTTTCACTATCGATTCTTACATATGAACCGATAGTGATAAAGATGGTCATCAAGATCGGTTTATGAGGTTGAACCAATCATGAAAGTACATATCCGTGATGTGTCTGTCCAATAGGTTATAACCTTCGAGTTGAACCCTCCTCTGTTGTTGGTCTAGAGGTCAAGATAACTGCGGTTGCCCAAAAAAACAACATACTCTACGGTTGAAAATAATAATTGGGGTGTGAAGGACCAGAATGGCGATCAGAGGGGGTGAATGATCTAAACATAAATTTATCCCCCACTCAAAACAATCCAACCAAAACCTCATGCAAATCAGCCTAAAACAAATCAGAGGAGACTGTTATGGTCGTTGCTACCACTGCAGGGGCGGTAGTACCAGTGGGGCGGTGCTACCGCTTAGATGGGTAGTAGTACCGGGCCTGGCTGAACAGAGCAAGAACAGCCACGAACTCAAAAGCAAAATTGATCAAACCTCTGATCGGCTGCAGCAAACACCATGAAACTTGAAATGCACCTCCTTATGGTAGTAAAAAACCCATTCCAACCTTCAATCCAAGGGATTGACATCAAAGTTTCGACCTTTTTCGAATTGAAGAAAGAATGCACCAAGTTTGAGCACAAATCAAAATCTTGGTCTTGATCTTGCTCTTGGGGTTTTGATGATCAAGATGATCTTGGATAGGGTTCAAAAAACCATCGAAAACCGGCCGTACCGAGCCAGTTCGGTAATTAAAACCGTTCGGAAAACCGGTCAGATGAACAGTAAATTCAAAAAATTTGAAGAAATTTAGCAAAAAGTGTCAAAAAATTTTGAAATTTTTTTGTGCGTTCCTGAGGTAATCCTAATGATTTTGTAAAATTTTCAGATTATTATTAGATATTTAATTTTTTTAAAAATTCTGACAGTGATACTGTCACAATATATGCTCTTTAGTTTTTTATTTTCTAGGGGAACAAAATGAAGTCTAATATTTCTTAAACTTTTTTTGTGATGTTATAACGTCATCAAAATGATTATGTAAAATTTTGAGATGATGATCAGATATGTGTATTTTTTAAAAATTCTGAAAGTGCTATTATCATTGTATATGCTCTTCTATTTTTGATTTTATATGGGAAATAAATGAACTCTAATATTTCTGAAAATTTTAGTACATGATCCTTTGGAACTATTTATATTTTCAGTAAAATTTTAGAATATAATAAATCATTTTACTATTTATAAAAATCGTGATGTATTTGTTCCTTTTCATTAATTTCTGCTTTAGATTTTTATAAGAAATAAATGATTTAAAAATTGTAAAAATTTCTCTTAGGTGTTTTATAGATTAATTGGGATTTTTACATTTTTAAATTTTTTGCAATTTTTTCAATTTGTTCTTATATTTTAAATATTTTCCTTCTTTCATCGGATTTGATGTTCAGCTCATGTAGGTCGAACATGTCATTTTGCGACAATAGAAGAGTGACGGCTATGCTTATGCCTACTCCACAACTTCAATTTAAATGCATTATAATGTAAATGGTGTTGATAAGTAAATGGTAGTGAAATTGCAAATGATTTTGCTTTGTAGTTATGTAAATGCTGATTTTTGCACTTATGTGATTGTAGTATTGCAATGAAAGATTATTTATTGATATATTATTGCTAAATACATAACTTACAACTTCTAATTCTCTAAAATATAGCAAAGACTATGTCGATTGTTTTCCAAATTTAGGAGAGATCATTCTGGAATTTTTCACGTTTTCACATACCTTATTTATATATTTTTACTCAATTTTAACCTCCCTGTATTTCTACAAATTTTACAATATTTTTTTTGCATTTTTTCCCAATTTTTTTTTGATTTTTTCCCCAATTTTCCAACCTCGGGCGGTTTTTGGCGGTTTTCTCAAAAAACCGCTCGGGTTTTCACGAAAACCGAGCGGTTTTTGGTCAAAAACCGCGGTTTTCGCGATCTCGTTTGACCAAATTTCAAAATTTTCAAATTTGCAAACTGTTCGGTTTTTCACGATTTTCGAGCGGTTTACCGCGAAAACCGTTACCGCCGACTCCGCGAAAACCGCCCGCGAAATGGTTTCGTGAACCCTGATCTTGGATAACCTCCCACACGTCAAGCCAAGCAAGAACATAAGACAAGAACCAAACAAACCCAATCTAACAAGAATGATTCTCTCAACAACAAAAGATCGATTTCTTGCAAAGAACACACAAGGTTTGCCTAGATGATTGGGATATGAACTGAAGAAGATTCATCCATCAATCATACATCCTCAGCAATTTAGGAGGGGAGGAAAATACAAATGTGCGGAAAGTAAATTGCAAGAATTTAAAGTGCGGAATTTAAATGTCGAATTTAAGACATAATGTAAATGCAAAAGGTAAATTCAGCATTGAGAAACTTAGATTTTCATTTCTGGAAGGGAGGTTTACAGAGCCTCACAACAAGGTGGGCAAAGCTCAAAGGACCATTAAAACCTCTAAAACCTTCAAGAGGGGAGAGCTACCCCTACCCCTCTATTTATACTACTCTTGAGCCATCCTCCACCTTTGGATGAGTTCCTTAAACCCTAAGGATCACCATCAAGGGTTAGGAATGACTCAATCACTCATACATGGGCTAACCCGAAACCCACACACATACCGGGTTTTACACGCTTTTCAAAACCTACTAACTCGACCCGCTACTCTATCACTAAGACCGCAATCCAATGGCCCTCCTCGATCTGAGTAGCTCCAAGTTAGCATCTCAACCGTTCCTTGTCTTCTAAGTACGCATCGACTATGTCTCCGATCATCTTTCGGTGATCCTCGACCGTTTGGACCTCTAACGCACCTCGTCTAGTTCTGGTCATCCTCAACCTCACCATGACCTAGCACTGACGTCCTGCAACCATCAAAGATAAGGAAAACTCATCACATAGCAATGTCTAAATTGATATGCAATAAACATCACAAAATCACAATTTAATCGCAACTTCACTCATAAAGTTAGTACTACCACCATTTGGGGCCGGTAGCACCGCACATCCGGTGCTACTGCTCCCACATGGCTGGTAGCACCGCTCACCTGAAATCTCAGCGAAGACCCTCTCTGGGAAATGTACACCGCCACTAGGGTCGGTATTACTAACACCCCGGTGCTACCGCCCCTAGGGCCGGTAGTACCGCAGGTCCGGTGCTACTACTCCCACATGGCCGGTAGCACCGCAAATTCCAGACAGAGCTCAAATTGCTTCAAATTCAGAATAGCGCTCAAAACAAACTCAAACTTAAGCACCTCACGCTAGAACATAGTCAATAACTTATCACGACCAAGGATAGACCTCCACATGGTTTTTCAGGGTGAGAATTTATGATATCCTCAGGGATGGGTGTTAAGGGGTAAAGTTGAAGTTCTAGCTTGAGGAGATTTCCTCTCAATTTGCCCTCATTTGTGGTTTTCTTCAAACTGTGATAATTCCTTCAAATCTCTTCAATTTTGCAGTAGGTAATTCGATATCATTGTTGATGTTGTAAATATATGTCTCCTAACTAGGCAACTGAAAGCTCATAACTACGAAAGAAGGTATAGGGAGTAAATTATATATCTTAGAACCCGTCTTCTAGTTTACAAAGGTAATTAAATAATGTCTCAATATTAGCTAGCTGTAGCTCTAGTTTTTTCGTAATTTAGGGCATGTTTGTTTTTGCTTTGGATTCTCTAAAAGCTGATTCTGGATTGTGGTTATAGAGAAGCTGATTCTCCAAAAGCTGGCAACGAGTCCAAGATAACTCCCATAGGCAGGAAGAAATACTTGGATTTTTTCCTTCAACTGGACAATAATGATTTTGTCCAGCTCGATTTCTTTAGTTACAGTGAAGTTGGTAATTATCTTTGTCCTTCCTTCCTTGACATGTCAGCCGACAGCAATACTATGCCCGAGAGCACCCTGAACCTATACAAGATATTTCTATCTCCAAGTACTCTTTCTGTCAGCTTCAATACAAGAAATCGTACCTTTCAGCCATTTTATGAGTTCTATCATCCATCAGTTTATGCAAGATAGTTGGGTTTTGACCAAGTTCCCTCATCTTTTCATCTACTTGATCGGCTTCAGCCCAGGGAACATGTTCGCATCGCATCATCGGCTAATATTGTCTTACACCTAGCCGACGACCTTCAAGTACAATCTCTTCTGCATTTTTATTTGAATACTAGATGGGCAGGGAACTTCTCTACTTGGTGGTCAGCCATTTCTACGACCTTATATTTTGCGGATAGGACTCCATCGCCATTATTGCCAGATTCTTTCAGAGCCTTCCAGATGAGTCGACGGAGCTGACCGATGCTGGCAGTACTTCAAGTTCCAGCAACGAGTCTAAGTCCAACGACTGCTATAACACAAGCCTCATAGATATTACTAGTGAGGTATTGGCTAACGTAGTCTTTCCACTCTTGCCTTTTAGAACCTTGAATACTTTTGAGCTTTTACTAATCATTTATTCGCTTATTTCACAGGCTAAATCTGCTGGAAAAAGGCTCGTGGGTGATACGTCTATCGCCACTCCCCTTGTTAAGAGACCTTCCTCTGGAACGGCTATTACTGGCTATTCATCGGGCACATTGGGAGTACAATCTCGCTCCTTGTCCGACCTTGATAAGCAACAACCTAGTAAGTTCCACCAAGTTCCTTCACATAATCAGCTTGTCTTTCCAATTATTATCTTTTAACCGATATTTACTTCTTTCCAAAACAGAGAAGAAATGCGCCCGGGTCAATAAAAAGGTACTGGTCGCTAGGGGCAGCAAGCCCCAGGAGCAATCGGCCGAGAGCCCCCCGCACGCTTCCCAAATAGCCTAGGTAAGTACTTTGTCACTCCCATCTTTTATTTCTGACCATTATCGGCTTTACTTATCTCTTAATCTTCTTGTAGCCCGTGCTTTCCCTTTCAGAACAAGCGACCAGTATTTTGGCCGATTTGCCAAGCACGGTGTCTGAGCTGCCGCCACCATCTTCGGTGACACCACCAAATTTCACGGTTATCTCGCCCACAAACCGCCCACTGACTCCTGTTAGGCTTCCCTCTGTCTAATCTTGATGATGTCAAAGTGATAGCCATGGACAACTACCCGACAGACATTCAGCGGATTCTTGATGTTTCTCTGGATGCGTCGGGTGCGGTTACGTTGGCACCAGGGATGTAAGAGAAGCTGAAAAAACTATTTGATCTTGTGATGTCCCCGTCGGCTAGTCTTCTTGAGGATACCCAGCTCCTCTACAACGCCATGGCCACAGTAGAAGCCAACCTGCCTCCGAAGGCAATGGAGGTGCTACTGAACCTCTACTATCTAGACAACAAGAAGGTTGTGGTTGATGCGGCCAAGTCCAGAATCACTTTAAGGGAGGCTCAAGAAGCCGATCAAAAAACCCTGTATAAGATGGTGGCCGACACTAAGGCCAAGAAGCATAAGTTTGACACAGACTATCGACGTGACCTGGCAGTTGCAGCCACGGCTGGGATTGTGGCCAATCTATTAAGGTAGCTTGACCTCGATGATCCAACGACACCCCATCTGCGGGCGCCAGAGCTCTAGGGGTAGCAAGTCCCTCGACAGCACAGCCACAACGGAAGGCATGGCTTCGCCCTAGGAGCAGCATCCCACCAGAGCTACAACAGCGACATCTTCAGTACCCCTGAAGCAAACGTCCAGTGTGCTCACATGCTGCTGAAATCCCTTCCACCACTGGATCTGGGTAACCCGATGACTCTATTGTTAGACCAGATGAAGATGCTGCTCGATGCAAAGCAAGCCCAGATCGCTCAAGCTGCCAACTCGAGGTTAGCGCGTCCCAGCCAGTAGGGACCCAAAAGCTAGCGGTCAGGATCATCTCATTGCCATCGAGCAATAGGATCAGCGGTGGCTAGCTCTAACCAGTGAGCCTCCAGGATAGTGCGCTCCACCCTCCATCGGGGGCGTCCCGAAGATCATCGAGATCAAATTCCACACAATCGACAAGACTTGCGTGACGTCCTTTGCGATCGAAGGGAAGAACGTGAATGGGAAGACCGCGAGCTGTGAGAAAACGAGTCTGATCTCCTACACGCTGGGCCCGACGGGGCGAGTCTCTGCTCTCGAGGGGCTGCTCTCCCAGGTGATGGAGGTTTCCTCCTCGACAAGGTCCACAGCAGGTGACACCCAAGGACGATGTTGAAGGATGTAAAGCCTTCACCCTTGAGCTATGCACTGTTAGGTGGCTTGACAAGTTCAAGCCAGGCCCCATCGAGCAGTACTCGGGTAAAATCAACCCAGTCGAGTGGCTACAAATCTATACTACGGTCATGAGGGCAGTTGGTGGCAATGAGAATGTGATGGCCATCTACCTAATCACCACCCTTGATGGTGCGGCTAGGTCTTGGCTGCTCAACCTCCCGCCTCACACGATATCCTCATGGGTGGAGTTGCGGGTCGAGTTCATCGCTAACTTTCAAGGCACCTATGAATGCCTCGAAACTCGCAGCGACTTGCATCGGGTGGTTCAAAAGCTAGGTGAGTCGTTGTGCGACTTCATCCGACGCTTCAACGATAAGCGTAACTCGATTCTTGACATCTCAGATGAGGCCGTCATCGTAGCTTTTGAGAACGGTGTCATGGATAAGGAGTTGAAGGGAAAGCTGGCCACTCGGAAGATCTGAACTCCCATGGAACTCTTTGAATTGGGGGATAAATACACCATACGTGCCGAAGCCCGAGACCACATCGATGACCCTGGGATAGGCGATGACAAACCCGAGTCATCCAAGCCAGGGGTGAAAAGAAGCAAGAACTGTGGGGAGAAGTGCAAAGGCGACTCCACCGTGGTCGCAGTCAAACGTGGCAAGGAGCGCAACACAGGCGATAACAAAGGCCGAAATCGTGGAGGAGGTAAGTACTGCCCGGTCCATCGCACGGACAAGCACGATTTCGGAGTACTAGGTGATCGGCAAGAAGGTCCAGGAAAAGCTCAAGGCTGCACTCACCAAGCGCGGGGTCGAGCAAGCCAAGGAGAAGTCCTAGGACAACGAGCCCGAGTACCGTGGGGCTTATCACAAGCTGACACACATCTTCGGAGGATCTGCTATGTATGAGTCCAAGAGACAATACAAGGCGGTTGAAAGGGAGGTCAACCTAGCTATGCCAGCCCTCCCCAGATTCCTCAAGTGGTTGAAATTGCCGATCACCTTCGACCAGTCGGATCACGCAGCTGTGTTCCCACATCTGGGTCGATACACTGTGGTAGTCGAGCCTACCATCATCAATTTAAGGTCGCTCGAACCTTGATTGATGGAGGCAGCTCATTGAACCTTATCTTCGCGAAGACCCTGGACAGCATGGG
The DNA here is from genome assembly GCA_036346275.1 of Otatea glauca. Lineage (NCBI taxonomy): Eukaryota > Viridiplantae > Streptophyta > Magnoliopsida > Poales > Poaceae > Otatea > Otatea glauca. The sequence continues at coordinate 17,976,343 of CM070729.1, forward strand.
GATATCCCGGGCGGAGATTAGGGACGGAGCAGAGCCGTTTCATGGCATAACTCCGCGATCATCTTCCATGCAGCTTGGCCAGATCGAGCTGCCAGTCACATTCGGTACGCCAGACAATTTTCGCACCGAAAAGATCCTTTTCAATGTGGCAAATTTTGAGACTGCCTACAACTTGATCCTAGGACACCCCATGGTAGCCGGCCGTGGTGCACTACACTTACCAGAATATCAAGATCCCTGCGCTAAAAGGAGTCCTTACAATCAAATGGGACCAGTGCGCTGCAGTCAGGTGTGATAGGAAGAGCCTGGAGATGGCCGAGCATCTCTGTGGATCGGCGGTCAGCCCCGATGATGAAAAGCTAAGCGCCAAAAATCCAAGAGCGTTGATGAGGCTTCTACATCCAACAGTTCTGCCAAAGACTTAGTTGACGACGATAAGAAAGACGAGAAGATCGACAGAGACATTAGGACAGTGCCCATCGACCCATCAGAGCCCGCCAAGATGGTCAAGGTAGGCGCCAACCTTGACCCCAAATAGGAACTCGAGCTCATCACCTTTCTTCGGGCAAGCCGCAATGTGTTTGCATGGCAACCATCCGACATGCCCGGAGTCCCCAGAGAAGTGATCGAGCATCGATTAGCTATGGAACCTAGCACCAAGCCTGTGGTGCAGAAGCAGCGAAGATTTGCAGAAGATTGGAAGTAGGCCATACAAGAGGAGGTTAGCAAACTCCTGAAGGCTGGCTTCATTCAAGAGGTCCATCGCTCGATGTGGCTGGCGAATCCTATCCTTGTCAAAAAACTCAACGGCAAGTGGGGTGTGTGTGTCGACTACACCAACCTCAACAAGGCTTGCCCTAAGGATCCTTTTCCTCTCCCTCGCATCGACCAGATAGTAGATTCTACTGCGGGTTGCGAACTGCTAAGTTTTCTAGATGCCTACTCGGGGTATCACCAAATTAGCATGTCTGCAGAAGATGAGGAGAAAACTGCTTTTACTACTCCCATCAGTGTATTCTGTTACATTAAAATGCCTTTCGGTTTAAAATGTGTTGTTGCTACGTATCAACACTGCATTCAAAATTGCTTGAAGTCCCAAATCGGGCACAATGTGGAAACGTATGTCGATGATATCGTAGTCAAGTCAAAAACCAGAAACACCTTAATCAGTGACCTCGATGAGACATTCGACAACCTCAGGAAATATCGAATGATGCTTAACCCCGATAAGTGCACGTTCGGTGTTCCGTCCGACAAGCTTCTTGGATTCCTGGTGTCCAGTCGAGGCATCGAGGCTAATCCGCGCAAAATTGAGGCCATTGGTCAGATGTGTTCTCCACGAACATTAAGGGAGTTGCAAAAGCTTACGGGCTGTATCGCTACCCTTAGTCGATTCATCTCTCGGATGGGTGAATGAGGACTGCCTTTCGTCATATTGCTTAAGAAGCAGGACACCTTCGAGTGGACCAAGGAGGCAGAAGAAGCTTTTTGAGATCTGAAAAGGTACTTATCATCTCATTCAATCTTAACCTCACCTAACGAAAAAGAGAAGCTCTTTCTGGACATTGTAGCTACTCCTCAAGTAGTAAGCACAGTCCTGGTGGTCGAGCGGGATTGCCCCGAGAAAAAGGCCAAGGTTTGGAAGCCGGCATACTACGTAAGCGAAGTCTTGCACGACGCCAAGTTGTGGTACCCTCAGGTACAGAAGATGCTGTATGCTATCTTGATGACTTCTCGAAAGCTGCGACACTACTTCCAAGCGCATAAGGTTACGGTTATGACAACATATTCGCTCAAGGAGGTGATACGTAACGAGAGGCGATAGGTCGAATTGCGTAGTGGGTGGTCGAATTCAACGAGTTCAAGGTGGACTTTGCGCTGTGAACCAGCATCAAGTCAGGCATTTTGGTAGACTTCATCGCAGAATGGACACACGTCAAAGAAAAAGAGCGTGAGGCGGTCGATGACAACTGGTCTATGTTATTTGATGGGTTGCTCACACTTTAAGGCTCGACGGCTAGCATCGTGCTCAAATCCCCAACAGGTGAGGAGCTAAAATACGCTATTCAACTCGATTTCCCAGCTTCAAACAATGTTGAAGAATACAAAGGATTGGTCAACGGACTCCGCATTGCCGCGTCACTTGGCAACAGATGACTACTCATGAGAGGGGACTCACAGCTAGTCCTAAACCAAGTGCAGAAGGAGTACCAATGTTCGAACGACAACATGGCGGCATATCTGAATGAGGTTCGCAAGCTAGAGCACAAATTCAAAGGGCTCGAGGTGGGACATATTAGGCGATGCAACAATTCCACTGCCGATGAACTTATCAGGCTCGCCTCGTCCCGTTCGCCCCACACCTACAGGAGTCTTCATCGAGAAACTCCTTAAACCATCTATCTCCTGCATGCGGGAAGTAGATCTTTGCCCAACTCGATCAAAGATGGGTCGAGTCGGCCAAGCGCTAAACCGCAGAGCTAAGTCGCACTACTTGAACGCGAGCTGACTTGGATGACTCCATTCCAAGCTTATCTCAAAGGTCGAGAGCTCCCTGACGATGATGCAGCAGCCGAGAAAATTGTACGTAAGTCCAAGCTATACGCATTGGTAGACGGCAAGCTCTACCGAAAGGGGAGTAATGGAATCTTGATGAAGTGCATCACTCAGGAAGAGCGCAATAAAATATTACTCGATGTCCATGGAGGCATCTGCGGCAACCATGCGTCTTATTGCACCTTGGTCGGGAAGGTTTTCTGATAAGGGTTCTACTGGCCGACTTCCCTCTAGGATGCTTGCGAGCTGGTGAAAAAGTGCGAGTGCTACCAATTTTATGGCAAGCAAATCACCCGATCAGCCTAGGCACTACAAACTATTCCTCTGTCTTGGCCCTTCTCCGTCTGGGGTTTGGATATCTTGGGACCATTCTCGAGAGCCCAAGGAGGTTACAAGTTTCTATTTGTGGCTATCGACTCGTTCACTAAGTGGATCGACGCTGAACCCGTCAGAAACATCACCTCAGAAGCGGCTAAGAAGCTCATGAGGTGCATTGTTACTCGGTTCGGCATCCCTAATCGAGTAATCACAGATAACGGTAGCTAGTTCAAAAGCAATGCTTTTATAGTCTTTTGTGAAGAATTGGATATCAAGCTCTGCTTTGCCTCCGTGGCTCATCCTCAAAGTAACGGTCAGGTCGAACGTGCCAATGGTTTAATCCTGTAGGGGATCAAGACCCGTGTGTTCGATAGGCTAGAGGCTTACTTGACCCATGGGCAAAAGAACTCCCCTTGGTGCTATGGGCTGTTCGAACGTCGACTAGTCGAGCCACTGGTGAATCGCCGTTTTTCTTGGTCTAAGGAGCAGAAGCGGTGCTTCTGACTGAGTTAACATTCAGGTCACCGTGAGTGGATAACTACTTGTAAGAGGAACAAGAGTAGTGCGAGCATATGACATAAACCTACTCGAAGAGTATCGGGATCGAGTATCCATTAGAGCAGCCAAGTATCAGTAAGCCTTACGTAGATATCACAGCCAGAAAATCCTGAAAAGAGCGCTAACCGCTAGGGACTTAGTACTACGAAAGGTGCAGAAGCAAGACAATCACAATATGCTATCGTCCAAGTGGCAAGGTCCCTATGTGGTGGTCAAAGTGACTCGACCAGGATTTGTGCAGCTATCGACATTGGAAGGCGGGATACTGGGAAACTCGTGGAATATCGATCAATTGAAAAAATTTCATATGTGAATAACCAAAAGACATTACATTGCAACAGATGTTCAGGTAAGTATGATTTCATTATGTTTTACTAACGAAAGTTTATATTGTTACATTGTAAAGTAGGTACACTGCTACTACTACTACTGCTTGTCCTCGAATGCATCATGCCCGCCTACCTTGCATCCGTGGGGACTAAAAGTTGATAGTCCCTGGGATGGGCCTACGTCCCCTGGACGAGAAGACCCGACCACTGGTCAATGGAGAAGATGCGAAAACCTGCCGCCCACCGGATAGACCAGTTGATGGGAAAGGAGACCTCTCTGCCGTTGGAGGCCTCCCAGCGTCGCGATGGCCTAGAGGGCAAGCAAGCGCCAGGCTGATGAAGCTGTTTTGAGCTTCACCGCCTTCTTCGGCATCGGCGACTTCACCTTCTTCTCCTCGTGTGTCAGTGGCCGCAGCGGCATAGGCCCTCACGAGGGAAGCCAAGGTGGCATCATCATCTTTGACAACGACCCTCAGCTTGCTGGTAACCTCATCCTCCTCTCCCGACCACACCTAGCCTCCCAATCGATCTCATCCTCCACATCGGAGGAGACGATGATCCATCCCAGGGAGACCACAACCAGTGGAGTGGGCGGAGGAGACTCGTCGAGGATGATCATAGAAGGAGGCGACCGTGGAGGCGATGCCATGGATGCGTTCAAAAAGCTATAGTGTCATAACTAGAGGGCAAGGGAAGGGATGAATTATGTCAGGCGACTACAAGTCCCGTCTATTTATAGCTCAGGGAACGGGTCATGCTGAAAACCACAATCTGTATAGATTCGCGTCGGTCCCAATCCATGAGGCGTATGTTGTGTTTCCACATAAGCATGGAAGCCAAGGAGATGCTAAGTTATGATTCGCTGTGTGGAGGCTGAAAAGGTGCGAAAACTGTAACAAAGTTCAATCGTGACAATGGAGTAAAATTTGTCCCGTTTGAATTTTACCAATATGCCTAGGGGCTCATGCTCCTGCATGTAAGGGTCGTAGATGATGCTTATGCCCTATTTTCTACTTGATACGGTTGTTGAGTTGAAAGTCGGGGACTACGTCATGCCTTTATCGACGCATATGCTCTACCATCTACTCGATGCTCTCATCGAGTAGAAGGTCGGGGGCTACATCACTCAATCTTTTCTTTACCTGGCTCTACTCTTGGGTCGATGCATCTATAGAATGAGGGGCTTGGAGTCGTAACAAGCATCTGTGATGCTGGTGCCTCATTTTTTGCTCGATCTAGCTATCAAGTAAAGAGTGGGGGGCTACATTACGACATTGTGCTTGCGACACTCCACTCCCTACCCGATGACATTTCATCGAGTAAGGAGTCGGGGGCTACAGGTAACTCGGTACTTCTCCTTTTTTCCTGGTCAATACAGTTATTGAGCAACGCATAGTAGGCACAATCTCTTTTAAACTCTTTCACGATTTTTTGCACGCATTTGCTCGATTGTGTACTTAGCATGTCAGCAAGCAAAACTAAAGTATGGCCATGCCTAAATCCGGCAATGAGTAATTCTATCCTACACACATACGAGCATCAAATTGTCAGCCATCTAAAGCTCAGCGGCCGGTGGGAGATGAGACCTCTAGTCGATTCTACATGCGTTGCACGACAAGTTCTTTTTTGCTACAAAGTCTAAGTCACATGGTCGATGAAGGCTTGCAAGAATCGTGTAGTTTTATCACAATCCGTGTAACGTTTATGTTATAAGTGGCCTCTCTGAGTGTACGCTCGGGGGCTAAGTCATTTAACGGAAGTTTTTTGTAGCCCTGTGTGCAGAAATAATTAGGCACGCGTTTGGCTATAACGCTGTTTGCTGAAGATCTATGAGTGCTAAATCGAATTTGCACCTACTTGAGCTACTCTATTTCATCGATAAGGAAATAGAAGGCAGAGTACAATAGGCAGGAAGAATGGTTAAGTGCTGTCATTAAAGACCACAGTAACAAGGAAAATGTCAGTCTTTACATGGGCATGGCTAGGCCGAAGGACCTTGGGTGGTGTTGTCATCACCAAGTGATAGTTCCAATCCATCCACGAACCTCTCGGCAAGGCCTGTGAAGGACTCGATGTAATTGATAGCTTTGCTCACCTCACACACGAATCCTTCATCTAACCCTGAGAGATCCAAGTTCGGATGGTGGCTCTTCACCATGCCAAGCATATACGAGGTCACAAGATGAGCCGAGGTGGTCATGTGCTCGAGTGTCTTCGACTGCAGAGCGACGAGTGCCGCATCTATTGTAGCCTTTTCGACCTCGATTGCTTTCTGGCCTGCCTCCACCTTGTTTCGACTCGCTTTGGCCTCAACTAATGCAGCTTCCGCTGCAGTTTTTTCAACTGTCAGCTTCTTCTCCTGCTCTTCAGCCTTAGTTTGAGTGGCTCTCAATTTGGCCCTCAGTGCCTCCAGCTCGGCATTTTTCATCTTGAGTATTTGATCGTGGGACAACATGAACTGCTCGGCCTGCTAGTGGGATTGTTCGCAGAAGGTTTTGGTCTCAAGCAAGGTGTTGGCGCACTGCGATGTGAAGCTGAGAAGCGTCAAAAACAGAGTAAGGGGAAGAGTGAAAGGCAAAGCAAGGTGGTTTGCGTTCGCATACCTGAAGTTGAGGTTTCAAATCGGACTAGAGCACCCGAGGCGCTGAAGAAGCTGAAGGAACTTGGACGGTGACCATAGCGGATTTACCGGTATGATCACTGGGATCCTCCAAGTGGGGAGCTGAAGTTGTATCGGTCATGCCGAAGGATGACGTTGCCGCCACGGTTGCCGTGTCAGTGACACCGCTGAGCGCACCCTTCCTGCAAAAAGGCTATTTGCCTAAGCACCTCTGATAAATGAAAAGAAGAAGTTCACGAGAAAAGAGGGAGATTTACCTCGACAGATGAATTTTAACATGCACATTCTTCGATGGGGCTAGTTTGACTCCGGTGGCTGTTTTCTCGAGCAGTGCGCTGGCGGGGGACACGACGTCGGCGGGTTAGTGGCCGATGGGGAAACCTGCGAGCAAGCAATTGCTATGAGCGGGAGTTCGCCAATAAGTGAGACATTGCTCGATAGTAATAATACCTGCTCGACCGGTCCAGTCAGTGGAGATCCCCCTCAAGGAGATGTCCGTGGAGAAGTCATAGACTTTCACGCGGTGGCCCGCTGATCATCCAGCATTTGTTGAATTATGACGGGAGAAATCTCATAACAACCAAGAGAGCGATTGAAAATCACCTAGTTGAGCGACCTTGGCACTGAAGTTCAGGGTCGCTTGTGTTGGAAATATGCCCTAGAGGCAACCATAGAGATGATTATATTTCCATAAATATTCATAAACTATGAGATTGTTCTTTGAATAACATCATGGATATTGATTATCAAGTACGTGACTTATTTGTAAAACTCTGTATTCATCTTTATGATGTTCATTCTAAAAAGGGGTCCCTAGTCGATAATCATATGAGGACACATATAAGTAGACTAGCATTTGTATTGGTCGATGACCATGTTTCACAGGTTATAGATATGGAGATATCAAACCAATTATATAGAAACATTTAAGAGAACATGGTGTTGGACATCGACCCACTATGAGACACTGCGAGAACGTTGTATCTTTCATGTCATTAGTTGGTGTCATATACGATGTGTATGCTATATCCTTCGACTTGAGATTGTCGCATGTTCTCAAGACGCGTAATGGCTTACTTAGGGGTTGTTAAACGCTACTCCGTAACTGGGTAGTTATAAAGATGTCTTTCAGGTTTGTCATGAAACATGCTGTGAGGCGTGGTCGATCAAGATAGGATTTGCCCCTCCATTCAACGGGAGAGATATCTCTAGGTCTCTCGAGTGATCGGATTCTAGAAATTGCATGGCCATGCTACTCGAGTCATCGAGTTAAAGAGTTAAATCGATATATTCGGGGAATCTTAGTCACGGCATCGAGAAACAGTGGTCGAGCCATCTAAACAAGGATGACAACAACTTGCCTTGGGTTTGACCGATATCGTGAGGCAAAAGAAAATGCATATAGGACATTGTTGAGGTTCATCCGATCTTTACATGTACTCGGGAGTCGGTAAGTCCTGCTAGGGGCCGCTATCGACTATTGGTTGAATGCTTGATGATCGAGTAGGTATACCCGATGGTAGAGTAGGAGTACTCAACGATCGACAGGGATACTCCAGCCATGTCTGAGTGCAAGTGAACCTATAGGGTCGCACGCTTAAGGGGCTATAACCAATTCAGATAGAGATCTGAGTTGTAATGGGCTTAGAGTTCCTAATGGGCTTCAAGGGTTGAAACCCGTTATGGACGTCTATATAAAGGGAGGAGGTGTTGGCTTTGATGATAAGCGAAAAATGACAAAGACTCTCAATAGGCATTCGGAATTCTAAAAACCCTAGCCGCCACCCCTCCTCCACCCAGAACCACGTTGGTGGTGCTAGCACTCCAACACATGGTGTTCCTACCCTGTACGTGTGGATACCTTAGAAGTGTTATTGCGAAGCTTCGACGCTAGGACGACCCGCAACCTGCGACGCTTACAAGTTGTTGGAGGAGGCACAAGGCTAGTACGACTACATCTGCACCACCGTGCTACATCGACTCTACTTCCGCTATGGGTCTGCACGTCTTGTGGTAATTCTGTGATCTATAAATTGCAGTGGTCTGATGGTTACGAGGTAGAAAAAATTTGATTTTCGCTAGAGTAGCCTACCCGTTCCCCTTCAACTTGGTTGGTCGATGGTGTGTCAGAGACACCGACCTCCTATCCTGGGGAGGATCGACCGTCGCCCGCTCCGGGATCTCTTCGCCCTCACTCGGCAAACCGTCTTGAAGAGAGCCTATCTCAACGACGACAGAGCTTGGCACTTGATCATCATCTCGAGTTGTGTAACATCCCAAAATTTATCTTTAGTATTATTTTATTGCTATTTATGTGTTTTGTGATTTTTCTGATTTATTGGATTTTTCTGGATTTTATTTGGAATTATCTGAAATTAAGTATATTGGCCTTTTTTCAGAAAAATAATTATTTATAGGTAAAATTTATATAAAGTGTAGCCAAAAATATTTTATTTGAGTTCAAAATATCTCAAAGTATTTTTGAGAATTTTCTTGGATTTTTCTTGGTATTTCTATTGCCTAACACTAATTAAACTAATTTCTAGAATTATTTTAAAACAAAAACCCGGGGTAAATAGTTTAAACAGTGTTGGGCCGGAGCCCAACACTGTGTGGCCCGTTCGGCCGGTTTGGCCTGTTCATCCTAGCTTCTAGAGATTTAATCGTGGCCAAAGATTTTTATTCCGATAGTAGAAACAGTTATGAAACCCTAGCGCGATAGGACCTTTGGATGTCAATCGGATGGAGGTAGTTAAAGCGTACCAGTTTGGGGTTTCCTTTGATCCTGTCCGTTAGATCTTCGTTTGGGAGTAGGATCGTACCGCATCAGAATCGATCCCAAACGTCCGTCAGAGATCGTGAGGCTCTCAGTTGATGTCTTCGATCGGGACTCGAAGTCCGCCGCCATTACGTCGCCGCTGCCGTGTAGAATTAGGTTTCTGTGTTGCATGCGTTTCCCGATGCTATAAAAGGGGAGGGTAGTCGCCCGAGGTTCACCGTCTTGTCATGCACCCATAGCCCTAGCCGCCAGCGCGCGTGCCACCGCCGTTCGTGCATTAGAGCTTGTCGAAATTTTGTAGCATCACCGCTCGTTTTTCCGCCGATTGTGCCACTGTCAAACCATTATCTACCACTTGGGTAACAGATCTAGAATCACCGTGTTGAGACAGATCAGCGCCGCCACTTTTTGGTCGTCAGAGATAGCTGCTTTGCTGTCTTCGTCACCTTCATCTCCAAGTCCGGCAGAGGAGCACCGTCGAGATTAACGCTTGAGCTTTAGCCATTGTCTACCATCGGTGTCAAGAAGTTCGTGAGTCGTCAGATCTTCAGCAAACCATCGAGAGCATGCTGTTTCGCCGTGTCAATAGTGAACGCCTCTGGTAACGTTAGTCGTTAGATCAAAGATTAACGCTTGAGCTTTAGCCGCGTGGGTTTAGATGTGTAGCCGTTTGTTTTGCGCCGTGTGGATTGGATCGCGCCGCATGGGGAGCCAATAGCGCGCTGACGTGTGGTAGCACAGAGGCCGAAGCACCATATGCCAGGTTCACGGTGAACCAGAGGGGGTTCGTGGACCGGGTCCATGCACCATGCCACGTGTCGCGTCGTGATTGGTCCGAGGTCTCGCTGACGCCATGCTGACGTCATAATCGGGTTTTTCAGTTGAAAAATAAGTCAACTGGAAATTGGGTAATGCCGACGTCATCATGAGGTCATGCTGACATCATAAATATGAATTTCCTTTATAGAAATAATTCAGTTTATTATTTGATTTTTAATTTTCTGATTTTTAGAATTTTTGAATCTTCCGAGAGCACGTTGTCCCTCATACGAACTCCGATTGAGGTGATTCAAATTTATAAAAATTTGTAAAATTGGGATCTATTTAATGGTGAATTTTATTTGATTTTTGGAGTTCATTTGCTCTCTATTTTCATATTTATTTGGGTTTTCTCTTTCGATTCGCGCAGACGTTGAGTTGTGCGACTCTTCAGAGGAGGATCCGTCATCCCAAGATCAAGTTCTACAACAAGAATAGGACCTTTGCCAAGGAATGTTGTGCTTTGATCATGTTGAACGCATGTTTGCAAAATCGCTATATTGTTTTACCTTATTGCATACTATTTCACATGCACAATCGTTTTCAAATTAAATTGGGATCTAGTTAATCTACCAATTTGATCTATACCCGACCTTTTCATTTATATGCTCTGATTTATTTGTCACCCTAGATTGGTTCACTATAGTTGGTTAATACTAAAATCAATATGGGATGGTTAGACCGTGTTAGTTTCTTAGCCATGCCACATCATCACATGTACTTGAATCACTAATATTTAATCTTGACTAATGGAATATGGAACAATGGTATGAACTTGTGTTTCATGTGTGGTCACACAATGAGATTGAGTTGTAGTGGCGAGGGATGTCACGAAACGATGTTCAATTGTTGATGGCACGTGGTGCTTGGTAATCAATTAGGGTGGTAATCACTTAGATTGGAGCAAGTGGCAAGGGACAAGTGTGCCAAGGTGGGCCGATGGGCAGAGGGTATGTGGAAGTCTTGCTTCAATCATCTTAAGGACTTAACCTTGCAAGCCTTTGACCTGAGTCAATCATGCAACCACATGTCTGGTATGGGACAGCCTAGCTAATTAATTTGCAATGTTTTAGCTTTAGTACTGCTTGTGGTGGTGTGGGTCCAGGTTTACAGATGAAACTCACATGGCGCAAGAGGGAGGCCCTGTTGTGGTGGTTTAGCCCTTCAGTGTTGAAACCTCAGCGGGTAGTATTGGGTTAAGGCATGGCATTGTAAAGGGTTTGTTATAATTACTCGCTTTTGTGGCGTATGGTTGTATCATGTGGGTAAAGTGCATAACCTCTGCAGAGTATAAATCTATTCGAATAGCCATGCTCACGGTATTGAGCAATGCTCAGGAATTACAGCCAAGGGTTAGTTTAATAAAATGAAAACTTGGATGGGATGGCAGGTTGCCATATGGAAGGATGAAACTTGATTTATGATTGGAAACTTGGTTTACTTGTTAAATGCTGAAATGATTATTTATTGTTATTTGTTTTACTCTCTTTGCAATCTATTTATTGTATTTGTTTATAAATGCTGCTTTGTTGCAAAATAGTCATAATAGCCTTTTCCTTTGGAATAAGCCTTGCATATAGTTACATAGAATTGCATTCTGTGCACAACTTGTTGAGTACTTTATGTACTCACCCTAGCCAACAACCACAATCAACAGTTGAGGAGTCTACACCTTTGTTGGAGGAGGAGTTCCAGGAGGACATGAGTCGTTAGGCTCCGAGCCTTGTCAGTTGCCTGTGGTGAACTGATGAATAATCTACGTCTTCTATTTTCCGCTGCTTATGTCTTAGTTTTATCTCGAGTTTAGCCATGCGTGGCTTAATAATGTAAGTTGGTCACAAGATCATACACTTAGTTATATCAATAAATGGAGTCTTATTGTTATTATCGTTGAGTATGATGTGATATGTACCAATGTTAAGCTGTGTGCACTAGCGTTGATCATGGGACTAGTGCGGTAAACACAGTGAGTTCTAATAGGTGAATTCGGGTCCCGACAAGTTGGCTCGTTATCTTCCAAGTTGATGGCCTCCCCAAAGGTCTCTTTTTCGCTATCGAACTTGGCCTCCTGAGGGGACGTTAAGTCAAAGTGAAAAACGGATGCGCAAAACGACGCATTACGAGTCGCGAAGAATCACTAACCTCCGATTGTGGATTAGCAAGTGAGTATGCTTCGATACCACATGCACCCGGTCCTGAGCCTTGGAATATTTTGCTCAGCTTGGAGGAGATTTCTGAGTTCAACAGATCTGGCGCACAAGCAGATCAACTCATCATTCATCGGCTAAAGTAAGAAGAATAATAAGCAGTATAAATGCTTACCTCCAAGATTGTCTTTTGTGGCATGTTCGGCACCAGAATAGTCCCAAGCGAAGTGGTCCCTGCACTTCAGCGGACTCTACTGGCACATAATGAAGTCTCTAGCAACTTGCCACCCAGTCAACCCGATTTTCCTCAGCTCCTCGATCTTCCGAACATAATAAGAAGTTCGAGCGGTCGCATGAGGGGCCTTCGTCCAGAGGTCGATAGAGCTAAGAAAGAGTGGTCGGTAGCCCAGAGGGAGGTTCATGGTATCTGGATAAGTAATATAAAACCATTGCTTCTTCCAGTCTGACTGTCAGGAGGAGGTAACAAGGACAAGGATATACAAGTTGGACACGCTGCTGCGGAGGTGAAAACTGGCATCCCCAACAGCCTCGTTCTTCGTCGCCCTCTTCAAGCCATAGAAGTGGCAAAACAAATTGAGGCTAGGGCTAATCCCTAGATACGCCTCACAAAGGTGGACGAACACACCGAGCATTGTGATCTAGTTGGGGCTAAGGAGAAAAAGCTGGATTTGATACAAATCAAGAACTTGTTGAAGAAATTGAGAATGGGAAAGTTAAGTCCGTGTTGGCACCAAAAACTTGAAGTAGGGTTTTTAGCCACAGCACACCAGACGAACACCTGCTTCAGAGCGTGCCAACCGATTTGACCCTGCAATCGGTGAGGAAAAAATATATAATTTGCTCAAAGCCGATTTTGAGAAGCAATCGTCTTAGATCTAATCAGATAAAAGCCGATCAAATTAAGATAAAAGAGGTAAACCCAATTAGCCGATAAAGACTAATCGGAGGATAAAGGTAGATCAACTCTGAAAAAGACGATGCTCAACAAAATCAGAGCAAATCGATCCTGGGGCGTAATCAATGAAGACCAATAATCGGCGATGCACAACTTTATTGATCAAGATCGGATTACAAGAAGACTAGATTACAAAACTACTCCTAGTCGACAGAAAATAAAGGAAAATATAATGCAGATGTGGATTTGATTACTGTTGTTTTCGTCCTCCGACCTCGTCCTCCTTTTATAACCACCGGTCGATCGAGTCCTGCTACAACACGTTATGAAGTGTGATCCGTATCAGCCTCTATCCGGACGGTTTTTCCTTAACAACCTCTTATATTTCCAAATATCTACAATCCGTATCCAGGTCGTATCCGGTTGACCCTGGAATGCAAATTTTGACCATACTTGCCAATTTCTGGTGCAAACATATGCCCACCATTTTTGGGAGATAATTTGTTATCTGTCAAAAATCTCACTTGTCGGCTTGCATTCCATTGGCTAGTTGTAGAATCTCGTCCAGCAACTATCGCATTTATTGTGCTGTAATTTTTTGATGCATGTATTGTGCATTTTAACTGCTCGCGCCTTTCGAAATCCTCTTTCCCGCCTTTTCAAATTTTCATCGTGCTATAAAATGTGGCCCCCACACCGTCATTTTTCACGTGCTCAAGCTCTCCAAACAATTGCCATCGGCTTCCCGCTCTAGTGTACGAGTTGTCCATTCCGCAATTGTGAATCGGATTTTAATCAAGATCGGCTGAATAGATCCATCTCAGGTAATTATTCCGATCCCTGATAGTAATGACCAATTTTATTTAGGCCCAGTAGGAAACTTAGATGCCGACATAGTTACCAATGAATAAATTCCTAGACTTTCGCTATCGGCTTCTGGTTATAATGTAGAGGGTTGGAGCAAGAGTTTCAGAGCTTGGCCGACAGCGCTACAGGGATGGAGATCTTGGTACATCCGTGTGTTGGCCCAAAAAAGAGAGATATGGGAAAGGATGGGTATAGCAGAGTGTCTCCCTCTCTCTCTAGCCGATCCAAAGGCCAACGAGCCCTTAGTGGCCACAACCTGCTACGTCTGGTCGAAGACATTCAACGTCTTTATGTTCCGTACTGGCCCCATCGACCCAACCCTTCTTGATGTAGCCCAATTGTGTTGCCTTAGATCGGGCGACGAGCAAGTATCGGCTTACAACAGCAAGCCAAGATACAAGTTGATTCAGTCCAGGGGTGAAGGATGGAACAAATACATTGGAAACAATAATAAGGTGAATAGGCCAGTATCCGATGAAGAACATGTTGCTTTCTTGAACTTATGGTTGGACAGATTCCTGTTTTGCGGGGCTTCTCTTGGGCCGACGCAAGTGTATCAACTGATAGCAGAGCGCTTGGTGGAGGGGCATCGGCTTGCCTTGGGAAAAATGCTGCTAGGTGTGGTCTATCAGATAATGTATACAATAAGGAGTCGGCTGTTTACAGGCTTTGCCAATTTTGTCGTTGGCAACATAGGAGGGCCCTTGTGGTTTATTCAGATAAGGCTATATTGTCTGTTTAGTCGATATTTCACCTTAGAACCTGCAGAAGACACACCATTCCCTTGCGAAGACACACCAGAAAACGCAATTCCTCAATTTAGGGCTAGCAGATCACATGGCCAGAGATATATCATGTGTTCCGGAAATGAGACGAATATCACCCCTGTCGGCTTTAAAAAATATTTGTCATTTTTCTGCAATTGGGCAATGAGCACTTTGGTCAGCAGGATTTCTTCAGTTACAGTGGCGTAGCAGATTATCAATGTCCATATTTTCTTCATTTGGAAGCCGATAGCTCCTTGATGCCCCAGTCGACTTTAGATCTGTATAAAATTTTTATTTCCCCAAGCATACTTCATGTCGGCCTTAACACCAGAAATCGAACATTTCAGCCATCATATGAATTTTATCATCCTTCGATTTATGCTCGGCAGTTAGGATTTGGCCAGGTCATTCCAAGTCTCCAACTTCTTGATCGGCTCCAACCTAGGGCCAGAGTGCGTAATGCTGCCGCAACAAATATTGTGCTGGAGATAGCCGACGAGTTACAGATTGAAAACTTGCCGCACTTTTTCTTGAACTCTCGTCGGGCGGGTCATTTTTCTGCTTGGTGGTCTTCAGTTGTAGAAGCTCTCTACTTGGACAGGACTCAATCGGCTATTATTAATGCATTTCTTCCTAATCTTCCTGAGCCGACATTAGTCTCTAACAGCGGCTCAAGTGAGAATTCTAGTTCCTCTGGTTATACTAACACAAGCTCAGTAGATATTACCAGAGAGGTATCAGCTTTTAAAACAACTTCTCCTCCTTTTTTGCTAAGTGCTTGCTTGCTTATCGACTTGCTCCTTTTCTAGACAAAAGCCGTTAGCAAAAAGGTAAGTTTTCGGCCCATCGGGAAGTGGTCACCCCAGTAAAAGGCCCCATCAGTCGACAGGCCTCACGGGCTACACTTCTGGCACCCTGGGGATTCAAAGTCCCTCGTTATTAGACATCGAGAAGCAACAACAGCCTAGTACGTGTATTTTGACCGATGATTGATTTGAACCCTTTATAACACTAACCCATGACCAACCAATTTCTAGAAAAGAAAAAGGCCAAATCCACCAAGGCTCCCGCCAAAAGAGGTTCAAAACCTCAGGAGCACAGTGCGGAGAGCTCCCCGCACGCATCGGCTACTGGAGAGGTAAGCTTCTCTTAACGAGACTTTAAATACAAGCATAACTCATGGTCGGCCTAATGTTATTTGATTTATTTCCAGTCGATCGTGTTAGCACAAGTGGCCAATGTCTTGGCCGATCTCCAGGGTGCTTCTCTGGAAACACCATCGTCGCCGTCTCAACCAACACCATCGTCCCCAGCTATCTCCCCTCTTTCGACGCCATCCGACCCAATGAACCTGCTAGGCTTTACTTTTGTCAAACTGGACAACCCGAAGGTTACGGCCATAGATGACTATCCTACCGACGTAAGAAAAATACTGGAAGTCCCCAAGGAAGCATCAGCCACAGTTACCTCAGCACCGAGCATGCAAGAACGACTAAACAAGCTTTTCCATCAAATCATGCAGCCCGAAGCCGATCTTCTGAACAACACGCAGCCCCTCTGGGACACCATGGCCGCCGTTGAAGCTGACCTCCCGCTAGAATCCATGAACGCACTCCTAAATGTCTGTCATTTGGACAGCAAGAGAGCAGAGGTGGAAGTGGCCAGGGCCAGAATTGCACAAAGGGAGGCTCAAGAAGCCGATCAAACCCTCCTTGACAAGATGGTAGAGGATACGAAGGCCAAGAAGAAAAATTCAACAAAGACAATCTGTCCCTCAGATCGAGCAAAGCCACCATCCAGAAGCTGAAGTTGGCAAAAAAGTGCCTAGAAGAAGAACTGGCCAATGTGAACAAGCAGCTAGCCGATGGCCAAGCTAAGTTTGCCGCAACAGCCACCTCCCTCAAGGATCAGAAGCATGAAATCAGCTTGGTTGTTGCGAAAGTCACATAGCAAATGGCCAAGGTAGTTCCGTGCTTGGCAATGCTAAAGATGATCAACAAATCATGGACGAAATCCAGGAAATCATCGCCAAGGCTGCGGGCGCAAAATCGGCTTTAGGGGGTAGACTTCCCGGCTCCGACCTGTAAAACTTTGATGTAAACTTCTCTCGGAAACAATGCTCTTTGTAATACTTAACTCTTTTATCTGTCGGCTGTTTAACCGATAAAATGTCTTATTATGTTTATCCATCATTACAATGAGTTAACTTTGGTTTCCAAGATGATCCCTTATCATAGTCGATTGAGATCCAATCCATATACTAGGATAGTATCTTTTCAAGTATTTCCCGTTAATCACCTTAAAAAGAACAATCCCTTCCAAAGTTTCAAGTATATACAAATTTCCGTCAACAAGCCGACTAATCTTATATGGACCTTTCCACGTAGAAGACCATTTACCAAATCGACTATCCCTAGAACCGACGGGTAGTATAGTTTTCCAAACCAAATTGGCTTCACTAAAAGATTTGAGCATGACTTTCCTGTTGTATGCCCTTGCAACTCTCAACTTATTTTTCTTAAGCTGATCCAGTGTAGACAGACATAACTCAGCTAAATTGTCTAAATTGTCGATCATCAAGTCTTTGTAATCATGAGCCAACAATACATTTTGTCTAACCACTTGAATGGAATCAATGTTAATCTCCATGGGCAAAACGGCTTCTTGACCATAGACTAGCTGGTAAGGCGAAAGTTTAGTCGATCCATGGTACGTTAGCCGATAAGACCATAATGACTGATAGCGTTGAATGCCAACCCCTTGGTTTTTCATCAATTTTTTGCTTAATTAGCTTAATCAATGTTTTATTAGATGACTCGGCTTATTCATTAGCCTGAGCAGAATAAGGCGACGAGTTAAGCAACTTGATGCCCAGACTTTTAGCAAAATCTTGAAATTCATCGAACATGAACACGGTACATTGATCAGTCATAATAGTCTGTGAAATACCAAACCGATGAATAACGTGTTCATTAACAAACCCGATAGCCTCAGCACTTGTAACTTTCTTAAAGGATATAGCCTCAACCCACTTAGAAAAGTAACCAGTCGCGGCTAAAATAAACTTATGGCCTTTACTCGAAGCAGAAAATATTTGGACGATTACATCTATTCCCCATCCTCTAAACGGCCATGGTTTGATAATCGGATGTAAAGCCAATGCTGGTGCAAGTTGCGCATTGCCAAACTTCTGACAAGTCTGACACCCTTTATAATATCAAAAACAGTCTTCCAACATTGTCAGCTAAAAATACCCTGTGCGTCTAAGTATCCATTTCATCCTATAAGCCGATTGATGAGACCCGCAGATACCTTCATGCACCTCACCCATCGCTACTTTGGCTTCATCAGCTCTAAGGCATCTCAGTAGCAGCCCTTTCAATGTCCGATAATATAATATTCCATCCAGGACTACATGCTTCAATGCTTGTTGTCTAACCTTGCGCTCTGTCGGCTTAGATGGATCGATCAGGCATTCTCTTATCTTTGTTTTCCAGTCGACAGTATCAGCACACATTACTGCCTTGTCAATCGACTCTGGCATTAGATATCAGCTAAAATCCTAGTATCCCGACGCTTGTTGAACCATCAAGTTAGCCTTGTCGTTCATCTCACGGGGAATATGGCTGATAAAAAATGAAATGAACGAGCCAATTGTATCAAGGCACTGTTCTAAATACTTGAGCAATATCTCATCGTGACATTGATATTCTCCCTTAATCTGTTGCACGACTAATAAGGAATCGCCATAGGTCTTAACAGCACATACTCTGATGGTTTCCAATAGTTGTAGGCCTTTGAGCAATACCTCATACTCTATCTGATTGTTAGAGCATCGACTATTCAGCCGAAATGCAAACTCAAAATTATGCCCTTTAGGCAAAATATGCACTATGCCACTGCCATCATCTTCTCGACATACCGATCCATCAAAAAACAGTTTCCAAGTGGCAACGGAAACTAGATCAACGTAGTGTCACATCCTATTATAAAATTGGCTATAACCTATCCCTTAACCGCCTTAGCTGATTCGTATGACAGGTCGAACTCTATCAAGGTATAAGCCCATTTACCAAGTCGACCTCGCAAAATCTGGGCTGATAACATGTACTTTATAACATCAATTTTACATATTACCTTACAAGCCGATGCTAAAATATAATGCCTTAGTTTTGTACAGGCAAAATATAAAGATAGGCATAATTTTTTCACGAAAGGGTACCTGATTTCAGCATCTAATAGGCGTCGACTTAAGTAGAAGATTACTCTTTCCTTGCCATCGACTTCCTGTGCCAGAACAGCTCTGATGGTCTCCTTCTCGACCGATATGTATAGCTTGAAGGGAACCCCCTTCCGCGGCGCGGCCAAGACCGGAGGATTGGTCAAGTACTCCTTAATATCGTCGAAAGCCTTTTGTTGATCGGCTCCCCATACGAACTCCTGATTATCCTTCAATTTCAACAAGGGAGTAAAAACACGGATGCAGCCAGAAAGATTTAAGATGAATCGCCGTAGATAATTAATTTTGCCGATCAACTTCTGCAACTCTTTTTTGCATGTCGGCGGCTTTGTTTTGGCTATGGCCATGACTCTTTCTTGATTGACCTCAATTCCTCTTTCATGGACCATAAATCCTAAGAATTATCCAACCGACACAACAAATGCACACTTGAAAGGATTCATTTTTAGGCCGTGCTCTTTTGTATTCTTGAAGACTGTCTCTAAATCGACTAAATGATGCAAATCATCTTTCGACTTGACTACAACATCATCAATGTAAATCTCAATGATATGGCCAATTAGATCATGAAATATTAAATTCACAGCCCGTTGGTAGGTTGCGCCAGCGTTCTTCAAGCCGAACGTCATAATCGTCCACTCAAATAACCCTAAAGCGCCAGGGCATCTGAAAGCGATCTTTGGTATATCGGCTTCTGCCATGAATATCTGATTATATCCAGCATTTCTATCTAGAAAGCTAATGATTTTGTTTCCTAATGCAGCATCGATAAGCATATTGGCTATTGGCGTTTCTTCACGACAGGAACAATATTGGAGACCCATTCAGCATATCGGCAAGGCCTGATAAACTTGACCTCCAACAATCTCTCTATTTCTTCCTTTATAAAATTATACAAGGACGGATTAAAACATCGGGGATATTGTTTAAACAACCGATATATTAGCTTTATGGGTAGACAATGTTCAACAAGCTGTCAGCTTAAGCCAGGCATCTCATGGTACTCCCAAGCAAAATAATCTTTATAATTCTTAAGAATTTTGACCAATTTTTCTTTGTATGCTGCATCTAATTTTGCACTAATAAAAGTAGGTCTTTTCCTATCACCATCCCTGATGTCGACTTCTTCAAGAAGATCGGTCAATGTAAACCCTTGGCCTAACATCTCGATTTCTTGGAAATCTTCGATGACCTCATAGCTATTTGTTATTTACCGATAGATTTGCATTTTGTCTTGCAGAATCTTCATTGCCTACTTTGACCCCATCGGTGCAAAACCTCATTTGTCTGATCAAATGTGTCTGGCTTGACACTGATTGGCATAAGTCCTGTTTTACCGATGCAAATAAAATCCCAATCGTCCAGTACTTTGCCCGATATGCCTTCGGCCTCTTCGTGTGGCCAATTCGCATCTGAGCTAGCCATCACAATATGAGCTGATGTATCGGTTGGGATGACCTTGACTTCATCCCCATTCCACTAGATGAGCAGCTGGTGCATAGTCTATGGGATGAAACAATTCGCATGTATCCAATCTCGTCCGAGCAACACGCTATAGTTGCCTTTGGCGTCGATTACAAAGAATGCAGTCAGCAAAGTTTTGCTGCCGACAGTCAACTCTATAACCATGACGCCTTTAGCCTCGGTTGGGTCACCTATGAAGTCATTCAAAACTATATTAGTCTTGATTAAGTCTTCGTCGGACTTACCTAGCTTCTTGCAGGTGGTATATGGCATCAGATTAACGGTCACTCCTCCATCCACCAGCATTCTTGAAATCGGCTTGCCGTTTATATGCCCCTTCAGATACAATGGCTTCGGATGCTGATGTCATGTGGCTTTTCAAAGATTGCATCCTGAGCACCCAAACACAGTTGAGCAAATGTTTCCTTAGCCAATTCAGTTTTGATCTTGAGCTCGGCTGGCAGCGTGAACACCATATTGATGTCCATTAGAGGCGTGTCATCTCGGATCATGAGCGAACCCAAGTCATCGATTGAATCAGTTTCTTCCTCGACTTGGTCTTTTCTTCTCCATTCCTTTTTCATGGTTTTGATCGGCCAAAGCTCATTAAACACCTGGTCCCTTTGCTTCTCTTCTTCGACCTCTCTTATCTCCTGGGTCCTTAGCCTCAGTAGCCGTCTCCGCTGTGATCGGCTAAGGCCCGACAGACACCATCTCGGCTTGGTATCGATCGGCTTACGGATTCTTCCAGCCATATCTTGCTCCACCACAGAACGTGACTCGGCTTGTGCCTTGGCTCGATTTGGTACAGAAACCCTCTCTTGTATCAGTTTTCTATAAGTTTTGCTAGGATGATCCCATATCAATTTGGATAATCTATCTTTGGCCGATCGCCTAGGCCAATCATTTCAGGAATAGTGTTCCATCGAGCATGAGTATGGCGATGGCAGTGCTACTCCCCTCTCCCAACAAAACTACCAAAGGGGCACCTTTGATGAGCCCTTTCCAAGATCTCTGGCCAATATAGGTTGGCTGGCCGACGCGAAGGATATCGTGGCTAACTGTTCATCCTTTCTTATTTCTCCAACAACTAGGAAAAAGTTGGCTTGGGCTTGCTAATCGACCTCTGTGCCGGTGACCTTTCTGCTTTGTACCACTTGCCAACTTGTGGATCTCCCTTGGGCTTGATAGTCCTTGAATTCTTACCTTCATGATCGACTTCTATTTGTAGCGAGCCGATCATGATCCTCAAGGTTTCACTGCTTGAGCTCGGTTGAATGTCGACACATCGAGCCCATCTTGGTCCCTCATCATGCATCGACTCTTTCCCTTTGCGTGAACATTGCACCATGTTTATTGGGTATAGGTCAACGTCCACTTGCATGGTCGGCTCATCTGCAAACTTTAGCTAACCATCTTCAATAGCCGACTGGATCTGTTGACGAAAAATATTGCAATCGCTAGTATTATGAGAAAAAGAATGATGCCGCTTGCAATACCTTCGTTTCTTGATCTCATCAGCCGATGGTATAACATGTCCTTCAGGTAATTGTATTATCTTTTCTTGAAAAAGTAAATCAAAAATACGATCACATTTGGATACATCAAATGCATACTTCACCTCCGACTTATTCTTAGTCGGCTTAAGCCAAGAACAGACCAAAGATTTCTTGGACCCTTTGACCCATTCAGCTATGTTTACTTTTGCTTCATTGTCTTCAGAGGATTTGCTTGAACAATAGTCGATCATATTAACCTTGACCTTATCCTTTTCCTTATATTACCATTTACTTTAAATTTATCCCTGAATCCCCTGTTATCTGGATATCGGCTTTCTTGAGCCGACACACGATGAAGCAAATGGCTCAAATCGGTGAACTCTTGCCTACCAAACTTCTCCCTAAGTGGGGAAATTAACCCCTGGAAAGCCAAATCGGCTAGTTGATTATCAGGCAACGTGACACTAAAGCACCGATTTCGAACTTCCTGAAACCTTTTAATGTAGTCAGTCACCGATTCCCCAAATTCCTGGTGTACAGAGCTTAGATCTGAAATCCCAAGTTCCAGACTGTCGAAGAAAAATTACTCATGGAATCGGCTTTCCAAAACGTTCAAAAAATGAACCGAATTTGGAGGTAAACTAGTAAACCAAGTAAAAGCAGCTCCTAATAAAGACAATGGGAATAATCTAATTTTCAGCCCATCGGACTAAGCAGCTTCGCCACATTGAGCAATAAAACGTCCGACGTGCTCTAGGGTTGTGACCGAATCATCCCCAGAAAACTTGGCAAAATCAAGAACTTTAAAATTATGCGGATATGACATGCAATCTATATAATTAGGATACGACTTTCTATAGCCTATAACCTTACTCTTCGGCTGTATGCCGAATTGATCCCTCAACACGGTAGAAATCTGGTCGGCCCAATTGATGTTGTTAGCCGACGAGATATTGGGGCTTTGACAATGATCATAACTGGCATTCTGCCCCCGAGTGCAAGCTCAGGCTACCGATTAGGTTGAGCCGATGGATGTTGAGGGAATTGGTCATACCCATCATTTCTCCAAACCAGCGGCTCTGGCAATAGGACAAAGGGTTTTGTATAAGTTACCACCTTATGCGGGACCAGATTTCTGGGTGGAATCGGCTCATAGCGTTGCGGCTATCTATTAGGCTCAACCGGCTGAGAAATCGATTGTGGTAAGGCGTAAAATAGAGCTGACGGTGGCAAATTAGCTGACGCATTCAATTTGGCGGCATCAGTGTATGCTTGGTAATGTAGGACTCCGCTAGGACGAGGATCCCTTGGTAGTATAACAGTGGATTGGGTCGTCATCAACGATGGAATTGGAGCCGATGGTTTTGCACCAACGACCGTGTTTTGAGTGCTTTGAGCCACTGAATAAATAGGGTAGTTTGGCAGTGGCTGTAGTGGATCGAGTAGGCCCCCGGACGAAGCCAACTCTTGGGCAATAGTTTTAACACTATTAGCAATCATCGGCTTAAGAGTAGTGGCTAAAGCCGATGATTGATTGATCAATGCATGGTGCACAGATTGTTCGATCATAGTCGATAACTCTGCTTGTGTAGGCACGTATTGACTTACCGGGCTATTAGTAACTCATGCGTCACCGAGGGCATTGACCGTTGGCAATGCAGTCTTCTGGGTGATGCCGCGTCGGGTTTTTTCGTAGCAACCCAACATCATCTCCTCCAACGCAGCCTTCCGATCTTCAATTTCCTTGCACTGTTCTGGCGTCAAATCATCCAATGTGGGGACGATTGTGGCCTCGGCGTTGAGGTTGGACTGCGAAATCGACTTGCCAGAAGAAGACATCTTCGTGGTCCCACCGGGCATGTCAAGAGTGTGTTGGCGCCAAAAACTTGAAGTAGGGTTTTTAGCCACAACATTCCAGATGAACACCTGATTCAGAGCGTGCCAACCGATTTAACCCTGCAATCGGTGAGGAAAAAATATAAAATTTACTCAAAACCAATTTCGAGAAGCAATCGGCTTAGATCTGATCAGCTAAAAGTCGATTAAATCAAGATAAAAGAGGTAAATCCAATTAGCCGATAAAGACTAATCAGATGGCAAAGGTAGATCAACTCTAAAGAAGGCAATGCACAACAAAATCAAAGCAAATTGAACTTGGGGTGTAATCAATGAAGACCAATAATCGGCGATGCGCAACTTTATTGATCAAGATCGGATTACAAGAAGACTAGATTACAAAACTACTCCTAGTCAACAAAAAATAAAGGAAAAGATAATGCAAGCTTGTGGATTTGATTGTTGTTGTTTTCGTCGTCCGACCTCATCCCCCTTTTATACCCACCGGTCGATCGAGTCCTGCTACAACACGTTATGAAGTGTGATCCGTATCGACCTCTATCCGAACGAATTTTCCTTAACAATCTCTTATGTTTCCAAATATCTACAATCTGTATCCTAGTCATATCCCGTTGACCCTAGAATGCCGATTTTGACAATACTTGCCAATTTCTGGTGCAAACAGTCCGCAACGGAAAAAAGCTTCAAACACAACCGTCTCGTCCTCATTCTTGGGGGTGTTGAACAGTTCACCTTGAGATGGTCTCCAGTGGAAGACTTCTCACGAAGGAATGAAGCCGTCTTTCTTCAACTCCGCGAGACGCTTCTTTGTTATCATTGATTTTTGCCATACTCTGTTCAAGGCCCTAGCGTCAAAGGCTGCGTCGCCGCCACGGAGAGAGGTCGAAGCCACATCGGGTTTCTTGTCCGACAATGGAAGTTCCTTGCCATCGGCTAGAAGGTTGGACACAATTGAAGCAGGAGTGGAACAAGATTTTTGGAAGATGGCGGCGCTAGTGCTTAAGGAATGCTACGAAGATTTCGAGAGCAAGAACGGAGGTGATAGGAAATGTGGTGGTAACAACTCCAGACTTGGAAATTTATACACCAAAACCTCTCCTCAGACAAACAGTTCATTCCCCCTGATCTGGCACCTCGATCAGTGAGAAAGGCGAAATGATGACACTGCACCTATTTTGGCATTACAAACAAAGGCAATAAATGCTCAACTGCCCAACGTTTAGAATTTATGAATTTTTCCAACTCTATTCAGAGTTAAGTCAATGAAGCAACATCGAGTAACTTGTGGTTACCCTGAGAACTCGATACGAGCTGATGGCAGGGCGCTCGACCCCGCATATCCCAACTCGATACTCAGCGATTCCTGCTCTACTCGAATTGTTCGACTACAAGCAGGCGGGGCATTACTCGACCAAGTCAGGGCTTGGCGGTAATCGACCAAGTGCTTAAACGAACTCTCCACTAAGCAGAGTTCGGGGGCTACTGTCGAATACCTAAACATGGGGTATATACGCATGCAAGACAGAGAAGGATATGTTCCAGCAACATATGGAAGTTTCAGATATCACGGGCCCAACTCTGTGGGATATGATATATGCGGGAAAGGTAACTACATATCAGGAAGGACTCGATCGCCTTTCCCCTTGAGAGGAAAACAACTCGAGTCCGCTTGGTATGGACGGCAGTTTGGATATGTCATGCAGATTACACAGCGATAGACTCCTCATCGGCTATGATCTGGTATCTAAACCGACTACAACTCGACCGGACACAAGACTATCACGACTATATAAGGCCTGAGGAAGGGACCCTTAGGAGGGGGAAACAATTCTCAGAAGACTAGCCATCTAGAGCTTTTGAGCAAGAATTCCTTTAGCGTAGAGTGCTCAGGAGCCGATGAGCTGCATTTCGTCAATACAGTTTTGCTCTGTACTTCATCTGCGGTATACGAAGATCATACACACACGACGTAAGGTGTTACTTCATTCGGGGGCCCGAACCTATCTACATCTTGTGCCCCTAATTTCATGCTTGACTTTGCTATCTCGAAGGTACCCGAAGTATAAATTTACTATCGATTTCTAACCTTCGACACCACGCCTTCTAACGTTTCCAAAATGTAGGAATTACTACCCACAAGCTGATGAATCTTATATGGCCCTTCCCATATCGGAGACCACTTGCCAAATTGGTTATTCCTAGAGCCGATAGGTAGTATAGTTTTCTAGACCAAATCGGCTTCACAGAAAGACTTAGACATTACTTTTTTGTTGTAGGCTTTAGCAGCTCTTGCCTTATTTCTCTTAAGCCGATCCAATGTATGCAAACGCAACTCCGCCAAATCGTCCAAATTATCAATCATCAAATCCTTGTAGTCTTGAGCCGATAAACCATTTTGTCTGGCTGTTTGTATGAGTCGATATTGATCTCTACGGGTAAAATGGCTTCTTGCCCATAGACTAATTGATAAGGTGAAAGCTTTGTCGCCTCATGGTAAGCAAGCCAATAAGCTCACAACAACGCTGGTAACGTTGAGTACCAATTCCTTGGTTTTTCATCAATTTTTCTCTTGATCAGCTTGATTAACGTCTTGTTAGACGATTCGGCTTGACCGTCAGCTTGAGCATAATAAGGCAATGAATTCAATAGCTTGATACCCAAACTTTTGGCAAAATTCTGAAAGTCATTGGACATAAACACAGTTCCTTGATCGATCGTAATAGTTTGCGGAATCCAAAACCGATAGATAATATATTCTGTAACAAATCCGATGGCTTCAATACTTGTAACCTTTTTGAGTGGAATGGCTTCAACCCACTTAGAAAAATAATCAATCATAGCCAAAATGAACCTATGGCCTTTACTTGATGCAGGAAATCTTTGACCGATTACATCTATCCCCTAACCTTTAAATGGCTAAGGTTTGATGATTGGGTGTAAAGCCGATGTTGGGGTTAATTGCACATTACCAAATTTCTGATAAGTCTGGCATCCTTTGTAATACTTGAAACAATCTTCGAGCATTGTTGACCAAAAATACCCAGTGCACCTTAATAGCCACTTCATCTTATGAGCCGATTGATGAGATCCACAAATACCTTCATACACTTCTCCCATAGCTACCTTAGCTACATCGGCTTCAAGGCATCTTAGCAACAAACCCTCTAAAGTCTGATAATATAATACATTATCAAGGACAACATACCTTAAAGATTGTTGCCTAATTTTTCGATTAGCAGGTTTGGAGGGATCAATCAAGTATTCCATTATTTTTGTCCTCTATTCATTGGTAACCACACACATGACCGTTTTCTCAATCAGCTCACATTCCTTATGTTGGCCAAAAACTTTATAGCCCGATGCTTGTTGAGCTAGTATATTAGCCTTGTTATTTATTTCCTGAGGAATATGACTAATAGAGAAAGAGGTGAATAAGCCGATTACAGCAAGACACTGCTCTAAATACTTGACCAAAATTTCATCATAACAATTATACTCCCCCTTAACCTGTTGTACAACTCCAATATTTTTGAGTAACTGTAGGCCTCTAAGTAATGCTTCGTACTTGACTTGGTTGTTGGAACATCGGCAATTTAGCCTAAATGCAAATTCAAAATTAAGCCCTTTTGGCGAAACCAGCACTATTCCAATACCATCGCCCTCTCGACATGCCGATCCATCAAAAAACAGTTGCCAAGGGGCTACAGATACCAGATCACATTGCTCTCATGTCCGATTATAAATCGGGTATTACTTCTCCTTTAACCGCCTTAGCCGATTCATATGTTAGGTCGAACTCGATGAGTGCATAGGCCCATTTACCAAGTTGACCATGTAAAATTGGAGCCTAAAGCATATTTTTTATAACACTGGTTGTACAAATAACCTTACAGGCTGATGCTAAAATATAATACCTTAACTTCGTGCAAGCAAAATATAAAGATAACCAGAGTTTTTCTACAAAGGGATACATGGTTTCAACGTCAATTAATCATCGGCTTAAGTAGAAAATAACCCGCTTTTTCCATCAATCTCTTGTGCCAATACAGCTCCGATGGTCTCCTCCTCAGTCGATATATACAACTTGAATGGTATACCTTTTTGTGGCACAGCCAAAACCGGAGGATTGGTCAAGTATTCCTTAATATTTTCAAAAGCTCTCTACTGATTGGCTTCCCATACAAACTTTTGATTGTCTTTCAAATTCAACAGCGGGGTAAATGCATTAATACGACCAAACAAATGTGAAATAAATTACAGTAAATAATTAATCTTGTCGATCAACTTCTGTAGATCATTTTTACATGTCGGTGGCTTGGTTTTGGCTATGGCTCTAATTCTTTCCTAATTGACCTCGATCCCTCTTTCATGAACTATGAAGCCTAAGAACTGACTAGCCAACATGCCAAAAGCGCACTTGTATGGATTCATTTTTAAGCCATGTGCTCTTCTATTCTTGAACACTATTTCCAAATCGGCTAAATGTTGCAAGTCTTCTTTGGACTTCACAACAATATCATCTATGTAGATCTCTACAATATGGCCGATTAGATCATGAAAAATCAAATTCATAGCACGCTAGTATGTTGCACCAGCATTTCTCAAGCTGAACGTCATTACTGCCCACTCAAATAACCCTAAGGCACCAGGGCACCTAAAGGCTGTTTTTGATATATTGGCTTCTGCCGTGAATATCTGATTATATCCGGCATTACCACTAAGGAAACTTATGATTCTATTTCCAGATGTAGTGTCGATAAGCATATCGGCTATTGGCATCAGGTACCCATCCTTTGGCGTAGCTTTGTTTAAGTCTCCGAAATCAATGCACACTCTTAACTTACCATTTTTTTATGATAGGAACAATGTTAGAAACCCACTCAGCGTATCGGCAAGGCCTGATAAACTTGGCCTCCAGTAATCATTCGATTTCTTCTTTTATAATATTGTACAAAGCCAAATTAAATCATCCAGGAGACTGTTTAAACGGCCGATAACCAGACTTTATTGTAGCTGATGTTCGACAAGTTATCGGCTTAAACCAGGCATCTGATAATATTCCCAAGCAAAGCAATCTTCATAATTTCTCAAAATCCTGACCAACTTTTCCTTATAATCTGTGGCTAACCTAGAACTAATAAAACTTGGTCTTTTTCTATCACCATCACCTAATCGACTTCTTCTAACAAATCCGTCGATGTAAAACCCTGGCCTAATTTATCAATTTCTTGAAAATCTTCAATAGCCTCATAGCTATCCGTTATTTGCCGATAGCTTTGCATTTTGTCTTGTAAAGCCTTCATTGCTGATTTGGACCCCATCGGCGCAAGATTTCATCAGTCCGATCAAGTGTGCTTGGCCTCACATTGATTGGAATAAGCCCTGTCTTGTTGATGCAAATGAAATCACAATCGTCCAGAGCTTTACCCTGTATAACTCAGCTTTCTTATGTTGCCAATTCGCATCTGAACTAACCATGGCAATATAAGCTGATGTGTCACTTGAATGACTTTAACCTCATCCCTGTTCCACTAAACAAGCATTTGGTGCATAGTCGACGGTATGCAGTAATTAGCATGAATCCAATCTCACCCGAGCAAAATACTATAATTACCCTTAGCGTCGACTACAAAGAAGGTGATCGGCAATGTCTTGATGCTGACTATCAACTCTATTACCATGACCCCCTTTGCTTCAGTAGGATCGCTTGTGAAATCATTTAAAACCATATCAGTTTTAATGCGATCTTCATCGGACTTACCCAGTTTCTTGCAGGTAGTATATGGCATTAAGTTGACAGCTGCCCCGCCATCAACAAGCATTCTCAATATCGGCTTACCGTTAATATCCCCTTTTAGGTATAGAGACTTTAGATGCCGATGAGCATCATGAGGCTTCTTAAAGACTGCATCTTGAGCCCCTAAGCACAACTGAGTGAACGTTTCTTTAACTGATTCAGTATTTATTTTGAACTTGACGGTGTGAATACCATGTTGATATCCATTGGTGGAGTGTCATCCTGAATCATAGGTAAATCTAAGTCATCGGCTGAATCCAATTCTTCTTCAACTGGTTTCTTTTTCCTCCACTCCTTTTTAACAGTTTTAATCGGCCGAAGCTCATTAAAAGCTTTATCTCTTTGTTTCTCTTTCTCAGCCTCCCTCATCTCTAGGGTCCTTAGCCACTGAAGTCTTCTGCGTTGTGATCAGATAAGACCCAGAGGACACCACATTAGCTTAGGTTTAACAGGCTTTCTTATTTTTCTCGCCAGATCGACCTAAGCCGCAGAGCTTGATTCTTCTTCCGTTTGTACTTGGATATGATCTGGCGCGGAAATCCTTTCATGGATCGGCCTTTTGTGGCTTTTATAAGAATAGTTTTGCATTGGTTTAAATATTCTATCTTTAGCCGATCGCCTTCGCCAATCATCTTGAGGAAATGCTCCATTGGGCATGTGTATAGCAATGGCAAAGCTGATCCCCTCTCCCAACAAAATTGTCAAAAGGGGCATCGCTGGTGAGCTCTCTCCAAATTATCAGGCCAATATAAGTTGTCTGGCCAACGCGTAGGATAACGCGGCCTATTATTCCTCCTTTTGTATTTTTTGACCAATTGAGAAAAAGTTGGCTTGGGCTTGTTAATTGGCTATCGTGGTGGCGATAACCTCTCCGCCTTATACCACTTGACGATTTGCAAGTCACCTTTAGGTTTGATGGTTCTTGAGCTTTTTCCTTCCCGGTCGATTTTTATCTTTAGTGAACTGATTATAATTTTTAGGGTCTCCTTGCCGCTAGGAGTCGATTGAACATCAATATGTCAAGCAAACTTCGACCCTTCAGCGTACATCAGCTCTTTTCCTTTTCCAGAGCATTTAACCATGTTTATTGGAAAAGGATTGGCGTCGATCTGCATTGTTGGCTCTTCAGCGAACTTCAGTCAGCCATCCTCTATATCCGATTGTATTTGCTATTAGAAAATATTGCAATCGTTAGTATTATGAGAAAAAGAATGATGCCACTTACAATACCTTCGCTTTTTGATCTCAGCAGCCAATGGTATGACATGCCCCTCAGGCAACCGTATAATCTTTTCTTGTAATAGTAGGTCAAAAATACGATCACACTTAAGAGAAATCAAATGCGTATTTTATTTTTGACTTATTTTTAGCCGGTTTAAGCCAAGAATAGACTAAGCACTTCTTAGATCACTTAACCCATTCGGCTATATTTATTTCAACCTCGTCGTCTTCAGAAGACTCACTCGAACAATATTCTACGAGGTCAATCTTAGCTTTTTCCTTATCATTGTTTTTATTGTTAGATTTGAATTTGTCTCTAAAGGCTCTATTGTTGGTAAAACAGCTTTCTTGAGCCGATATCCTATGCAGTAGATGATTTAAATCGGTGAATTCTTGTCCGTCATATTTTTCCCTCAGTTGGGGAATCAAGCCCTAGAAGGCCACATCAGCTAGTTGATTATCTGGTAAAGTAACACCAAAACACCGATTTCTTACTTCCCTAAACCTCTTAATATAATCTATTATTGATTCTCCAAACTTCTGGTGAATAGAGCTTAAGTCAGAAATTCTAAGTTCCAGACTGCCAGAGAAAAGTACTCATGGAATCGACTTTCCAAATCCATCCAAAAGTGAACCGAATTTGGGGGTAGACTAGTAAACTAGGTAAAGGTAGCTCCTGACAGAGATAACGAGAAAAAACCTAATTTTCAACCTGTAGGACTGGGCAGCATCACCACACTATGCAATAAAATGTCCGATATGCTCCAACATTGTAACAGAGTCATCCCCAGAAAATTTAGCAAAATTAGGAACCTTGAAATTGTTAGGGTAAAGCATGCAGTTGATGTAATCAGCATATGGTTTCCTATAACTGATAACCTTCCCCTTGGGCTGTGTGCCGAATTGATCTCTCAATATGACAGATATCTAGGTAGCCCAATTAACTGTATTAGCCAATGTGGTGTTAGGAGTTTGTCAATTATGATCGTAATTGGCATTCTATCCCCCCACCCAGCGTAAGCTCGGGGTGACGAGTTGGTTGAGCCGATGCATATTAAGGAAATTGTTCATATCCATTATTCCTCCTAGCAGTCAGCACTGGCACCGGAACAGAGCTTTCCGAGTACGTTACGACCTTATATGGAGTCAGATTCCTTTGTGGAATTGGATCAAAGTATTTCAGATGTCTGTTAGGTTCAATCGGCTATGGAACCGATTGGGAAAAAGCGTAGAATGGAGCTGATGGTGGTAAGTTGCCGACACATCCAACTTGGCAGCATTAGTATGAGCTTGGTAATTGAAGGACCATGTGGAGGTCTATCCAAATTTGTGATGAGTATTTGACTAAATTTGAGCTTGGGTTGCTCATGTTTGAGTTTGATTTGAAATGGATTTTCAATTGGAAGTAATTTGAGGTCTTCTTCTGCTTTCCGGTGCTACCGCCGTAACGAGGAAAATGAATTTTAATGAGTGTACTTTGATGGATTTATTGCACATCTTTGTGGGCATTGCTATGTGAGGAGTTTCCTTGTTTTTGATGGTTGCAGGACAACGGTGCTAGGTCATGGTGAGGCAAAGGATGGCCGGGACTAGGCGAGGAGCGTCGGAGGTCCAAACGGTCGGGGATCACCGGAAGATGATCGGAGACGGAGTTCGTGCAAACCATGAAGACAAGGAATGGATAGCTAGATGCTGCTCGGATCGATGAGGGCCGTCGGATTGCGGTCTAGTTGATAGGTTAGCGGGTCTAGTTAGTGTGCTTTGAGAACCGTGCAAGAAAACCCATTATGTGTTGTGGGTTTTGGGTGAACCCTTGCATGGCTGGTTGAGTGGGTAAATCCTAGCCCTTGATGGATGCTCTAGGGTTTAGAGGCTCATCCAAGGGTGGTAGGTGGCCCAAGAGTTGTATAAATAGGGGTGGAGGGGTAGCCTTCCCCCTTGAAGGTTTTGAGGCTTTTGATGCTCCTTTGAGCTTTGTCCACATGAATTGCTTGAGTTCGTCCGCTAGTTGAGTGAGCCATAAAGACTTCTTCGAGGGAATTCATTCACTAGCTTGACTCTAGAAGAAGTAAGCTCAATCCTCAGGCCAGGCGGACATTGGTCCTCGAGTGCAAAGGCAGAAGGGAGCTTGACTGCAAGACTCACCCGTCGAGCAGAGACGAAAGTCGGCCTTAGTGATCCGACGGTGCCGAGTGGAAGGGCTGGCTGCTCTCGACGACGGGGTGGGAATGAGATGCTGGGAGATGGGAGTTATGGTGGATTATGGATTGTGAGGCTTTGTAACCTCTCCTTCCGGAAATGAAATGTTCTTCATTTATGTTCATGTTTCATTTCCTTTACGCATTTACATTACGCATTTAAATTACGCAATTTAAATTCAGCATTTACTTTCCCGCATTTACATTCTCGCAATTTACTTTATCGCAATTTGGATTTGCCTCCCCTCCTTCTAAATGCTGTTCTTCTAGGATGTCTTAAGGGTGTTCATATGGTTTTACATCTTTCTTGCACCCTAGGATAGAATAGAGATCAAGTTCTTATTGAATTGCAAATCTGTCCAGAACTTGTTCTTCGCGCAGCAGTCAGTCTTTGATTTTTATACAAATCTAGAAAAATCATTTTTGAGTTATTCTTGTTGGCAAAGGTGCTCAACTCATATATACATCTGTAGAAATATTGGTGAGTCCACTGGTTGCACCGTTTGAGCGCTATGAAGTGAAAACCGAGCCTCAAACTTTCTAGTCGAAGTTCCTGACTGTCTGCATTGCTTGATTTTTCATGTTTATTCTACAAAGATTTTGGAGGTGATTTTTGGTGGAGTATTTCACAACACAACTTCTCATAGGGAGAAAAATTCCCAAAAATTATAGAGCAACAGAAACTCACCAACCACCTGCTCCAATTGAGGACAATTCCTGAAAAATCTGCTTTTACTTTTTTGAAAGAGACTTTGGTGTTTTAGCTTTATCTATTTTAGAAAAGTAGTCTTTGAGTTGATTCCTCTTTGTTTGGACACTTGAAAACCAGGATTGTGATTAAAAATCCCTCACATGATTCATAGTTCTCATCCATGCAAGCTAGTACATAGTTGTCTAATTGAGATCGAATGACCATTTTAAAGGAAAATCTTTGGGTGTTTCGATTGTTTGGAGTACTTTGATGGGGAAAATTTTATTTGGGATCATTCATCGCCATTTCGATCATCCTACATGAGGGTCTCATGGAAGTATAATAGTGGGTTGGGTTGGCATCAGTTAAGGGTGAACTTATAATCGAAGAATTGGCTCATCGTGACTTGAGTGTTCTGCGGCGCAGAATAAACGGATAATGTGAAGCAAGGCTTATTGGGTCGAGCCTAATGCTAACTCTTGACAACGTGACTAGAGCCGATGATTGAACCAAGGCATAGATCGATTAATCATAGCCTGCAAGTATGTATTGGTTTATCGAGGTGTTACGTGGTTCGATCTTCAAGGAGTGCTAATCGATTTGATCGAATGACATAATCGATGAACAAGAGCATAA
Source organism: Otatea glauca (assembly GCA_036346275.1). Lineage (NCBI taxonomy): Eukaryota > Viridiplantae > Streptophyta > Magnoliopsida > Poales > Poaceae > Otatea > Otatea glauca. Next base: position 18,010,622 of record CM070729.1, read on the forward strand.
ACAAAATATATTATCGCCACAACACACGCGATCTAGTTCGAGGATAATCGATTTGGTAATCGGTAAAGATCTAAATAGTGGGATAATCGGCAAAGATCTAAATAGCCAGAAAGCCGATTAAATCTATAGTAACGATAAGTCTAATTAGCCAATTAGGGCTAATGAGATAATAAGAGGTAGATCTTCCCAAAAAAGGTGATGTGTAACTAGATCGAAAAAAATCAAACCTGATAAGTGTAATTGATGGAGATCAATAATCGGCGATGTGCAACTTTATTGATCAGAATCAAATTGCAAAACAAAATATAAATTAGAGGGCTACTCCTAGTCGACAAGAAAAGTAAATGAAAAGCAATGCAAGTTGTTTGATTGTATTGTGTTGTTCTTCTCGCTTGCCCCCGAACCTCTTTTATAGCACATCGGAAGATCGTGTCTAACTCTGACACGCTGTTCTCCATGATCCGTATCAGCCTCTATTCAGATAGATCCCATGTTTTAAATCAATATCGGTCACAATCCATATTTGAATTATTCTTTCCTTATCCAACATCGGCTAAAATATCTACCTATTTATAACCTGACAACTTGATCATACGTTGCCAAATTCTGATGCAAACAGTTACTGGAACACTCAACACACATCCGATTCTTAACTATTGGAACACTCAACACACATCCGATTTTCCCTATTCCCAATTCAAAACATGCGCTTGGAACATCGTCCATGAACTATCAGACATTAGAAAGCAACAACGAGCTGCTGCAAACTATCAAGACATTAGAAAGCGACACAACAAGTGACCGCAAAACCCTACCGCAAGCGGCGGCGGCACGGTGACGAGTGGGTCGAGGTGTAACAGTTACAACTATGTTAGGGTCGAGGTGTAACATTGTAAGGATGTTTGCCGACAGGTCATGCATTTAGGTTACACCCATGTTTGTTCGTACATGTACTGGACTTCAGAATCATTGTTAGTTTAAAAATTAACTAGTATGGTTGTCAAATTTGTGTGTATATATCGACTAGAGATGGACGTCGTGCCATGCCGAATGGGCCCGACACATGCCTATCGTGCTTCGTGGTTGAACCGTGTCGGGTCACGATGGCTCGTCGTGCTGCCATGCCGTGCCGTGTCGGCCTAGCTCATTTTTTGCCAGCCCAGGCACAGCCCATTTGCACTTCGTGCTTGCTTCGTGCCGTACCGGCCCAGGTTCGGCCTATTTGTACTATTGCGATGAGAGAAAAAGAGCCAGAGACGCACGATGCTCTTTAGTACAAAGATGCTCTTAGTACAAAGACTTATACATTATAAGAAGCTGCTCTCTCTCGCCCGTCTCTCTCAATCTCTCTTAGCTCTCTGCCCTCTCTCACCTATCTCTCTCAATCTCTCAACTCTCTCTCTCTCTCCCATCTCTCTCAATCTCTCTCAGCTCTCTCCCCTGTCTCTCTCAATCTCTCTCTCACCCATCTCTCTTAATCTCTCTCAGCTCTCTCCCTTCTCTCGCCTGTCTCTCTCAATCTCTCTCTCACCTATCTCTCTTAATCTCTCTCGCCCATTGCTCCCTCTCTCAGCTCTCTCCCTTTATTTCACCCGTCTCTCTCAATCTCTCTCGCCCCCGATCAATCTCTCGCCCATCTCTCTCAGCTCTCTCTCGCCTATCTCTCTCAATCTCTCCCAACTCTCGTTCTCTCATGTTGCTCCCACTCAGCTCTCCATCTCACTCGCTCGTCTCTCTCAATCACTCTCACCTGTCTCTCTCACTCTCTCTCGCCCCGATCAATCTCTCTCCCCATCTTTCTCAGCTCCCTCTCTCGCCTGTCTTTCTCAATCTCTCCTGTTGCTCCCTCTCAGCTCTCCATCTCTCTCGCCCGTCTCTCTCAATCTCTCTCGCCTGTCTCTCTCACTTGCCTGTTGCCCCCTCCCTCTCTTTTCCCCTTTCCCAGCTGGAGAGAGCAAGGAGCGCCGTCAGCCGAGGAGAGAACGTGAGAGAGAGAGAGCGACGTGCGAGCGAGCAGCGAGAGGAGTGGAGAGAGCTAGGCACGGTGCCGACCGAGGATAGGGAGAGAGAGGGACTGAGAGAGTGAGAGCGAGCCATAGTGACATAGAGAGTCGGAGGGGGATGAGCAATGGTCAGAGAGGATTAAAGCGAGGCAACTTTTTTAGATGTTAGAATATTTAAGCGTTCCAAATATTTAGCGTCCATAATTTTATTTAATTACTTCAATTTTACAATTTTATTTATTTTCTCTTATTTTTCCTTTCTCTTTTATCCTTTTCTCTTTTTTCCACCTATTTTCCCTTTCCTTTTTTTCCCTTTCACCTTTTCCCTCCATTCTCCCCCTTCCCCCACTTTTTTTCCCCACCAACGCCGTGGCAGGTATGGCGCAAGGCAGGGCAGAACTGATCAGCGGGATTTGACAGAAGTTCAACGCTCGGACAGCATCGGCGCATGGTCAAGATCGGGGCAGTCCCGGGGTGATGCGATGGTGTCGTGGCAGGGAAATTGAGGTCCGGATCGTATCGCGGCAGCTGGTTGGCGGAGAGGGGCGGCAGTGTTGGTTGTAATCCTGATTCGGTTGGTTAGATGAATGTTGACCAATTCTTTAGGCGTTTCAGGAGCGTTATTCAGTGCTTACTTTTTGCGGTGTGCCTGTAGTTGGTTTAGTGGATTCCAGAAATGGCGGATCATGAGATGGAGTGAGACCGATTCCATTGCCTGGTTTCATTTAGTTCAGTGTCATGTTTTTCATTAGTAGAAATGTAATTGAGTTCATGCTGTTCAGAATAGAACAAGGAGAATTGCCCCAAACTTCACTCTCTGTTACCCGACTGAAATACTCTGAAAACGCTGTAGTGTTTTTTTTTTCGTCCACTCAGCGAGCGAAACTTCAAGTGAGAGTATTCTGGGCTTGTTGATCCAAGCCTGATTCCAACAGGCAGGGCTTTGCTTTCGAAGTGATGAGATCGGCAGCACATGGCGTTCAATTGCAGTGATTGATGCAGTTGAGAGTCACATGGAAACTTCTTTCAGATGCTTCAGAAGTTCAGAGAAGTTCAGAGTTTGCTTATTGCGCTTTGCTGATGCTTTACCGACAAAATTGTTATGATATAGCGGTAGCCTGTTCTTATCTGAAGGCTTGTTATGTTGTTTAGATAATGTAGACTTTATCTAGTAGTTTGTAATCTTAACAACTTGTAATGTACATCTTCAGAGTATAAATAAAATTGAACTCGACAGGGTTGCTTGCGGCAAATATAAAGTTTTAGTGGATGCTAGATAGATTGGTTCATGCCTAAAATGATTGGGCCTACTTGAAAGAGACCCAAAAAGAATTCAACGAACTCAGCAAGCCGGACAGGATAGGGTTAACTCATTGAATGATCTATCAATTCAAGCCTAAAATTTTTAAAACTTTTTCTGAGTAATCTGAAGATAATATTCACAATACTGTAAAAATATCACCTGAAAATATTATAGGTAACAATTATGAAAATTCTGACAATCACTGCTGCACAAAAATCCAGTTTTCAGATTTTTATTTTTCTTGGTTACCAAATAAGCTATTCTTTTTTAAAAAAAATTCTGTATAATCCAAATGATTATTTATAATTAACATGAAATTTTCATGTGATTATCAGTTGTATTTATTTTATATAATTCTGAAATTGCCAATATTGCTTTTAAATTTACAATATTTTTTATTTTATAATTTCAATAAATTTGATTATTTATTTTCGAAACTTTTTGTATAGATTAATTATGGTATCATATTTCTCTGTAAAAAATTAAAATCAATATCTTTTATATTTAATTTATAAAAATTCTAAAATTGATAAGGTTGTATTGAATTTTTTTTACTTTAAATGAGTTCACAAAATCTTGAAGACTTCTGGAAAAGACTTTAAGATGATTTTGGATTATATAAATATTTGTTTTTAGAATTTATTTCTTAAGGGATTTGAGTTTTGTTTTGCAGAGAAAAGAAAACAATTGTGTTAAACTTTTTTTTATTAAAAACCAAAATTCAGGAAAATTTTAGAATAGATGGAATTTTAAAATAAATTTTTATTTCCAACTCATTTTTATAGTTTGGTTATTTTGAAACAAAAAAGTTTTAATGTTGCAACTCAACCTTTTCTTAATACTAGATTTCAAGAAAAGATAGTTAAAACCTAATTTTCAATCTGGATCTTTATTAAACTTTATTTCCAATTTTTAAATTTTCATTTTTATAAATTTTGAACTTTACGGGGTGTTATAGCGTGGCATGGGGCTGCAAGGCGGCGCGGACTCGGGGCGGCAAGGCGACACGAGCATCCCCTTCCCCCTCTCCGACGCGGACACGACTGCTTGGGCTCAACGTGACCATAGTAGGTACAACCCCCACCCCGCGTTTCCCCTGTCACGGGCCCACGACAGTGCTACCGTACCGCGGAATGCCTCCATGCCGCAGCGTGCCTCCGCGCCCAGGCGTGCCGCTGGCATACCGTGCCAGCACGGACCTGACCCAAACGGTCGTGTCACCCACCGTGCTAGATTCCTGGGTCTGGCACGGCCCGAGCAACAGTACCGAGCCTACATGGCATGGCCCACTTTGTAACAGGGCAAGCTTTGAGCTGGACTTTGCCCGCCGTGCCTTAGGTCGGTCCAAAAAAGCCTACCCTGATGCCCACCTCTAATATCGACTTAGTAGTTGTCGAGACCCGGATTTACACATCCGAAACCCTCTGTGTATACTGCACTAGTCCAGGATCACGCTAGTGCACACAGTGGAAACATAGATGAAATACCATTCCATACAACGAATTAACTAAGAAGAAGCAATTTATTACGGAATAAAGCAAACGACCTTATGGTCAATGTTACCATTATGCCTTAAGGGCTTAAGAAATAAATACTATTGCAACGGAAAAGATAACTTGAGCCATTCGACATACCACAGGCAATCGTCTGGGGAAACGCCTTCCTAATCCACGTAGTCTTCATAGAATTCCTCCTCATGATATTCATTATCTCCTTCAGCAACTGATCAATAAGGGCATAAAGCCGTGAGTACAAAGGAACTCAGCAAACCGTAGGGAATTGATGCAAATATATTCATGCACGGCTTGACAAGGATGGCTATATGGTTAATTTGGCAGAAAGCAATAACTTGAATTGAAATACAATAAATAGATTGAAAGCATATTTATAAAAAGCTAAATAAATAACTGGTAGATCAATGATAGACAACAAAACAACAGTGAACTCCCCGTTCACATCCCAACAATTCCACATTCCACATTTTATGAAATATTCTATACCCCATGTGAAATTCCCGGGCTTTGTCCTTGACCGCGGACGCGGCTATTCGAATAGTTTTACACTCTGCAGAGGTTGTACAACTTTACCCACAAGATATGAACATCTCTTTGAGCAAACGTTACTAACACACTTCCATTGGTGTGTCGCAGAGATATCATGACAAAGCCTTTACAATGCAATCGCCTAAACTCAGATCGCCCACTAAGGTTTCGCCCATTAGGGCCCCCTCTTGCGCCTTGCGAATCTACCCGTCCATCCCGGAACCCACACCACCAACTAGCAGTTCTCAAGGCTAGATATTGCAAATTAATCAGCTAAGTCTGTCCCATTCCAGACATGTGGTAGTACGGTTTGGCCCAGTTCAATGGTGCACAAGATTAAGTCCTTAAATTGTCTCAGGCAAGACATCCACATCCCAATGTGCTAGAAAGCACCCCCTTTACTGCACAATCACTTGCCCGAGGGAAAACAATTCGTTCAACCAAGACCAATGGCAACCCTCGCCATGGTACAACAAATTTTACAACAGTGGCTAACGGCCACGATTCAATATCTCATTAAGTCAAGATTAACATTATTCAATGTGTGACATGAATCCCAACGTATATCTAAGCATGTCTAAGCATAGCTACGTAACCCAATGTTGGTATAATGATTATATTCAACTAGTAATGTCCCAACCTAGGTTTATCAATGGATACATGGCATACAATTAATCAAGGTGGCATAATGTCAACTAGGTATACATCTACTCCCATTAAATAAGAATTGATATACAAAATAGAATGCCATTGAAATAAACTAAATTACTTTTGCAAACATAGGATCAACATGATCAAAGGATTACGACTTGCCTTGCTGATCTAGTGCTGGGTCTTGGTCTTCAAAGTCTTCGTTCGCTCCCTCGGAATTAGCGTCTACCGGAAAAGAAGCAACGAAACCAAATAAATACAAAACAGAGACTCAAACAAGCTCAAAACTGAAAATAAATGGCTCTGAAAGATAGATCTTGATTTTATAAAAATTTAGAAACTTGAATCGCCTCAATCGGAGTTCGTATGAGGGAGAACAAGCTTCTGAAAAATTAAATTAAGAGAAAATACACAAAATCAGAAAATCGGGATTTCTGGATTTATTTTTGTACGGGAAAAGCGATTTATTGCGCAACGCTGACATCATCGGGTTCACGGTGGATGGGTTCATGGCATCTGCGGCTCACCGCGGCACCGGTGCACGGCCGACGCTGGCGGCCGACGCAGCGCCACGCGTCGCTCATCCGGCGAGAGGCCGACGGTCGAAGGATCGTGGCGCAATGGGGCGACGCCACAGATCGGACGGTAGGGTTCACGGCGAACGGCGGCGGCGGCAGCGCAAACTCACCGGACTTGGAGAAAAAGACACGGTCGACGGCGAGATGGCGACGGATCGGGCACGGCTCGGTGCGGATTGGGAAGAGCACGACGCGGGGAACTCAGGCGAGCAAACGGCAACGGCGGAGGAGGACGGACGGCGGAGATCCGGGCGCGAAGGCGCCGGCACGGCGAAGTAACAGCAAGCTTCAGCATGAGCGACGCACGACGGCTCGGCAGCGAGAGATAGGGCAAACGAGGCGGCGCGGAGAGGTGAACCTCGGGAGGCGTGCGGCGGCTTATATAGGGGTCTCGGGATGCGTGCGGCACACGGACTCCGAGACGGCGACGGACGCGGTTTCCACACGGGCGACGCTAGGGTTTCGCAATGGCGCGGATTGGGCCACCGGGCGGCGAGCAGAGTCGGGAAGGAGAGGAGCTGGGGAAGCGGCCGCGGAGACCAAATTGGTTTGGGCGAACGGGAGAAAACGCCCGAGGCGATTTGAAATTTAAAAAACATTTTCCAATTTAAGAAATATCCAAAAATTCGTATAAATGCAAGTAAATTCAAATAAATAGCAAATAAATTCAGAAAAATCTCCAAAAATACAGAAAAATTCCTTGGTTTGATGAATAGTTTAGTCAAATTAAATCCTTTCATTAAGGGAAAATTCAAATTAAGCTGGGATTAATTCAAGGAAAATGCACATGGTTTATTTTTGAATTCAAACATTCCAAAACTCAAATTTTGGGATGTTACAAACCTTCCCCCCTTAAATGGAATCTCGACCCCGAGATTCTGGCTGGCTAGGGAATAGGTGGGGAAACTCGGACTTGATTCTCTTCAAGGCCCCAAGTTGCTTCCTCTTCGAATGATTGCTCCATTGGACCTTGCAAAACGAATGATCTTGCTCCTCGTGATACGCTCGCTATATCCAAAATTTTCACCGTTGCTCCTTGTAGGTAAGATCCTCCCGCAAATCAATGGCTTCCAATGGCATCTGCTCCTCTAGCACACGCAGCATTTCTTCAATCTGCGATACATGGAACACATCATGGATTCCTAAAAGATCGAGGCAATTCTAACTTGTAGGCAACCTCGCCTCTTCGCTCCAAGATCTTGAACGGTCCCACATATCTAGGGCAAGCTTTCCTTTTACTTGAAATCTCTTAACTCCTTTGAGAGGGGTGACTCGAGATAAACATAATCATTGGGCTCAAACTCAAATCTCGACGACGATTATCTCGCATAACTCTTCTGGTCTCGCTTTGAGCGATCTTTAAACGGTCTCAATTAATTGAACTTGCTCTTGGCTTCTTGTAGTATGGCGGGGCCAAACAATTGTCTTTCTCCGACTCCTTCCGGTTGAGAGGGTTACGCACTTCCTTCCATATAAGGCTTCAAAAGGCGACATTTGCGATCGGCTTGATAACTATTGTTGTACGAAAAACTTCGGCATAGGGCAAACACTTATCCCACTTAGCACCATAAGTTAAGGCGCAAGCTCTTAACATATCCTCAAGAATCTGATTCACACGCTCAGTCCGTTCATCGGTTTGTGGGTGATAGGCAGTACTGAATCTGAGATGAGTTCCCATGGCTTCATGCGACTCGCCAAAACGAGAGGTAAACTGGCTTCCTCTATCAGACACTATCTTCTTAGGCACTCCGTGAAGACTGACGATCCTTGACATATATAATTCTGCTAATTTATTTCCTGCATAGGTAGTCTTAACTGGAATGAAGTGAGCTACCTTAGTCAGTCGATCCACTATTACCCGGATCGAGTCATAACTCGCTTGGGTCTTAGGAAATCCGTGATGAAATCCATACCAATTTCTTCCCACTTCCACTGAATCTTCAATGGTCGCAGCAATCCTGCTGGTCTCGATGCTCGCCTTGACCTTCGCGCGACATCACAAAGTGCAACATATTCGCAATCTCACGCTTCATACTAGGCCACCAATACCTTTCCTTGAGGTCTTGATACATCTTAGTACTTCCAGGATGAATGGAGTATAAAGTCTCATGCGCTTCTTTGAGAATCAACTCCTTAAGCTCTTTCTGATCTGGTACGCAAATACGCTTCTCATACCAAATAGTGCCTTGTTCATCTTCGGTGAACCCTGGGGCTTTTCCTTTCTTCATATTGCTCTTAATCTCCTTGACATCGCATCATCTACCGTGCTTTCGAATCGATCTTCCAATGTAGGGCGTACTTCTAAAGTAGCTAAATACCCTTCCTGAACCAATTCCAAACTAAGCTTCTGAAATTCCTTATAAAGGGCGGGCTGACTTTCCTTAATCATCAGAGTATTGCAGTAGCTCTTTCTACTCAAAGCATCGGCTACGACATTGGCTTTGCCTGGATGATAATGAATCCCAATGTCATAGTCCTTGATCAATTCCAACCATCTTCTTTATCTCATATTGAGGTCAGCTTGGGTAAAGATATACTTCAGACTCTTGGGATCCGTATAAACTTCACAACGATTACCAATGAGATAATGACGCCAAATCTTCAAAGCATGCACTACGGCTGCTAATTCCAAATCATGGGTAGGGTAATTAACTTCATGTGGCCTTAGTTGTCGCGAAGCATATGCTACAACCTTCTTATCTTGCATTAGCACACAACCGAGTCCTTGTCGGGATGCATCACAGAATATCTCAAAATCCTTCCTATTATCTGGCAGGATGAGCACTGGGGTAGTTGTCAAACATTTCTTTAATTCTTGAAAACTTTGCTCACACTCTGGTGTCCAAACAAATTTCTTCTCCTTCTTTAAGAGTTGAGTGAGCGGTCTAGCTTTTCTAGAAAACCCTTCTATGAAACGGCGATAATATCCCGCCATTCCAAGAAAACTACGGATTTGGGGTACCGTCTTGGGTGACTCCCAACTTAGCACATCTCGTACCTTACCAGGGTCAACAACGACTCCTTCTGCTGATATGACATGTCCTAGGAAAGCAACTTCTTTCATCCAGAATTCACATTTACTGAACTTGGCATAAAGCTGATTCTCTCTTAGCTTCGTTAAAACTTCGCGCAAGTGATCCTCATGTTCTTCCTCACTCTTGGAGTAGATCAGAATGTCATCAATGAAAACAACAACAAACTTATCCAGATATTCCATGAATACCTTATTCATCATGGTCATGAAGTAGGCAGGGGCATTGGTCAATCCAAAAGACATCACAGTATACTCATACTGTCCATACCGAGTAACAAAAGCTGTTTTGGGTATATCTATCCTCTTGATGAATCTTCAACTGGTGGTAACCTGATCTTAAGTCAATCTTCGAGAACACTCCGGCTCCTTGAAGTTGGTCAAACAAATCATCGATTCTTGGCAGAGGGTACTTATTCTTGATGGTGACCTCATTGAGTGAGCGATAATCTACACACATTCTCTGAGTTCCATCTTTCTTTTCAACTAAAAGAACTGGCGCTCCCCATGGCGAACAACTTGGTCGAACAAAACCTTGATCCTGCAGCTCTTTAATCTGTCTCTTTACCTTAGCTAACTCATTAGCAGGCATTCTATAAGGTCTCTTAGAAATGGGTGGTGTTCCAGGAACTAGTTCTATCAAGAACTCTATATCTCGATCCGGTGGCATCCCAGGCAACTCCTCTGGAAACACATCAGAAATTCACAAGCGATCGCACATCTTCCAAACTTATTCCTTTGGCACTACAAACTTTAATCCCTTCGGAAGGATGTGAAACAGCTTGAACTTTTAACTTGGCTCCATCCGGACTGGTTAAGGTGATCTCTCTATTCCCACAATCCAAAACTGCTTGGTTCTTGGAAAGCCAATCCATTCCTAGGATCACATCTAGGGACTTGGTGTCTAGGACAATAAGGTTGGCCAGAAATTCTACCCCTCCAATTAATATCTTAACTTCGGGGCAGCCTTGGTTCGTGCTCAAATCAGAACCAGGTGATTGAACTAATAAAATAGTCTTAAGAGGCATTGTCTTTAATTGATGATTTGCAGCAAAACTCCGAGAAACAAATGAATGCGTAGCTCCAGAATCAAACAAAACCATGGCAGATGCTGAGTTGACTAGGAGCTTACCTAGTATGACGTCTGGTGCAGATTGGGCGTCCTCGGTGGTGACGTGATTCACACGGCCTCTTCCTGCGGGCGGCGGAGTCCTGGTGGCTTGGTTGGGAGTCTGGGGCACTCCACGTCCTGATCTTGGGGCTGGGGTCTTAGCTGGCGTAGATCCCAAGTTGAAACGGACTGGCGTCACAGCTTGCTTCCTTGGGCAATTATTGGCATAATGACCGAGTTCATGATAGTTGAAACATGTGACTCCTGCAGCTGGATTACTGTTCCTCTGAGGTGGATTGCTGTTGGTGTTGAGGTTGCGATTGCCTGAAGGAGCTGGGCGAGGTGCTGGTGCAGGGGTCCTGAATGTATTCGGAGGAGTGAAACGAGCGGTCGTTGAGCATTGGTTCGACTCTCACGATGACTCGATGGGCTCCATGTCGCATCATCTTCCTCTTACGGGATTCTTCCAATTCACAATGAGATTCTTCAATGAGCATAGCTTTATCTACAAGGTGCTGAAAATCTGCATAGTCATTGCCAATGACTTGCACCTTTAGTCCTGGATTGAGTCCACGCTTGAATTTCTTCCGCGAGCATCATCGTGGCACATCCTCCGAGCGTAGCGAAGCGAGTTGAGTGAACTTATTAAGGTATTCACTCACTGACATCCCTTCTTGCTTGAGCTCTCGAAACTCATTTTTCTTCATCTCCACTTTTCCATCTGGGATATGGGAGTGGCGAAAAGCAGTGGGAAACTCTGCCCAAGTGATAGTCTGAGGGTCATCATGGGCAACACTGTAGTTCTCCCACCATTCAGCGGCGGTGCCCTCCAGCTGATGAGCGGCATAGAGAACCTTCTCACGATCTGTGCACTGAGCAATTGTGAGTTTCTTCTCAATGGAGCGAATCCAGTCGTCTGCGTCCAATGGTTCTGAAGAGTTGGAGAAAGTTGGCGGGCGAGTCCTCATAAATTCTGCTAGCTTGGACTGGAGACGAGCTTGAGGAGGTGCAGCAGCAGCTTGGTTCTGTTGGTTCAATAGATTAGCTAGGGAAACCGCAGTCTGGTTCTGTTGATTCATCATATTGTTCATGTTCTGCATCATTGTATTCATTAGCTGAGTCTGAGCTGCCAGAAAATATCCCATATTCTGATCTGTCATTGCTGGTGGTGGCGGTGGTGCATTGGGATTGGAGTTGGTGTTGGCACTGGCACTGGCATCCACGGGCGAACTGCGACCGGCTCCAGAACGAGTGTCAACCATCTGAGATGCAGCACAAGTTTTGATAGGTAAGAGGGAAAAGCAGTAGACGAGTGGTAAGATCATCTAGGGAAGAAGGTAATACCCAGGGACAAAAGAACACAGCTGAAAGGCTTCAAATAAAGAGGCAAATAAAGCTTTTTTTTCTAAAGGTATGGTTGCAACACCGTGCTTGGGGCAAGGGTACAACATACCGGCACACAAGCAAAGAAAATCTTATTATACGCAGACTAAATGTAACTAAACTGAGAGGAAAAACATGCCCAAGCACCGTTGAGCACTAGGAACCTATCTTATATGGTAGTCTTCTTGGATAAATCTTGACAGATTGATCCTCATCTTCTTTGGTTGAATCCTTGCAGAAGACTCGAGGCTTTGAGAAGTTTCATGAGATAAGATCAATTTAAATTTCGAATCAATGTTTTAGCAAAGGAGAGGAATAAGAACCTAAGAATAAGGCGAGAGGAGACGAAAACTATTAAGTACCAATTTGTTGGTTTGATTTAGAAAATAATTTTGAAGACCATGCTAACTAGGATAGCGACCTACAGTCGATATGGCTCTGATACCATCTCTGTCGGGACCCGGAGTTACAAATCCGAAACCCTCTGTGTATACTGCACTAGTCCAGGATCACGCTAGTGCACACAGTGGAAACATAGATGAAATACCATTCCATATAACGAATTAACTAAGAAGAAGCAATTTATTACTGAATAAAGCAAACGACCTTATGGTCAATGTTTACACCATTATGCCTTAAGGGCATAAGAAACAAATACTATTGCAATGAAAAAGATAACTTGAGCCATTCGACATGCCACAGGCAATCGTCTGGGGAAACGCCCTCCTAATCCACGTAGTCTTCATAGAATTCCTCCTCATGATATTCATTATCTCCTTCAGCAACTGATCAACAAGGGCATAAAGCCGTGAGTACAAAGGTACTCAGCAAATCGTAGGAAATTGATGCAATATATTCATGCACGGCTTGACAAGAATGGCTATATGGTTCATTTGGCAGAAAGCAATAACATGAATTGAAATATAATAAATAGATTGAAAGCATATTTATAAAAAGCTAAATAAATAACAGGTAGATCAATGATAGACAACAAAATAAAAGTGAACTCCCCGTTCACATCCCAACAATTCCACATTCCACATTTTATGAAATACTCTATACCCCATGTAAAATTCCCGGGCTTTGTCCATGACCACGGACGCGGCTATTCGAATAGTATTACACTCTGCAGAGGTTGTACAACTTTACCCACAAGACATGAACATCTCTTTGAGCAAACGTTACTAACACACTTCCTTTGGTGTGTCGCAGAGATATCATGACAAAGCCTTTACAATGCAATCGCCTAAACTCAGATCGCTTCGCTAAGGTTTCGCCCATTAGGGCCCCCTCTTGCGCCTTGCAAATCTACCCGTCCATCCCGGAACCCACACCACCAACTGGCAGTATTCAAGGCTAGATATTGCAAATTAATCATCTAAGTCTGTCCCATTCCAGACATGTGGTAGTACGGTTAGGCCCAGTTCAATGGCGCACAAGATTAAGTCCTTAAATTGTCTCAGGCAAGACATCGACATCCCAATGTGCTAGAAAGCATCCCCTTTACTGCACAATCACTTGCCCGAGGGAAAACAATTCGTTCAACCAAGACCAATGGCAACCCTCGCCATGGTACAACAAATTTTATAACAGTGGCTAACGGCCACGATTCAATATCTCATTAAGTCAAGATTAACATTATTCAATGTGTGACATGAATCCCAACGTATATCTAAGCATGTCTAAGCATAGCTACGTAACCCAATGTTGGTATAATGATTATGTCCAACTAGTAATGTCCCAACCTAGGTTTATCAATGGATACTTGGCATACAATTAATCAAGGTGGCATAATGTCAACTAGGTATACATCTACTCCCATTAAATAAGAATTGATATACAAAATAGCATGCCATTGTAGTAAAGTAAATTACTTTTGCAAACATAGGATCAACATGGTCAAAGGATTACGACTTGCCTTGCTGATCTAGTGCTGGGTCTTGATCTTCAAAGTCTTCGTTCGCTCCCTCGGAATTAGCGTCTACCGAAAAAGAAGCAACGAAACCAAATAAATACAAAACAGAGACTCAAACTAGCTCAAAACTGAAAATAAATGGCTCTGGAAGATAGATCTTGATTTTATGAAAATTTAGAAACTTGAATCGCCTCAATCGGAGTTCGTTTGAGGGAGAACGAGCTTTTGGAAAATTAAATTCAGAGAAAATATAGAAAATCAGAAAATCGGGATTTCTGGTTTTATTTTAGTATGGGAAAAGTAATTTATTGCGCAACGCTGACATCATCGGGTTCACGGTGGACTAGGTTCATGGCATCATACGGTTCACTGCGTGCACCGGTGCACGGCCGACGCCGTGGCACGACGTTAGCGGCCACGCGCGTCGCTCATCCGCAAGAGGCCGACGGACGGTCGAAAAGTCGGGGGCTAAGGCGAAGGACGTGGCGCAATCTAGGGCAGACGCTACAGATCGGACGGCTGGGGTTCAAGGCGAGGAACGACAGCGAGGCGGCGGCGCAAACTAGCCGGACTTCGAGAAGAAGACACGGCCGACGGCGAGATGGCGACGGATCGGGCACAGCTCGGTGCGGATTGGGAAGAGCACGACGCGGGAACTCAGGCGAGCAAACGACAACGGCGGAGGAGGACGGACGGCGGAGATCCGGGCAGCGGAAGGCGTCGGGCACGGCGGAAGCAACGGCGAGCTCGCGCGGAGCGACGGCGGCAGCTCAGGCAGCGAGAGATAAGGCAAACGAGGCGGCGCGGAGAGGTGAACCTCGGGGGGCGTGCGGCGGCTTATATAGGGGTCTCGGGAGGCGTGCGGCACGCGGACTCCGAGACGGCGGTGGACGCGGTTTCCACACGGGCGGCGCTAGGGTTTCGCATGGTCTGGGGCTAGGCTAATTGGCCGTGAGCGAGCAGTGGCCGGGCGGAGCGGGCTGGGAAGCGGGCCGCAGAGACCAGCTGGACTGGGCCGAACGGGAGAAAAACGGCCCGAGGCGATTTGAAATTTAAAAAACATTTTCCAATTTAAGAAATATCCAGAAATTCGTATAAATGCAAGTAAATTCAAATAAATAGCAAATAAATTCAGAACAATCTCCAAAAATACAGAAAAATTCCTTGGAGCACAATGAACCCAACTAAAACTGAAAATCTTTAGTTTGATGAATAGTTTAGTCAAATTAAATCCTTTAATTAATGGAAAATTCAAATTAAGCTGGGATTAATTCAAGGAAAATGCACATGGTTTATTTTTGAATTCAAACATTCCAAAACTCAAATTTTGGGATGTTACAGTAGTGTTATGTTACCTATAGTTAGGCCTACCGGGTGTTTAGGCTACAATTTTGTTGGTGGGGTCCCACCAACCAAGCAGAATCACTGGAGTTGAGGATAGCGGTGAAGCTTGAAAAAAATAGAGGGTGGGCTTAAAGAATTAGAATAAATTAAGATAAACATATTAAACAACTTGTGTTGTATTTTTATCTGTTCGAGAGTTACTAATAATACTTTATTATTTGAGAAATACTTGTACAACGTTTGCTTGCCAAACTTTTGTAAATTTATGAACAAATTAACTCCAATCAATCTATCAAACAAATAAGCTATTGTCTATATTCAATCCATTTATACAGTTACAATTGATAAAAAATCATAAATCAAAAGAGAGATCACTCGTTGATTCACAATGTGCTGCCTTCTTTGCCTACTCGCCATTGTCGCGGTTGGTTGCCCGTTGCCACACACCCATGCCCTCGTTGTCTCCCTCGTATCCACTCTCCGCAACACGTGTCAAACGACCTTGACTTAGTGGGCTGCCATGTCTTTATGAAGGAGATATGTTGAGCCATACTCTCTCTCTCTCTCGCTCTATGGCCTTTGCATATGTGTTTGCGTCAAAAACTTGAGGTAGGGCTTCTGACAACAGCACACCAGACGAACACCAGGTTCAGAGTGTGCCAGTCGATTTGACCTGTAACCGACAAGGTAAAAAATATAAAATTCACTCAAAAGACGATCGTGAAGATCAATCGGCTTAGACCCAATCAGCTTGAACCGATCGAGATCGAAGTAACAGGGTAAGTCTAATTTGTCGATTAAGGCTAATCAGATGATAAAGGCAGATCGATTCTGAAGAAGGCGATGCGCAGCAAAATTAGAATAAATCAAACCTGGGGCGTAATTGATGAAGATCAACAATCGGCGATGCGCAACTTTATTGATCAAATCGATTACAAAGACTAAGTTACAAAAGCTACTCCTAGTCGACATGAAAAAGTAAGAGTAAAGGCTGGTTGATTGTATTGTGTTGGATCCTTTTGCAGTTTGCTTTGACCCTTCTTTTTGTTAGTGTTATGCCCTTGAGGCAATCATTTAGATGATTGTAACATGACTATGTTTATGAATAATAATATGATTATTGGCCCAATGAATTTATATCATTGTATTGATCAACAAGTATGTGACTTGCTTATGAAGCTCTTTACTTAATGATGTAATTTGATAAATATCTCTGATCGGATATCATCGTATAGGACAACGATGAATAGATCAGCACATGTAGTGATCGATGATCATGCTTCATAGATCATGGGATATGGAGATATCATCTATACATTGTGGACGCATGTTGAAGAACATGGGTTAGATAGACCCGTAATGGGACACTGCAAGAATGTTTCATTCTTATGTGTCATCAGTGTATCTCATACCTAGTAGATGTATGATCCTTAGACCTGAGATTGTCATATTCCCTACATGTGTAATAGTTTTCCTTGGGGCTATCAAACACTACTTCCTAACCGGATAGTTATAAAGGTAGCTTTCATGTTTACTATGAAACGTGCAGAGGGAAGTGAGCAATAAGATGGAATTTGTCACCCAATGAAACGGAGATATATGACAAGGCCACTCGTGTGATATGATTAAGGAAGTGCATGGCCATGCCGTGATTGAGGAGTCAATCACAACTTATTAATATATCACGGATACGAGAGATGGATTGAATCATCAAAGGATGACATGCTTCTCGCCTTGAGATCAATCTTCATATACTTGGCAAAGGGATTATTACATGAGTACTTTTGATAGGTTCGTCCGATTTGATCATAGTATGTTTGGGAGTTGGCATACTTTGCAAGAAGCCAATACCAACTATTGGATTGAAAAGGAGTTTTCGAATCCACGCCCAAACGCACGTGAACCTGCTGTGGTCACACACTTAATGGGCTGGGACGCATTAATTTGAATTGGATTCGTAATTAATGAACCTCGTGGGCTTAGCACGCTGATGGGCCCTAGTTTAGGGTTTCATCTCGTGGCTATATAAGGAGGGGAGGAGGGAGGGCACAGGGTGTGCTTTCCACGGTTTAGGAGTGATTCACTCGAAACCCTAGCCTACTCCTCTCGCTGTCCCTGCAGAGCGACCAGGTGCTTGCACACCGACGCACGGCGTTCTATCTCTGGACGTGTGGACTACTGCGGTGACGCTGCTGTGACTGCGGCGTGGGAGGATGATCCATGGCAAGGCGAGGACGATCCACTACATCGACGCAACGACTGCGGCGAGGACGATCCACTACATCGATGCGCGAAGGATTCCGCAACTGCGCGTCTAGTGGTAATCTTATCTATGATCCCCTTCTTGCGAGTAGCTTTCTGGTTACGCGGTAGATTTTTTTTTGTGCTAGCGTAGCATACCGCGTTCCTCTTCAGTGGTATCAGAGCCATCTCGTATAGTTTTGTGATCTGGATGTTGCACATATGATGTGTAAGGTTAGTAGATTGGATCTATTACATGTTCACCGGTTCATGTGATGAATTGGTGACGGCAGCCATCGATGTGATCGATCGGTTTAGGGTTTGAGGAAAGTGCAAACCGACTCAATCTTGATTTGGGTGAGTCCGTTCATGGTACGACGTTACCCTTACCGGTCGGGTTACCGCCATCAGGGTTTCTGAAACGTATCCATATGGGACCAAGCCAATCAGATTGAGTTGGATTGGGTCAATCTGGTTGATCCATGGTAAGCGCAAACAGATTCAATATTGATTTGGATGAGTCCATTCATGGTACAACGTTACCCTTACCGGTCGGGTTACCGCCATCAGGGTTTCTGAAACGTATCCATATGGGACCAAGCCAATCATGTTAGATCGGATTGGGTCAATCTGGTTGATCCGTGGAAATTTTGAGGGTGTTTTCCAATGTCAGAAGACATGCCAAAGTAGTATATCAATGGCTATCTCAATAGATGATCTAGGGACCCCGGAGTCGTAGGGTTGCTTTTGTTTAACTCGTTTTTGCAGGGAATTATGTGAAATGGTATGGCCTATGTGTATGTGATGCATGTAATTTCCACATGGCCTGCGTGCCGTGTCAAGCCATAAGGCTATTTAAATTGTATAACGACCTGTGTGTCGACTTGTGATGCTTCAAACCCTCATGTAAAATTCATTATCAAAAGTTGTAAGGAGTTGCATCCATAATGATGAAGACGATGGTATCAAGCAAGATGGCTAGGTGAACAAATCAAGCAAGGTGGCTAGGTGAACAAACAAGCATGATGATGGAGATCTTAATGCTAAGGGCCATGCTATTTCACAGCTTATTTTGATTTTCTGTGGATGTGTGTTTAATCCTTGCTATTTTCTTTATGCTCATTGCATGTGATGCCATGTTCATAGTAATCTTTGTTCATCCCTATAGTTAAAAATTTTAAATCAAATTGTCCATCCAATTGTTGCACCTATCAAGAATTTAGATCGTTATTGATATGATTGCCAAAGTAGTATATCAATGTCTATCTCAATAGATGATAGGGATGTGTTGGACACATCACGCATAACAATGGTAAATTTAATCAAGCTATCAAAACGGTTTTGGGTTTGAGGACATAAGTGGTTGGGATTTGATTTCAGTAATGAAGGAACCTATACAAGACAAGTGGTGTCTAGGAAAACACACATGAGGCAGGTTTCTTAATTGGCACCGAATACGGAAGTGCTCCTCCTCATGTGAGCCCTTGGGGCGAGTTGACTGACCATGAGTCAAGTTGATGGAGGCATTCATTACTTGTTTTCATACTCAACAAACAAGAGTTACATATGATGTAATTAGCAAAGGTGTTGCTTACCTATGTCATTAAATTTCTAGCAGTGATGCCAAAGCTCACTAGTGTTTGATGAATATGGATCTTGAATACTCACTATGTGTCTATAAAAGGGACATAAAATAGAAGTGTCTTTAATTAAAAGTTTAATAAAAGTTTTACATAAACATAGTGCTTAGAATCTTTGCATGTTTTTGTTGTAGTTCAATGGCACCTTCTCCTACTCCTGCTACACTGGTTTTGCTTTGAGATCGGTTTTGGAAAGGGAAAACTGAATGGAACTAATTTTGTTGATTGGTATCGCAACACGAGAATTGTTCTCAAGCATGAAAAGAAGGACTATGTTCTAGAGAATCCAATTCTGATGAACGGTAGAAAATGCCGCTCGCAATTTGAAGGTTGAATATGAAAAGCATGTTAATGCTTCAGAGAGGTCATTTGTCTCATGCTAGTCACCATGGACTCTGAGCTCCAAAAGCAATATGAGGACCAGGATGCTTACAATATGATTGTAGGCTTGAAGGGCATGTTTGGGAATCAAGCAAGAGCTGAGAGGTATGGTATCTCAAAGCTTTTATTTGCTTGTAAGTGGTCAAGGCGATCCGTCGATCCTCATGTGATCAAGATGATTGGTTACATTGGGAGATTGGAAAAACTTGAGTTTCCCCTTAGCCTCGGTTTGGCCACAGATGTTATTCTCCAGTCTCTGCCTCAGAGCTTTGAGCCATTCATTATGAATTTTCATATGAATAGCATGGAGAAGAGCCTAACCGAGCTACATGGGATGCTCAAGGCTGCCGAGGAAAGCATTAAGAAAAAACCCAATCATGTGATGATGGTTCAGAAAACAACTGCTTTCAAAAAGAGGAAGGCTAAGGCTGGGGGAACGGGAAAGAGCAAGGGCAAGGGCAAGGCTCAAGATGAGATCGCAAGCCTCAAAACTAAGCTTCAGAAGCTTAAAGTTGGCCCTCAAACGATACCCAATGCTTCTATTGCAAGAAATCGGGGCATTGGAAACGAATCGCGAAAAGTACTGGCAGATAAGAAGAATGGAAATGTGGTTTCCACTTCGTATTAATGTTATAGAAATTAATCTTGCTACTTCTTCACTCACTCATGGGTATATGATACCGGTTCGGTTGCTCACATTTGCAATTCGTTGCGGTGATAAAGAGTAGAGACTTGGCAAAAGGAGAAGTGGATCTTGGCGTGGGGAATAAAGCAAGAGTTGTTGGTCTTGCTGTTGGCACATACCCATTGCATTTGCCTTGAGATTAGTTTTAGAACTTAATAATTTTTATTTTGTTCCATCTTTGAGTAGAAACATTATTTCATCTTCTTGTTTGGAACATGAAGGTTATGATTTGAGAATAAAGAACTTTGTTTGTTCGATATTTTGAATGATATGTATTATGGTCGTTGCCCCATGGTGGATGGGTTGTACGTCCTTGAACTCAAGAAAAACATGTCTATAATATTAATGTAAAAGGCATCGGCCTAATGATTTGAACCCTACCTTTTGTGGCATTGTCGCTAGGTCATATAAATGAGAACGCATGAAGAAGCTCCATGGTGATGGACTTCTAACCTCATTTGATTTTGAATCATTTGAAACATGTGAATCTTGTTTACTTGGCAAGATGACAAAAGCCCTTTCACGTGTTTTAGTAAGAGAGCAAGTGAATTATTGGCCCTAGTACATATGGATGTATGTGGACCAATGAGCTCGATTGCTAGGGGTGGGTTTGATGATTTTGTAACTTTTACCGATGACTTCAGTAGATATGGATATATCTATTTAATGAGGCATAAATCGAAACTTTTGAAAGGTTCAAAGAGTTTGAACGAAGTACAAAATCAACTTGGCAAAACAATAAAACACTTACGATCCGATCGTGGTGGCGAATACTTGAGCCAAGAGTTTGGTGATCATCTAAAGCAATGTGGAATCGTTCGCAACTTACTCCGCCAGAACGCCTCAATGGAATGGCGTGTCCGAACGACGAACCGAACTTTATTAGATATGGTTCGGTCAATGATCACCAAACAGATCCGCCATTATCCTTCCGGGTTTCGCTCTAGAGACAATTGCGTTCACTTTGAATAGGGTCCCATCAAAATCCGTTGAGAAGACGCCATATGAGATATGGGTAGGAGAAGACCCATGTTGTCATTTCTCAAGATATGGGGATGTGAGGCTTATGTAAACGTTTACAATCGATAAACTCGCACCTAAATCGAGAAAAATGCTTTTTGTGGGGTATCCTAAAGAAACAAAAGGATATTACTTTTACAAAAGAAACGAGAACAAAGTTTTGTTGCTCAAATGGTGTCTTTTGGAGAAAGAGTTTCTTTCAAAAGAAATCAGAGGAGTGATGTGTATCTTGATGAAGTTCGAGAATCACATGAATATGTTCAAGCTACCATGAACCTTCACAAGATGTACAAAGTGTTGTACAACCTGTGGAAG
Organism: Otatea glauca; assembly: GCA_036346275.1. Taxonomy (NCBI): domain Eukaryota; kingdom Viridiplantae; phylum Streptophyta; class Magnoliopsida; order Poales; family Poaceae; genus Otatea; species Otatea glauca. The sequence continues at coordinate 18,032,265 of CM070729.1, forward strand.
AGACTCCACCACGTGAGGTCGGGAGGCCACGTCATGTACCTATAAGATATGGGAGTGACATATTATTGTTGGACAATGATGAGCCCACGACTTATGAAGAAGCAATGATGGACCCAAACTCGAAAAATGGCTTGAAGCCATGAGATCCAAATTCAATCCATGCATGACAATCAAGTTTGGAACTTGGTCGACTCTCCGATGGTGTAAAACCATTGAGTGCAAATGGATTTTCAAGAAAAGATAGACGTAGATGGAAATGTTCAGATCTATAAGGCACGGTTGGTGGCAAAGGGTTTCAAACAAGTTCAAGGAGTTGACTATGATAAACTTTCTCACCGTAGCCATGCTCAAGTCTGCATCGGATCATTTTAGCTATTCTCGATATTTTGATTATGAAATATGGCGATGGATGTCAAAACAGCATTCCTTAATGGGAATCTATCCGAGGATGTATACATGATACAACTCAAGGTTTTGTTGATCCTAAATATGCTAAAAGGGTATGCAAGCTTCAAAGATCCATTTATGGGTTAAAGCAAGCATCTCGGAGTTGGAACATTCGTTTTGATGAAGTAGTCAAAGGTTTTGACTTTATCAAAAATGAAGAAGAGCCTTGTGTTTACAAGAAGGCTAGTGGGAGCGCACTTGTATTTCTGATTTTGTATGTGGATGACATATTATTGATCGGGAATGACATTCCTATGCTTGAAGATGTTAAGACTTCATTGAAAAGGAGTTTCTCAATGAAGGACTGGGAGAAGAATGCTATATCTTGGGCATAAAAATCTATAGAGATAGATCAAAAAGGTTAATTGGATTAAGTCAGGAAACGTACATTGACAAGATATTGAAAAGGTTAAATATGCATGAATCCAAGAGAGGTTTCATGCCAATATCACATGGCATCAGTCTCTGCAAGAATCAGTGTCCTTCGACATCTGATGAGCGAGACAAGATGAGCAAGATTCCATATGCTTCAGCTATTGGGTCTATTATGTATGCCATGATCTGTACACGCCCAGATGTCTCATATGCTCTAAGTGTCACGAGCAGATACCAAGCGGATCCTAGTGATGGTCATTGGATAGCCGTAAAAAATATCCTGAAGTACTTGAGAAGAACTAAAGGTATGTTCCTTGTTTTTGGAGGTGAGGAAGATCTGGTTGCAAAGGGTTACACCGATGCAAGCTTCCAAACCGACAAAGATGATTTTCGATCGCAATCCGGGTTTGTGTTTACACTTAATGGAGGAGCGATGAAGTGGAAGAGTTCCAAGCAAAACACGGTGGCCGACTCTACGATGAAGCGGAGTACATTGCGGCCGGAGGCCGCAAAGGAAGCCGTGTGGATTAAGAAGTTTATCACAGAGCTTGGTGTGGTCGCTAGTGCCTCTAGTCCAATGGACATCTATTGTGATAATAGTGGTGCCATTGCACAAGCAAAAGAGCCTAGATCACATCAGAAGTCTAAACACATACTTCGTCGCTTTCACCTTATTCGCGAGATTGTGGATAGAGGTGACGTGAGAATATGCAAAGTACATACGGAAGCCAATGTGGCCGATCCGTTGACAAAGCCACTGCCACAGCCTAAGCATGAGGCGCACACAAGGTCTATTGGTATTAGATACTTAATTGATTGACTCAAGTGCAAGTGGGAGATTGTTAGTGTTATGCCCTTGAGGCAATCATTTAGATGATTGTAACATGACTATGTTTATGAATAATAATATGATTATTGGTCCAATGAATGTATATCATTGTATTGATCAACAAGTATGTGACTTGCTTATGAAGCTCTTTACTTAATGATGTAATTCGATAAATATCTTTGATCGGATATCATCGTATAGGACAACGATGAATAGATCAGCACATGTAGTGATCGATGATCATGCTTTATAGATCATGGGATATGGAGATATCATCTATACATTGTGGACGCATGTTGAAGAACATGGGTTAGATAGACCCGCAATGGGACAACTGCGAGAATGTTTCATTCTTATGTGTCATCGGTGTATCTCATACCTAGTAGATGTATGATCCTTAGACACGAGATTGTCATATTCCCTACATGTGTAATAGTTTTCCTTGGGGCTATCAAACACTACTTCCTAACCGGATAGTTATAAAGGTAGCTTTCATGTTTACTATGAAACGTGCAGAGGGAAGTGAGCAGTCAAGATGGAATTTGCCACTCCAATGAAACGGAGATATATGACAAGGCCACTCGTGTGAATTAAGGAAGTGCATGGCCATGCCGTGATTGAGGAGTCAATCACAACTTATTAATATATCACGGATACGAGAGATGGATTGAATCATCAAAGGATGACATGCTTCTCGCCTTGAGATCAATCTTCATATACTTGGCAAAGGGATTATTACATGAGTACTTTTGATAGGTTCTGTCCGATTTGATCATAGTATGTTTGGGAGTTGGCATACTTTGCAAGAAGCCAATACCAACTATTGGATTGAAAAGGAGTTTTTCGAATCCACGTCCAAACATACGTGAACCTACAGGGTCACACACTTAATGGGCTGGAACGCATTAATTTGGATTGAATCCGTAATTAATGAACCTCGTGGGCTTAGCACGCTGATGGGCCCTAGTTTAGGTTTCATCTCGTGGCTATATAAGGAGGGGAGGAGGAGGCAGGTGTGCTTTCCACGGTTTAGGAGTGATTCACTCGAAACCCTAGCCTACTCCTCTCGCTGTCCCTCGCCGAGCGACCGGTGCTTGCACACGACGCACGGCGTTCCATCTCGGGCGTGTGGACATCTGCGGTGACGCTGCTTTGTGGATCGCGGCGTGGGAGGACGATCCACTACATCGACGCAACGACTGCGGCGAGGACGATCCACTACATCGACGCGCGAAGGATTCCGCAACTGCGCGTCTAGTGGTAATCTTATCTATGATCCCCTTCTTGCGAGTAGCTTTCTGGTTACGCGGTAGATTTTTTTTTGTGCTAGCGTAGCATTCCGCGTTCCTCTTCACTTTTATACCCGTCGGCCTATCGTATCCTTTTACAATACGTTTCAAGTCCTGATTCGTATCGGCCATATCTCGGACAGTTATTTCCTTAAAGATCTTGCCGTTACAAAATATCTCCAAATCTTTCCAACCTGTCCGTTAACTTCCGCGTATCTAACTTTATTGCCGATTTTGACTAGACTTGCCAAATTTTGGTGCAAACATATGCCCCCCATTTTTGAGAGATGACTTGTCATCTATCAAAAATCGCAATAATCGGCTTTTTTCCCATCGGTTAACTGTTGAACTTCGCTCAATAACTGCTGCTTTATTTGCGTCGTAATTTTTTGACATACATGTAGTGCGCTTTAACTGCTCACGTCCTTTGAGATTTCATTTCCCGCCGCTTCATATTTTCACCTCGCTATAAAATGCGGCCCCCACCTCGGTCATTCTTCACGCACACAAGCTCTCGAGTTGTCTGCAATCGGCTTAAGCTTCCTGTTTGAAGGACATCCGAGGCAATCCTTAGCTCATCCACCCTTCTTGATCAGCTGCAATGGACCCAAGCCAGGTAATTATTCCGATCCCGCATAGCAACGACCAATATTTTTTGGGTCCATTGGGAAATCTAGATGTCCACACCGTAACAAACCAAGAAATTCCTCGTTTACCTTTGTCGGCTTTTGGTCATAACATAGAGGGTTGGAATAAAAGTTTCAAAGCCTGCCCGAAAGATCTCAAAGGATGGAGGAATTGGTTTATCAGAGTAGCGGCCCAAAAGAGGGGTGAATGGGAAAGAATGGGCATAGCCGAATGTATTCCACTTTCCTTAGCCGATCCAGAAGCCAATGAGCCCTTGGTGGCCACGGCCTGTTATTTTTGGTCGGACTGTTTTAACGCCTTCTTGTTCCGTACCGATCCTATCGGCCCAACTCTTTTAGATGTTGCTCAGTTGTGCTGTCTCCGGCCAGATGGCGAACAAGTATCGGCTTTTAGCGGAAAACCGAAATATAAACTTATCCGATCTAAGGGCGAAGGTTGGGCCAAATATATTGGAAATAATAACAAGATTAATGGCCTGGTATCGGACGAAGAGCATGTCGCCTTTCTGAATCTTTGTCTAGACCGTTTTTTGTTTTGTGGAGCATCTCTTGGACCAACTCAGGTTTATCAAGTGATAGCAGAGCAGCTTGTTGAAGGTCGTCGGCTAGCACTAGGAAAAATCTTCTTGCGTGCTGTGTATCAGATGCTGTATGTAATAAGGAGTCAGCTATACACCGGTTTTGGGAAATTTACCGTCGGTAATGTAGGTGGTCCGATGTGGTTTATGCAAATATGATTATACTGCTTATTCAGCCGCTCCTTTAATTTGGATTCAGTCGACGGAACTCCTTTTCCAAGGGAAGACGTACCAGGGGGAGCACCTATCCAATTTAGAGAATGCCGATCTTTTGGTGAGAGGTTCATGATGTGCTCCAGTAATGAGACAAGGATTTCTCCCGACAGCTGCAGAAGATTCTTGTCCTTCTTGTTGCAATTAGACGTCGGAGATTTCAAGCAGCAAGACTATTTTAGTTATGGCGCCACAGCCAATTTTCCTTGGCCCTCATTTCTTCATTTGGAAGCCGATAGTTATCTGATGCCTCAGGAGACCTTGGATTTGTATAGAATTTTCATTTCTCCGTGTATTTTCCATGTCGGCCTCCATACTAGAAATCAGACGTTCCAACCTTCATACGAGTTTTACCACCCGTCAGTCTACGCAAGACAGCTCGACTTCGGCTAGGTAATTCCAAGTTTGCCACTTCTCGATTGGCTTTAGCCTAGAGCCAGGGTTCGCAATGCCACATCAGCGAGGCTAGTCTTGGAGTTAGCCGATGAGCTTCAACTTCGCAGTCTCCCACTCTTCCATCTGAACACTCGCCGGGCAGGAGGCTTCAGAACATGGTGGTCGGCTATCGCAGAGTGTTTGTACATGGATAAGACTCCGTCATTTATAATCAAGGAATTCTTTCCAAATCTGCCAGAGCCATCCTTAGTGTCTAACAGCGATTCTAGCAGTGAAGCTAGCTCATCGGGTTACACTAACACAAGTCTTGTATATATGGATAAGGTATCGGCTTGAGTAATCTTTCTCTGTATGTTAGCTCTTCTGCCAGATATATTCTCTGATCACCTTCATTGCTATTTTGCAGACTAAGGCAGCCGATAAGAAGCCCGTTTCCGGCCAATCGGGCAGTGGCCAAAAAAGGCCACTCCATTCGACAGGCCTCATAGGGTACACTTCGGGTACCCTAGGAATTCAAAGTCCGTCCTTATCGAACATTGAGAAAAAACAACCAAGTAAGTAAAAAGAACACAATCGACTGTTAATATTCTCCGTTTTTTTCCAAACTGACCTTTAGCCGATTATATTTTTCAGAAAAGAAGAAAACAAAGTACACCAAGGCTCCTGCAAAAAGGGGATCCAAGCCCCAAGAGCAGAGCGGCGAAAGTTCGCCACATGCGTCGGCTACTGCAAAGGTAAATAATCGTACCTTTTGTAAAGTGACTTACATCCTTCAATATGTCGGCTTACCCTTTATTTATTTCTTTTCGCCGACGCCTTCAGCTCATGTGGCGAAAATCTTAGCTGATCTCCCCAATGTTTCTTCTGCACCACTATCTCCTCCACGTCCGACGCCAACAACCCTGATCATCGATCCGCCAGAGCTCTCTGATCCGGCGAACCTACTGGGCTTTTCTTTGGCCGATCTTGATGATCCTGAGATCATGGCCACTGACGACTATGACGCTGAAATCAGAAAGATACTTGAAGTGTCGAAGGAAGCGTCGGCCGTTGTCACCTCTGCCCCAGGCATGAAGGAAAAATTAAACAAGCTTTTCGATCTGGTCATGAGGCCGCAGTCAGAGATATTAGCGAATAATCAGCTGATCAGAGACGCCATGGTGACCGTTGAAGCCGACTTACCTCCAGAAGCAATGGTAGCCCTCCTGAATGTAAGCCACTTGGATGAGAGGAGGTCTGAAGTTGAGGAAGCTCAAGCACGCATAGCGCAGCGCGAAGCTCAGGAATCCGACCTGAAAATTTTGGATGAGCTTGTTGCTGACGCTAAGGCTAAAAAGAAAAAATTTGACGCCAATACGGAGCTGATGAAAACCACGAAGACCTCCCTTGGTCAGCTCGAAACGACCAAGAAGTTTCTTATGGAGGAGTTGGCCAAGACGAAAAAGCTAATCACTGGATTCCAGCACACCCTTGAGAAGACTTCATCGGCCATCAAGGATCAGAAGCTGGGACTTGCGATGGCCGTGGTCGGCGTGAAGAAACAAATGACCAAGGTGGTGCCAGTGCCAGGGAGTGCAAAGGAAGACGATCGCATCATTGACGAAGTTCAATGTGTAATTACAAAGGCCGCATGTGCTTTGTCGGCTTTAGGCGCAACCCTCCCGGGCTCAGGCATCCAACATTAATTTCTGAGATGTAAAACTTTATTGGCCGTTTTTTTGGAGACACTAGTCTGAATACTTTGTACTTTTGCTATGCTTATAATCGTTTGTTTAACCGATTTTAATTTACTTTCTTGTAATTTTAGTCTGCAATCTCTTTAGCCGATTAACAGCATCGTGTTAACTTGGCCTTTTGAACGTAATTCTTAGTCGGCTAGGCTCCAATCCAAACGCTAGGATAGTACTTCTTCAAATACTTCCCGTTAATAGCTTTAGGCAATCCATACCCCTCTAGCGTTTCCAATACATACGAGTTTCCACCGACTAGCCGATTAACCTTGTATGGTCCTTCCCATGTAGGTGACCATTTTCCAAATCGGTTATCTTTCGAACCAACAGGCAGAATCGTTTTCCAAACCAAATCGGCTTGATCAAAAGATTTAGGCACGACTTTTTTATTATACGCTTTTGCGACTCTGACTTTATTCTTCTTAAGTCGGACCAGCGTAGACAAACGTAATTCTACCAATTCATCCAAGTTGTCGATCATCGAATTGTTATACTCCTGCGCCGACAAACCGTTTTGTCTGGCCACTCGTATAGATTCAATGTTGATCTCCACAGGTAAAACGGCTTCTTGACCATACACCAACTGATAAGGTGAAATCTTTATTGCTCCGTGATAAGCTAGCCGATAAGCCCAAAGCGACTCCGATAGGGTCGAATGCTAATTCCTTGATCTTTCATCGATTTTTCTTTTGATTATCTTAATTAACGTTTTGTTGGACGACTCGGCTTGTCCGTTAGCCTGAGCGTAGTATGGGGATGAGTTTAATAGTTTGATCCCCAGACTTGTCGCGTAACTCTGAAACTCATTAGACATGAACACCGTACCTTGATCGGTCGTAATTGTTTGCGGTATTCCAAACCGATGGACAATGTGCTCATTAACAAAACCAATGGCTTCGACACTGGTCACTTTCTTGAGTGGTATAGCTTCAACCCATTTAGAGAAATAATCGGTTGTGGCCAAAATAAATTTGTGGCCTTTACTTGAAGAAGGAAATATTTGGCCGATTACATCTATTCCCCAACCTCTGAACGGCCATGGCTTAATAATTGGGTGCAAAGCCGATGCTGGCGCTAGTTGTATGTTGCCAAACTTTTGATAGATCTGACATCCTTTATAATACTTGAAACAATCTTCTAGCATGGTCGGCCAAAAATAACCCGTCCGTCTAAGCATCCATTTCATCTTATGAGGCGATTGGTGAGAACCGCAAATGCCTTCATGTACTTCACCCATTGCCACCCGTGCTTCTTCGGCTCCAAGACATCTCAATAGCAATCCTTCCATCGTCCGATAATACAACGTATCGTCCATAACAATGTATTTTAAAGCTTGTTGCCTAATCTTGCGTTCTGTCGGTTTAGATGAATCAATCAGGTAATTCTTTATTTGCGTTCTCCAATCCACGATATCTACGCACATGACGGCTTTATTCACTAGCTCAGTTACCAGATATCGGACAAAGTCTTTGTACCCTGATGCCTGTTGAGCCAGGGCATTAGCTCTATCGTTCAATTCTCGAGGGACATGACCGATAGAAAATGATGTAAATGAGCCGATGATCTCGAAGCATTGCTCTAAATATTTTAACAATACCTCGTCTTGACATTGGTATTCCCCTTTTATTTGTTGTACAATTAACATAGAATCCCCGTATGCCTCAACCGCACTTACTCCGATGTTGTCTAATAATTGCAAACCCATGAGCAACGCTTCATATTACACGATTATTTGAGCATCATCGTTTAACCGAAATGCAAATTCAAAGTTATGCCCTTTGGGCGATATGAGCACTATGCCGATTCCATCACCTTCTCTGCACACAGACCCATCAAAAAACAATTGCCAAGAAGCTACAAATACCAAGTCGGCAGTAGTGTCATGTCCTGTTATAAAATCGGCCAGAACTTGTCCCTTAACTGCTTTAGCCGATTCATAAATCAGGTCGAACTCTATCAAGGCATAAGCCCATTTGCCAAGTCGACCTCGTAATATTGGAGCTGATAACATATACTTTATAACATCAGTTTTACAGATTACTTTACAAGCCGATGCTAAAATATAATGTCTTAGCTTTGTACATGAGAAATATAAAGACAAGCATAATTTCTCGATGAAAGGGTACCTGACTTCAGCATCAAGAAGGCGTCGGCTTAAATAAAAGATAACCCTTTCCTTTCCATCGACTTCTTATGCTAGAACAATATATATAACCTGAATGGAATCCCTTTTCGCGGTGCAGCCAAAACCGAAGGATTGGCTAAATAGTTTTTAACGTCATCGAAAGCCTTTTGCTGATCGGCTCCCCATACAAACTCTTGATTATCCTTCATTTTCAACAGTGGGGTAAAGGCACGGATCCGATCGGATAGATTTGAGATAAACCTTCGGAGATAGTTAATTTTGCCGATCAACTTCTGCAATTTATTTTTACATGTTGGTGGCATTGTGTCGACTATGGCTTTAACTCTTGCTTGATTGACTTCGATACATCTTTCATGTACCATAAAACCCAAAAATTGCCCAGCCAACATGCCAAACGCACATTTGAAAGGATTCATCTTCAAGCCATATGATCTTATGTTCTGGAAAACCTTTTCTAAATCGGCCAAATGCTGCCGGTCATCTGCAGACTTTACCACGACATCATCAATATATATCTCAACGATGTGACCGATTGAATTATGAAAAATCAGATTCATGGCTCGCTGATATGTTGCCCCGGCGTTCTTTAAACCGAAAGTCATAACCGTCCACTCGAATAAACCTATGGCACCAGGACATCTAAAAGCTATTTTCGGTATATCGGCTTCTGCCATGAATATTTGATTGTATCCGACATTCCTGTCCAGAAAACTTATGATCTTATTCCCTGATGCAGCATCGATAAGCATATCGGCTATTGCATCGGGTATTCATCTTTTGGTGTCGCTTTGTTTAAATCTCTAAAGTCGACACAAACTCAAAGTTTTCCATTTTTCTTCATGACTAGAACAATGTTAGAAACCCATTCCGCATATCGGCAAGGCCTTAAAAATTTAGCCTCCAACAATCACTCTATTTCTTCTTTTATAATTTTATACAGGGCCGGATTAAAACGCCTAGGGTACTGTTTAAACGGCCGATAACCTTGCTTAATAGGTAGCCGATGTTCCACCAATTATCGGCTTAAACTAGGCATCTCGTGATACTCCCAAGCAAAACAATCTTTATATTCTCTAAGAATTTTGATTAACCTTTCTTTATATTTTACATCTAATTTTACACTGATAAAAGTTGGTCTTTTTCTATCACCACTACCTATATCAACTTCTTCAAGCAGATCGGTGGATGTGAAGCCTTGACCCAACTTTTCAATCTCTTGAAAGTCTTCTATAGCCTCATAGCTATCCGTTGTTTGCCGATAGCTTTGCATTTTGTCTTGTAATACCTTTACTGTTTTTCTTGTCCCCATCGGTGCAACACTTCGTTTGCTTGATCAAACGTGCCTGGTCTGACACTGATCGGCACAAGTCCTGTTTTGCTCACGCAGATGAAATCGCAGTCTTCTAGTGTTTTTCCCAATATGCATCCGGCTTCTTCATGTTGCCAATTCGCATCAGAACTGGCCATAGCAATATGAGCCGATGTATCGGCCGTGACAATTTCAACTTCTTCTCCGTTCCACTGGACAAGCGCTTGATGCATAGTCGACGGGATGCAGCAGTTGGCGTGAATCCAATCTCTTCCAAGCAGAACGCTATAATTTCCTTTGGCGTCAATAACAAAAAACGCAGTCGGCAAAGTTTTACTGCCGACGGTCGGTTTTGTAACCATGACGCCTTTGGCTTCTGTAGGATCGCCTGTGAAGTCGTTTAAAACCATGTTAGTTTTAATCAAGTCTTCATCGGACTTAACCAGTTTCTTGCAAGTCGTATAGGGCATCAAGTTTACTGTAGCTCCACCGTCTACCAGCATCCTTGATATCGGCTTTTCATTTATATACCCTTTCAGATATAATGGTTTCAGATGCCGATGATCATCTCTTGGTTTTTCAAAGATAGCGTTTTGAACGCCTGAACATGATTGAGTAAAAGTTTCTTTAGCCGACTCAGTTTTGATTTTGAATTCGGCCGGCAGTGTGAACACCATATTGATGTCCATTGGGGGTGTATCGTCCCTAATCATAGGAGAATCTAGATCATCTGCCGATTCAAAATCTTCCTCGGCTTGTTCCTTTTTTCTCCACTCTTTTTTGACAACCTTGACCGGACGAAGCTCATTGAAAGTCTCATCTCTCTGTTTTTCGGCATCGGCTTCTCGGATCTCCTGCGTCCTTAGCCTCTGAAGCCGTCTGCGCTGCGATCGGCTAAGGCCAGATGGACACCACCTAGGCTTGGGCTCTCGGCTTTCGATCCGCCACCAAATCTTCCGATGCGAATTGGGCCTCCGTGTTTCGACCTGGTCCAGTACCTGGTTTGGTTCAGATATTCTTTCACGAACAGGCCTTCTGTAACCCTGGCCATGATCTCGAATCGGCCCGGATAGATTATCTCTAGCCGATTGTCTTGGCCAATCGTCTCGGGGATAATGCTCTATCGGGCACGTATACGGCGATGGCAATGCTACTCCCCTTTCCCAGCAAAACTACCAAAAGTGACACCTTCTATGTGCTCTCTCCACATTTTCGGTGTGGTATAAATTATCCGATCGGCGAGTAGGATATCGTGGTCGGCTATTCATTCTTTCATATTTCTCCATCAATTGTGAAAACGTTGGTCCGGGTCTTTTAGCTGACTGCCTTGATGGTGATTTTTCGGCTTTGTACCATTTGCCCACCTGAGGATTTCCCTTGGGTTTAATGGTTCTCGAATTTTTCTTCATGATCGGCTTCTATTTGTAATGAGCCGATTGTAATTTTTAACATCTGACCGCCGTTTGAATTCGACTGAATATTAACTTGCCGATCCTTCTTTGGCTCATCATGCATCGGCTCCTTTCCTTTAGCCGAACATTGAACCATGTTAATTGGGAATGGATCAGCGTCGACTTGCATGGTCGGCTCATCAGCAAATTTTAGTCGACCATCCTCAATAGCCGACTGGATCTGTTGACAAAAAAATATTGCGGTCGTTAGTATTGTGAGAAAAAGAATGGTACCACTTGCAATACCTGCGTTTCTTGATCTCGTCAGCCGATGGTATGACATGTCCTTCGGGTAACCGTATTATCTTTTCTTGTAATAATAGATAGAAAATACGATCACACTTGGAAACATCAAAGGCATACTTAACTTCCGACTTATTTCTAGTCGGCTTTAGCCAAGAACAGACTAGGGATTTCTTAGACCCTTTTACCCATTCGACTATATTTATTTCCGCTTCATCGTCTTCTGAAGAATCGCTTGGACAATAATCCACCATATTGACTTTAACTTTATCCTTTTCTTTATTGCCGTTATTTTTAAATCTATCTTTGAACACTTTATTATTTGGGAATCGGCTTTCCTGAGCCGATACACGATGAAGCAGATGGCTTAAATCGTTGAACTCTTGCCCTCCAAACTTCTCTCTAAGTGGTGGAATTAGTCCTTGAAAAGCCAAATCAGCAAGCTGGTTATCGGGCAATGTGACACTAAAACATCAGTTTCTAGTTTCCTTGAACCTCTTAATGTAATCAGTTACCGATTCTCCAAATTTCCGGCGAACAGAACTTAGGTCTGAAATCCTGATTTCTAAACTGTCTGAGAAAAAATACTCGTGGAATCGGCTTTCCAAATCGTTCCATAAGTGGACCGAATTTGGAGGCAAACAAGTAAACCAAGTAAAGGCTGCCCCGGACAGTGACAATGGGAACAGTCTTATTTTCAGTCCATCGGACTGAGCCGCTTCGCCGCATTGAGCGATAAAGCGTCCGATGTGTTCTAGAGTAGTAGTTGAATCATCACCAGAGAATTTTGCAAAATCTGGGACTCTAAAATTGTGAGGGTAAGGCATACGATCTATGTAATCAGGATACAACTTTTTGTAGCCGAGAACCTTCCCCTTTGGCTGTATGCCGAATTGGTCCCTTAAGACAGCGGAGATTTGGTCGGCCTAGTTTGCATTATCGGCCATTGGCACCGCCAGCCCCTGATAATGTTGATCATAGTTGGCATTCTGCCCCCCGAGTGCTAACTCGAGTTGCCAATTATGCTGAGCCGACGGCATACGAGTATACTGATCATATCTATTATGTCTGGCTTGAGGTTCTGGTATTGGGACGAAAGGCTCTGAATAAGTTACTACCCTATGCGGACCTGGATTTCTAGGCAGGGTAGGTTCATGTGGGTATCTTTCAGGCCCAATCGGCTATGAAACCGATTGTGGAAAAGCATAGAATGGAGCCAACGGTGGCAGATTTGTTGATGCATCTAACTTAGCGGTGTCAGTGTATGCGTGGTAATGGCTCACCCCACTTGGCCGTGGGTCTCTAGGCAATATTATAGTGGGCTGAGTAGGCATCATGGTAGGGGGTGAGATTATAGCCGATGGTTTAGGATCGGTCGGTGTGCTCTACGTATTTTGGGCCACTGAAAAAACAGGATAATTCGGCAGAGCTTGCAACAGGTCAAGCAGACTACCTGACGAGGCTAACTCCTGGGCTATAGTTTTAAACTATTTGCTATTATCGGCTTAAGAGTTGTCACAAGAGCCGATGATTGGTTTATTAAGGCGTGGTGCACAGACTGATTAATCATAGCTGATAATTCGGCTTGAGCAGGCAGATATCGGCTTACCGGTTCTGTGACACCCGCATCTCCCAGGGCGTTTACCGTCGGCAGGGCGGATTTTTGAGTGACGCCACGACTAGTTTTCTGATAACAGCTTAGCATCATCTCCTCCAACGCAGTATTCCGAGCTTCAATCTCTTGACGTTGTTCTGCAGTCAAATCGTCCATTGTTGGGACGATTATAGCTTCTGTGTTGAGATCGGATGGCGGAATCAACTTTTCTGATGAAGACATGGTCCCACCGGGCGTAGCAAGAGTGTGTTGGCGTCAAAAACTTGAGGTAGGGTTTCTGACAACAACACACCAGACAAACACCGGGTTCAAAGCGTGCTAGTCGATTTGACCTGTAACCGACAAGGTAAAAAATATAAAATTCACTCAAAAGCCGATCGTGAAGATCAATCGGCTTAGACCTAATCAGCTTGAAGCCGATCGAGATCGAAGTATATAACAGGGTAAGTCTAATTAGCCGATGAAGGCTAATCAGATGATAAAAGCAGATCGATTCTGAAGAAGACGATACGCAACAAAATCAGAATAAATCAAACCTGGGGCGTAATTGATGAAGATCAACAATCGGCGATGGCGCAACTTTATTGATCAAATCGATTACAAAGACTAAGTTACAAAAGCTACTCCTAGTCGACATGAAAAAGTAAGAGTAAAGGCTGATTGATTGTATTGTGTTGGATCCTTTCACAGTTTGCTTTTACCCTTCTTTTATACCCGTCGGTCGATCGTATCCTTTTACAACACGTTTCAAGTCCTTATTCATATCGGCCATATCTCGGACAGTTATTTCCTTAAAGATCTTGCCGTTACCAAATATCTCCAAATTTTCCCAACTTGTCCGTTAATTTCCGCGTATCTAACTTTATTGCCGATTTTGACTAGACTTGCCAAATTTTGATGCAAACAGTGTGTTTAAGGTTCGAGTTAGTTGTGCAAGCAACAAGTGAAATCATTAATTGTCCAATTAGGTCTCCAATAAGTAACGGCTCATCAAATCACATGGTACATGAAGTAACTCATCCATCTATCAAAGTTTCTTCTTCCTCTAGCTACGTCCGAGTACATGTGTATTCAACACCGATACTAAAGAGGAATTTAGGGCCCAATAGCTGGAGGGCTCCAGACTAACGGAGCCTTTCCCTACGCCCCTGGTTGAGGAAAACTACGACAATAGGTTACCTTAATTATCATGTAATCTATCTTAACTACAATTAGTTATACGATAGAATTTTACATTTTTAGGTTGTAATTTTTGCGGGTTAAACCGGAGACAGGCCTTTTCTTTTTTTGACTCAAAGTTACTGTCCAGTTCCTCGTACTCAGCAGTACATTGGAACTAGCGAGAGGGAATACACCAACAAAAATGAATCATTCAATACGCTGTGCGTTGAAAGAATTGACATTAACATTTACACTATCGACCGTTGGATCAAAAGTGTACTGTTTACGAAATACTACAGCAACATCAACGCTGTAATGAATACTGCTAACCAACTCACCTGCTCCCCAACTTACATAATTACAAGTGAAAGCTTACATATGCTTCAATCATACTTGCCGTGTGCCTTGGGTCGTAAACTCGTACGTAATCTTGTCGCCGATCGAACGAGTAGACTTGGGTCGTAAACTCGTACTTATTCTTGTCGCCGATCGAACGAGTAGACTGGTGAGATCGACTAAACGACGATGATTCTGAAGAACACGCCATTAGTTTCCGTACTTGCCGTGTGCCTTGGGTCGTAATAAACTCGTACGTAATCTTGTCGCCGATCGAACGAGTAGACTGGTGAGATCGACTAAACGACGATGATTCCGAAGAACACGCTATTAGTTGCCGTACTTGCCGTGTGCCTTGGGTCGTAAACTCGTCGTAATCTTGTCGCCGATCGAACGAGTAGACTTGGTGTCGCCGACCGAACACGAGTAGACTGGTGAGATCGACTAAACGATGACGATTCCGAAGAACACGCCATTAGTTGCTTCAGGGATTCAAATTTCGTTTTCGGATAAAATCTCACATAGTGCCGAAATCTGAAATTTCAGCGAAATCTCGTTATTTCAGACAAATCTTGGACAAAATTCAAATCCAGAATTGTTTCACACGAAATTGCCGAAATTTTGGCAAATTTTAACTAAACCAAAAATGATTCAAACAATGTTGAAAATTTTTGAAATTTTGTTTGATGTTCTTGACATATCATTAATATTCCCATAAAAAGTTCAGATTATTATCAAGTCTAAAGAATTTTTTACAAATTCGAACATTGCTACTGTCCTGATAAAACGTTGACCGGCAAATTTGAACCGAATGAAAAATGGTTCCAACCACGTTAGAAATTTTTTACATTTTTTGTGCATGGTTATAATGTATCACTAATGTTCTCATAAAATTTTTAAATAATGATCAAGCTTCATAAATTTTAAAAAATTTGAACAGTACTACTGTCTTGTTAATTAAAAGCCTTACTAGCAAACTTGAACAAAATGAAAGGTGGTTCAAACCACGTTATAAAATTTTGCAAAAAAAATTGGATGGTCCTGATGTAACATTAATGGTTTCCTAAAATTTTTAGATGATGATCACGCTTGAAGAATGTTTAAAAATTCCGACAGTGCTACGTCCTAATAAAAGCCTAATGATCAATACATATATTTGCTTTAGCATAAAAAAAAGTTTAGAATTTCTTAAAAAATTTCAGAAGGGTGATAAGGAAATTCTTAAGATTTCATAAAATTTTTGAATCATGATCACACTCTAGTGAATTTATAAAATCCTTACAAGGCATTGTACCGTTTATGTTCTTTCTCTTTTTGATTTTTGAAATATAACAAATGAAGTTCAATGCTTACATAGATTTGATTGACCAAACAGAAAATTTTTGAAAATTTTATGGAATGGTACTAAGGCAATTCTTAAGCTCTCATAAAAATTTTGGGTCATGATCACACTCGAGAAAATTTATAAAATTCTGACATGGCTACTGCCCCAATTATGTTCATTCTGTTTTTGATTTTTTTAAAGAAAACAAATGAAGTTGAATTATTTTTAACAATTTTCTATATGATCCTACACTATAAATATAGTACCATAATTTTTTTAGATCATTATCAAGCTTGTACAATTTTATAAAAATCTAATAGTGTTTCTGCCAAAATTTTAAATTGTCTCAAAATTTTGGTTTTTCAACAAATTTTCATAGAAAATGACTTTCTTAAAGGTTATTAGACCAAATCCGGTCAAATCTGGCCATAAAAGATTAAAATCCAGATTTTTTCCCCCGAAATTTCTGCAGGTTTTGGTGATTTTTTGCCAAAAACAATGAAACTACTGTAGCAATTTCAATTCTTTTTAAAAAAATGGTCGGTAATATGGATTTTGTGGTGGCCCGAAATCAGATATTTCGGTGAGAATTTGACGAATTTCGGCGAAATTTTATTCCTTGGTTGCCCCTTGTTTAGGGCTTAAATAGTGCCTAGTATTCCTGTCACAAATAGTTGTCGTTTTGAATATAGATGTAGTCACAATTTTAAAATTTTAACTGTTAATATCTTTTTAAATATTTAAATTGGATACATGAAAAACATACGTGTAGATTTGTCTCGAAAAGTACTTCCATAATATTATAATTTTTAGGGGTTTTAGAAATATATTATGATAGAAACTAGTGGTCAAAACTGTGTTTTGAAAAAAAAATATTTGCGACTGAAGAGGGTACTATTTAAGTATGCCTTAGTAGCAAGATGTACTGCATTACGTACGTGGGTGTAGGCCTGGGCATTCGGTTTATACGGTTTTTTCGGTTTTTGAAAAATTCGGTTTCTGAGTTCTGAAAACCGAAACCGAACCGAACTAATTCGGTTCAGTTTTTTCGGTTATTCGGTTAACCGAATTTCTGTTATTCGGTTGATCTTGAATATGAAAGATGGGGTCATGTAGATATTTGTTTGTTGTAGCTCATGGGCCCAAAACACAAAAGATGTTGCCCATAACACATGCAAAAGGCTACACAGATACCGTCGCACGGACGCATACTCGAATAGCTATGTGCATTGGAATGTCGGGGTGGACATGGCGGCTTCCTTCAGATGGGCCATATCGACCATCGCTATGGAGGCAATCAGCGATCGAGCGAGACGCTGCCGACCCGAGAGGCGAGGCCCGACCGCCCGAGACTACGACTCTTTGGATTAGTAAAATCGGTTTTTCGGTTTCTGAAATTACAAAACCGAACCGAAAACCGAAAACCAAATAGTATTAAAATAAAAACCGAACCGCAAACCGAAAACCGAAAAAACCAAAATAATCGGTTTATTCGGTTCGGTTCGGTTTTTCGGTTTCGGTTTAAAAGTGACCACCCCTACGTGGGTGTTACACGACTCCGATCAATTTCCTGCATTTCCTGGCAAAAACCTATCCGCAACTTTTTCATGTTCTGTTCACTGTGTTACATGCTCGTCCTATATATAGGGTACGAGCTTGGAGAAACTTTACTCAAGCAGATTAGTAATCTCAACTCAAGTAGCAATACAAAGCAAGGAAGAAGAAAGAAAAATGGCAAGAAAGCCTTGGCTGCTACCTGAGTTCCTGCTTTTGATTTCATGGCTCATGGCCTCCTCCCCAGCCTCCGGCATCTCGCCGCCGATCAAGGCCGTGAATCTCGGGGGGTGGCTGGTGGTCGAAGGCTGGATAGAGCCTCAGCTGTTCGCCGGAGTAGACAACAAAACTCTCATGGTATTGAATTTTAGATCAAAACTTTTCGAACCAATAATTTTTTGAATTGAAAGTTTACTAAGTTGAAACTTTTTTTATTGAAACTTTTCGATTTGAAAATTTTCGATTTAAAAACTTTTCATGTTGAAACTTTCCTAGTTAAAACTTTCTAATTTGAATTTTTTTTATTTTAAAAATTTTCGTGTTGGAACTTTTTGAGTTGAAATTTTCTGAGTTAAAACTTTCCGAGTTTCAACTTTTCTAATTTGAAATTTTTTAATTTTAAACTTTTTGTGTTGAAACTTTTCGATTTAAAATCAGTTTGACTTATTTTTTAGTTGAAACTTCCTAATTTGAACTTTAACGATTTTAAATTTTTTTGAGTTATCTGGCCGCAGCTTTCCGTGTCTTAGCTCTGTAATTATTCTCGTCGCCACGTGTCGCGCCGTTAGGTCATAAGCGCACAGAGCATACGGCGCGAGCGGCCGTAAAATAGCGCCACCGTATTTCTTCAGGTGTTCCATATATGTGCTCTACCGTTGTGTACTATATATAAGAAAGGAAAAATTATGAAAGCACCGCTGTAACTTAGGAAGCTTTTCAAGAAAAGCCTGCCTTCAAGTCAATTTTCATCATCAACAGCTACAATTCTTATGTGGAGAGGTTAAGGGATGGAGCAGACTGGAGTTTCTTTTTCCTACCGTGGCATGGGTCCCATCGGAGTTATTAACAAGAGCATATTGCAAGTCATCCCACTGCGCAGTGGGGCCACCTTAACACCCTTCGCAAATTAAGCAATAGAGATTCCCTAAATGTTGCCTAGAAAGATATGAAACCGTGCTAAAGCAAAATCAATTTTAAATAGGAAATGGTAGTATTTAAAATCTCATAGAAATAACCAACAAAATTGAGTTATTTTTCAAGGTAGTCGCAATTCAAGAAAGGGAATATATTTAGTGCAAACTGTCATATGGGCGTAAACTCCAAACTATTTTGGTGTCAAGTACAAAATCGGCACTAATAATTTTGAAAAAAAAATAACTCAAGAGACGCTTCTTAATTTAAGAAACATCTAGTCAAATTTAATTGGTGTTGCGACGAAGAATATCAGGGACAAAGTATAAGTTCAAAGAAAATAAAAAGGCAGATTCTCTCTCCTTTTCTCTGGCTGGTTTTGAGTTTAGACCTGAAAATTTTAAAGAGTGATGCGACGCTTCATATATTATCTTCTCAACTATGTTGATGACTTTCTATATTGATTTGATGCTTAAACTAAAATAGTTTGTAAATGTGCACGCAAATGATTGTTTGACAGTATATTTTCCTGCAGAAAAATTGGTAGATACGAATATAAAGCTACTCTTTTTAACTTTTTTTATCAGACACAATTCAAGTATTCAACAAAAGTAAAGTATGTTTACAGTTTAAACCCACTAGCAGAATTACCTGCACAGTTAGAATGGTACTATAATGCATTTATACTAAAAATAGAGTTATATTTGTTACTCTGCTCTAGTGCTTATGGTTAAAAATATAGTTATGTTTCATATATAAATGTAATAGATGTAATTAATCTGTACCGTTATAATCTAGACCTATTAAAACAAGTGGTGTATATCTTTCTTTTTTATTATTAATATGGGAATATCTAGCTTATCAGAGCCAATGTGGAAGCTTACTTAACGCCATGTTACTAATATAATAATAACAGTAGATATGTTTCTAATGTTATGGAAGTATATCGAGACAAATGTACTCATATTATTTTTGTTCGGGCAATCTAAATATTTAGAGAGATGTTACTAATCAAAATTAAATTAGCATTGCTTAACACATGTTAGGACGGCTCCTTTTTCATTGAAGGGTACACATGCAAACTATTTCTTCTCTTGAGCTTTTCTTTATTTCTTCAATTATTACTTCTCAAGTTGTTGTGTGTCTATACAGTGAATAATCACCTTTTAGCTAAAGAGTGAACCAGACCCTAGAGGGAGGGTGGAGTGGCAGTGGCCCAACCATAGATAGCGGACGCCGTCAGCAGCGGGATTTGGGGGAGGGGCGGTGGGTGGCACGATGATGAGCTTGATGATCAGCTAGCGTAGGTGGGGTAGCAGTGGGGGTAAAGAAGAGGTGCATGTGCAACAAGACGGCAAGGGTGCCACCAGCCACGAGTGGTGGAAGTGTTGTAGAGATGGTAGTGAAGGTGTACGGAGTGACACTGAAGAGGAAGAAGAAGCGGTGGCGAGGGGCAAGGGCCAAGCTTGCCAAACAGGGGTGGCTTCAGATAGAAGGTAGGTGAAGACGAACGAGTAGATAGGAGTGGCTCGTGGAGGGATCAGGTTGCCTACGGGTGGGAGTGTAGACCCGTTAACTATCAGGTGAACATAGAGAGGGCCAAACGGGCCGTCCGGCATGACACGATCCGATTAAAAATCGATACAGCCCGTTTCGGCCCGGCTAGTAAACGGGTCGTGCAGTGTCGGTCTGGTCCTTCGCTGGCCAAATGGCCCGGGTCGGTCCGGTAGCCCGTTAGCGTCAGAAAAATTGAAAAAAATCAGAAAAAATTAGAAAAATAGACAAAGTATGGCAAAAAAAATGCAAAAAAATATGAAAAAATTCAAAAAATGGGAGAAATTTAGAATAATTAGAAAAACTCGAAAGATGTAGAAAAACTTTTTAAATATATATAAATTAAGAAAAAGCTAAAATATGAGATAAATTCTAAAATAAGACAAATAATTTGAATTAAATAATGAGCTTTATTGATGTTTGGCTGCCTCGTTAAAAACTTTGTCAAGTAAAAACTCAACACGAGAAAACCTTGGCAAAGAAAAAAGAGTACGGCCTATAGCTAAGTGATACAAGAAAAAAGTGAAGATTACAATTATTCTTCCTCATTATCTAGATAAAGATTTTCGAACATCTCCGCCAGCTCAGCATTTTCTGCAGTATGTTGAACTCATTAATCAGCTTGTTCCCAATCATTCACAGTGAGAAGTATTTCCACCATCTCACTTATCAGATTTGTTCTTCTCTCCTCGATTATTCTTCCGGATAGACTGAAAGCAGACTCCGAAGAAACCGTGAAGACAGGATCTGTTAACACATCCCGTGCTAATATGGAAAGCACCGGATATGTTATCTTGTGCTCGTGCCACCACTGCAAAATGCTGAAGTCCTCCTCTTGCTGCTCTTGGTAGTTGATAGTGTCGCTGTTGAGATAGGCAGTTAGCTCCCCACCACTTGATGTGTCTGCACTTGTCGTTGATGTAGTCGAACTCCTTGAGGAAGAGCCACATGCACCCCATATCTCTCCCCATGCGGTTTTCTTCTTACCTGTTGTAGGTGCTGTTGAAGGTCGCTGCATACGAACTTCAGCAAACTTCCGATCGTACTTATCATAAACTTGAGATAAGTTAGCACGGATAGTTGAAAAATAACTAGAATAATCAGTACCTACCGCATCACTTAGAAGTGAGAACATTAGAGAATCCCCGAATTTTAGCTCTAGGATCTAAAATAAATGCAAATGCATATAACATAGGAATGTTTTGCCAATATTTTAAAATTTTAGTTTTCGTAGCATAAACAACTTCACGCAAGACATTATCATTTTCGTGGCTCTTTAAGTGGGTAGCAATTTCTAAAATATGATGCACAATTAAAGGAGAGGTTGCGTAATAAACTCCAGATAAAGCAACAGTAGATTCAAAAAAAGTTCAAAAAATGACAGCAAGTATTTAGCAATATACCAATGTTGCTCTGTGTGTAGCGGCTCACCATCCCGTGTACGACAGTGCATGTTAATAAAAACAGAAAATATGCTCTCATATGGTACAAGATTCTTAAGCATCAAGTAAGTAGAGTTCCATCTAACAAGCACATCCAAACCAAATTTACGCGGACGCACATTCATTGCAATACAATAAGTCTTAAATGCTGCTACTTGTTGATTAGAATAATTTACGTAAGATATTGCAGTGCGAAAAGGTTCAAGATACTTATCTAACCTCTTAAAACCAGATTTAACTATAAGATTAATAATATGGCAAGCACAACGCTAATGTAATAAGAAAGATTCAGCATAGGAATTGAAAAGCGGAGTAAGAATGTTCATGGCAGAAGTATTTGCAGAAGCATTATTTAATGTTATTGCAAAAATCTTATCACTAAGACCAAAATCTTCCATAACTTTTACAATACAATCAGTAATATTTTCACCAGTGTGTGCTACATCAATTAATTTGAATCCTATAATTCTCTTTTATAGTTGCCAATAATCGTTTACATAATGAGCAACTACACTAAGGTAATCCTCTTTAGCTCTACCACTCCATATATCAGATGTCAAAGACACAGAAAAAGTACAGGTACTAAAATTTTCTTTTAGGTTATTGCGATAATTATTATAATATTTAATCAAATCTCTAGTTGTTGTCTCTCTAGAAACTGTAGAAAACATAGGCTTATGAGCGGTCCTAATATAGCTTTCAAGCGCAGCTGACTCACCAAAGTTTAAAGGAAGATCTTGAGAAGCGATTAAACGACAAAGAGATTCACGAGCTACCTCAGGATTATAGTCCCAGTTACGTACCATACCGTCTCAGAAATTGCATAGATGTCCTTTCCCCTCGTTGAGTTATTGTACTATACACGAAGATCATCTCTTTTATTTTTCTTTTGACGTAAGTCGAATCATGTAGTTATGTTTCTTTTTCTGTTCCTTTTTTTTGTCAAGAGATCAGTCATATTCGGTTGATCATGAAATATTTGATAATCGTAACGTTTCCTTTTAGATGACAAAGGATCTTAGCATTATAATCCCTTCTCGGTCACAAATAGTTATCTTTTTGGACGTCAACGTGGTTTTCAAAACATAATTTTGACCACTAATTTCTATTATAACATATTTATAAAATCCAATAAAATTATAATATTATGAAAATACTTTTCGAGACATTCTACATATTTGATTTTCATTATCAATTTAAACATTTAAAAAGATATTGACATATAAAATTTCAAAAGTTTGAATACACCTATGTCTAAAACGACAACTATTTATGAATAGAAGGAGTATGATTAAAAAAACATGGTGTGAAGAGGATAAGATTTATTACTCTCCACATGCACAAAGATTCTATCCAAGGTTGGCTAGTCCACCGGTATTTTCATGTATCTAATTTAAATATCTAAAAAGATATTGATATGTAAAGTTTCGAAAGTTTGACTAAATATATGTCTAAAACGACAGCTATTTAGTCCAAAACGGTAACTATTTGTGATTGAAAGGAATACTTCATATGGTATAGGATCATTTGTTAATCTGAAGATTTAAAACAAACCCGAGCATAAGATTTACTACCCTCCACGTGAGCGAAGATTTCATCCTTGGTTGGCTAGTCCACCGCCGGTGGTACTATCCAACTGACCCCAAGAGACTTGTCTCTTCTTAATCTACTGTTTGACAGATGAATTTCTAGCTGAACGTGGTAAACGAACGAATATGTGGTCTTTTTGGAAACAATAAACAAAGTCTTTATCATTTTTCGATTTGAAGATTATTCTGAAAATTCATAGCTGTTAAAACGAACAAGGTGTGTCGAATCTCACCGGTCATGCTTCACAATGCATTTCACACCGTTCCACTCCGCCGTGTCCATTTGGTCGGTCGGTCCTCCGCATCTATGAATGGCGAGGGGTGGAGCAACCTCGCAGCGAGGGCGGTAGCTGTCCAGGCTCGCCGGCAACAGTCGTGGAAGTTAATACTAATATTGGTATTAGTGATTGGAGGCTGGACTAAAGATCCTAAATTCCCTTTTGAACTCAAATCGAATTTGGAAATTGAACTAGAATATTGGAATGGATAGTTCATTAACTTATTAATTTATTGTTATAAACTTGTAATTGCTTATTTGCTCTATCAGTTCTAGCACTTCGTTAGAGTTAGAGAGGGAGATGGATGAAGTGATTTAGACTTTGGCCTTGATATTGATTCGAATTTGTAAATTTTAAAACGAGAAGGTTTTTTGGTAGATAAGAAAACCATAGAAAGCAATATAACGGTTGGAAATACAACTACCACAAAAGCACAAGTTATACACCTGCTATAAAAAAATTTACTACATATTGACCATATGCCTAAGTTAGAAATTTATTTAATGCCTATTATTGTATGATGATATACTGATATATAAGGTGACTTCCTTCATTTTCATTTCCGTTCTACCGCTGATCACGAGGGACTTATTTGTGCTTATTAGTCGTAATTTGGCTTGTCCAAGCTTAAAAAACAAAATTCCTGGCTCCACTGGGAATGGCACCACGCCGCCTGTCGTCGTGCCCCGCACCGGCGGGCGCCGCCTTCCTCCGGTCCCCTTCTTCGACGCTAGACTCAATTAGCAACAGGTGCCGCAACCCCGAAACCCGTGGCACGCTTGCCTGGATTCGCTTCGGTGTATTAGTATATGCCTGTGGCTGGCGGATGAGCGATTCTTGGACAAGATCTCGACCCATACTCCATCTCTTCTAATTCGTCCTTTCTGTTTCCTTGAGGACAGCTCGGCCATATCGTCTGATTGGCCTTTCCTTCCGTCTGCAGGATGGCACGCAGATCACCTTGTGGTCCGCGACGCAGAAGATGTTCTTGAGCGCCGCGGGCGGCGGGGGGTCGACGGTCGCGGCCGACCAGAGCAAGGCGCAATCTTACGAGACCTTCCGGGTTAGGGTTTCGTCTATTGTATATATGCAATGCATGTTCTGTCCCAGTTTCATATTCCTTATTATCAGCGGAAGTGAAACTGCATTTGGGCTAGGATGATCTTGAACTAATCATGTTTCACACTCTCTTTAGGTTTGGAAGATGGAGAACTCCGACCGTATGTTCAAGATTCGTGTTAATGGAAATCAGTTTGTCAGCCTTAATGACGGTGGAGAATTGGTTGCCGTTGCAACATCTCCAAGCCAGGCTGGGGAATTCCAGATCATAAAAAACAACAGGGACCAAATCCGGATAAAAGCACCAAATGGGAAATTCTTGCAGGTATTCATGATTAAATCGTTAGATACATTAATCATTTAGTATGACATGTCATGTTTTCATAATTCTTCGTGTCAATAGGTCCAGCAGTCGGGTTCAGTAACTGCGAATAGCGAACCAGGTGGAAGCTGGAGCGACAGTGATCCATCTGTTTTTAACTTACAAGTAATTAAACAGATGCAAGGAGACACTCAGCTATGCAGCTTTTACGGAGCAGAAAAAGCTGTAAGCATGTTACAGGTGTGTTTTCTGTTTTTCTCTACTCTGGTTCAGCTGTCATGTTTGTCTCAGCAAATATATTTTTCATTATTTTGAGAGAACGCCTTATGGCATCAAACTTCTGCAATCATAATTCCAATTTGTACTACTTGGAAATCGGAAACGTTAGTTTCAGGCTCATCTGATTTTCGCTGTTACTTCTTTTCTACGATTTTATTTTAGAGGTTTTGTTATGCATCATTGCAGAATCACACTGGAATAATTTCATAGTTGAAGATGACTTCAGTTTCATTTCATCAAATGGACTGAATGCAGTACGAATTCCAGTTGCATGGTGGATCACAAACGAAACTGACACTCCTTCCTGTCACCCTCCTCGTTATCCTGGCTATCAAGCTGTTCTGGACAAGGCTTTTGATTGGGGAGAGTAAGTCAAGGTTCCAATTTGGTATAGCATAAAATTGTAATGACTTTTTTCCCAAAGAAAGAAAGAAAGATATTGGAGCTAGTAAGACGCTTGACATTTATTTTTTGGTGCTTTTGTTCCAGCAAGTACAACTTAGGTGTCATTGTTGACCTTCATGCTGCACCTTGGTCACAGAACGGCCAAGAGCACAGTGCATCCAGAGATGGTACTGTGGGTTGGGGCACCAGTGATACAAATATTGAGCAGACTGTCGAAGTAGTTGAAGCCCTTGCAGCTAGGTCAGGCAATCTTCTATTAAATTGATATAGCACTGAATGCAAATTTTAGAAGCAGAGATGAAGGTGGATGGTGACCAAAAATCTTGAAAGCATGCAATCATCTTTGGATTTTGAGGATAGCATGATAAGCAAATTTTAGAATGATACATGCATTATTTGGCTGTGAGTCTATGACTAAATATTGGTTCCATGGCAGCAAAATAATATGTATTAATTGTCTGTACCATGAATTCATGTCTATTTACTTCCTCATTAACATTTTACCTAACATTTCTGCTATTCAAATTTGTGAACTGAATCGTTGTCAAATTTGTGCCTTAAAAAGGTCCTACAATCAGGTAGACTGAATTGAAATGTACCATAAAATATATGTGCATCATAATATACATTTTATTTATTCTAATGTTTCTATTTGAATTTGTGAACTGAGTTTGTTGTCAAAGTTGTGACTTAATAAAGGGGAGGAAGAAGAAAAAGGAGAGAAACTCATACTTTCAGTCCTTTTCTGGACTCTATTTTGTTTTAGGATCCCAAACATTTTATGTC
This sequence comes from Otatea glauca, assembly GCA_036346275.1. Lineage (NCBI taxonomy): Eukaryota > Viridiplantae > Streptophyta > Magnoliopsida > Poales > Poaceae > Otatea > Otatea glauca. Next base: position 18,058,753 of record CM070729.1, read on the forward strand.
CCATTTGGTTGTTCAAAATTTTTTTCGACCAAAAGAGACCACTTTTATTTCATTGGACAGATGGCTTTGGCTCCACACGCCAGTGACATATGTACTTAATAAGCATGCCATTTTTTAAATCCTAAGAATGTGTGAAATGCTCACATGACTTTTATGATGAACTTGCTAGGTATGCTTCAAGAAAAAGCCTTCTAGCAATTGAGCTTCTCAACGAGCCATCACCACAAGTCCACTTTGAGACCCTAAAGAAGTACTACAAAGCTGGTTATGATGCAGTTAACAGGCAAGTGCAGCGCAGTGATGTTTATGTCATCATGTCAGGACGACTCATGCAACATGGTGCTACAGAGATTGTTGCCTTTGCAAGTGGTTTCAAGAAATGTGTTATTGACGTGCACTGGTACAACCTCTATGACCCCAGGTTTAAAACCATGAATGTGGACCAAAACATAGACTATGTGAAGACAGATCGAGCAAACCATCTGAAAAATCTGATGAGTGCAAATGGTGCACTTGTCTTTGTTGGTAAGGAAAAAATTATTGGAGCTTGTAAGGTCTTTTGCTACGACTTGTGAGATGGTTTCATCATTTATTGTACATTTTTTATTTGGTTGGTACATATTTTGAACCTTTTTTTTGACAAAAATCATATCATGTCCCATCAAATCACTTGTGCTACAAAAATACAAAACTTTACATTTTCACCTTCTAAATTATATAAACAAAAGTATGGTTTATCGCCTCCAAGAAGGCACTCACAAAAGTATGATTTATCTTAACACCAGATGTCATGAGGTCAGGTGTTAGATTATATTTTACCGGCAGAATTTGGGATGTCCAAGTGTTAATTAACCTGCATATTTTAAAGAACGAGTATGCCAAAACTGAAACACAGGCTGTACAATGCACCTTTCACTTTTAAAATTTTACGATTTTTCTCATGCATTGTCTTAGCTATACATCTTTATTAATCTGATATGTCAAGACTTAATATCCAAGTTAGCTAGTGGTCATATTTTCTACAGGCCTTTTGATAGGATTTTTTAGATTGTCATTCCATAGGATTTGTATTCCACCAAAAATATGTACTCGAAAGTCAAGATGGACCAGAAACACTCGCTTGTGCAAAGATGGAAGATGCATCCCCCATATATAGTACTTGTGCTTTATATTATCTCAGGGTCTTGTTCATTCTCATGTGCTGTTGCCTAGGCCCCGTGCTATGAAGTTGCTTATTTCTTGATTTCCCAGGAATAAATGTGTATTTGATGGATTTAATATGCAATTGATGGATCTTTTCCCCTCAAGGATTTTGAAGTTTGATAGAGTTCACCTAATTGACAGCACAATGACGCAAAAGTTATAATTGTGAGTTGTGACGTCTTGTTTCAGCACGATGATTCTCAGCTAGCACAACATGTCATTATTGTGTGCAGGCGAATGGGTTGCCGAATGGAACGTGCAACACGCATCAGATCAAGATTACAAGAATTTTGCGGACGCCCAAATGGATGTCTACAGAGATGGCCTCGTTTGGGTGGGCTTACTGGACCTACAAGAATCAAAATCGTAACTGGAGCCTGAAGGACATGATCGAGGACCGTATCATTTCAGTGCCACAAAACTAAGACCGTATATAATACTAGCATGCAATTTCTGATCGTTATAGTTGTGTGAGTTATAAATAAATGATGTGCAAGTGCGGCTTGCTTGAAACATCATATTGTGCTGTCTGAAGATATGCTATCTCAAACTATATGAAGATGTATATATCGTCCATCCAATTGCGACATCATAGTTGGTGTTAGTATGAATTGTAACTTCCACCGGGTTTATTCTATTGAATCGTTGTTGCGTGCAGAATGCAGCATGATTATATATAGACCCTTTATGAATTCAAGAGCATTCTCTCTCTATAAAGTGACATTATAAGCATGAGCTTAAGCCTCATTTTATTTTTCATTTGAGAAATCCAATGCGTTCTCTCTCTAATAAAGTGACATTTATTCTCAAAGTTTTCCTATGAGACATTCAAACACCTTTTATAGATATTCCTGTGATTTTATGTCCTGCGGGATTCAATAAGCCACATACTTGTCAATTCCATTCTAGAGATTATTTCAGTTATAGATCACAAAATTACTACTAGACACGCAGACCCGTAGTGGAAGTAGAGTCGATATAGCGCGGTGGTGCAGATGTAGTTGTACTAGCCTCGTGCTTCCCCAACAGCTCCTTGTGACTGTTGCAGGTTGCGGATCGTCCTAGCGTTGAAGCTTCGCAACAACGCTTCCAAGGTATCCACACGTACGGGGTAGGAACACCACGCGTCGGAGTGCTAGCGCCGGCTACGCGGTTCTGGACGGAGGAGGGGTGGCAGGTAAGGTTTTGGGAATTCCAAATTCCTGATATGTCTCTTCGTGTGCATCTCTCTTATCGCAAAGCCATCACCTCCTCCCTATATATATACGTCCCATAACGGGTTTCAACCGTTGAAGCCTATTAGAAACTCTAAGCCCATTATAACTTGAATCCCTATCCGAATTGGTTACAGCCCCTTAAGCGTGTGACCCTATAGGTTCACGTGCATTCGGACATGGCCGGAGTACCCCTATCAATCGTTGAGTACACCTACTCGACCATCGAGTACTCCTACTCGATCATCGAGCATTCGACCAATAGTCGATAGCGGCCCCTAGCAGGACTTACCGACTCCTGAGTACATGTAGAGATTGGACGAACCTCAACAATGTCCTATATGCATTTCCTTTTGCCTCACGATGTCGGTCAAACCCAAGGCTAGTTGTTGTCATCCTTGTTTGGATGGCTCGATCACTCTTTCTTGATGCCGTGACTCGGATTCCTCGAATACATCGAGTTAACTCTTTAACTCGATGGCTCGAGTAACTCTTTACTCGAGTAGCATGGCCATGCGTTTCCGGAATTCGACCATTCGAGAGGCCTAGAGATATCTCGCCTGTTGTATGGAGGGGCAAATCCTATCTTGATCGATCACGCCTCGCAATATGTTTCATGACAAACTCGAAAGCCATCTTCATATCTACCCAGTTACTTAGTAGCGTTTGACGACCCCTAAGTAAGCCATTACGCATCTTGAGAACATGCGACAATCTCAAGTCGAAGGATATAGCATACACATCGTATATGAGACGAACTGATGACATGAAATAAAACAACGTTCTCGCAGTGTCTCATAGTGGGTCGATGTCCAACACCATGTTCTTTAACATGTGTCTATATTATTGGTTTGATATCTCCGTATCTATGACCCGTGAAACATGGTTATCGACCAATACATATGCTAGTCTACTCATATGTGTTCTCAAATGATATCGACTAGGGACCCCTTTTTAGAATGAACATCATAAAGATGAACACAGAGTTTCACAAACAAGTCACGTACTTGTTAATCAATATCCATGATATTCAAAGAACAATCTCATAGTTTATGAACATTTATGAAAATATAATCATCTCTATGATTGCCTCTAGGGCATATTTCCAACAGTCTCCCACTTGCATTAGAGTCAATCATTCAGGTATCTAATACCCATAGCTTTTGTATGCGCCTCATGCTTTGACTGCGAGAGGGATTTTGTCAATGGATCAGCAACATTTAAATCCGTTTGAACTTTGCATATCTTTACATCTCCTCTATCCACAATCTCGCGAATAAGATGATATCGCTTGATTATGTGTTTGGTCTTTTGATGGGACCTTGGTTCCTTAGCCTGCACAATGGCTCCACTATTATCACAATAGAGATTCATTGGGCCGGAGGTACTAGGGATCACACCCAATTTAGAAATGAATTTCTTTATCCAAACACACTCTTTGCAGCTTCAAAAGGCGCAATGTACTCGGCCTCCATCGTAGAATCAGCAACTGTATCTTGTTTGGAACTTTTTCAACTCACTGCCCCTCCATTTAAAATGAATACAATCCAGATTGCGAACGACAATCATCCTTATCGGTTTGGAAGCTTGCATCAGTGTAACCGTTTACAATGAGCTCTTCGTCGCCTCCATAAATTAGGAACACATCCTTAGCCCTTCTCAAGTACTTAAGAATGTTTTTAACCGCTGTCTAGTGGCCATCACCTGGATCAGACTGGTATCTGCTCGTAACACTTAGAGCATATGATACATCTGGTCGAGTACATAACATAGCGTACATGATAGACCCAATAGCTGAAGCATATGGACTCTTACTCATACGGTCTCGTTCATCAATAGTTAAGGACATTGAGTCTTGCTAAGACTTATTCCATGCGACATAGGTAAGAACCCCTTCTTGGCATCTTGCATGTTGAACCGATTCAACACCTTGTCGATATAAGTACTCTGGCTTAATCCAATTAGCCTTTTCTCTCTATCTCCATAGATCTTTATGCCCAAGATATATGTTGCTTCTCCTAAGTCCTTCATAGAAAAAACTATTTTTTAGTGAGGTTTTAACAGATTCCAGCATAGGAATGTCATTCCCAATCAATAATAGGTCATCCACATACAAGATTAGAATTACAAGTGCGCTCCTACTAACCTTCTTGTAAACACAATATTCTTCTACGTTTTTGATGAAGCCAAACCCTTTGACTACCTCATCAAAACGAATATTTCAACTCCGAGATGCTTGCTTCAATCCATATATGGATTTTTGAAGTTTACATATTTTACTAACAATCTTTGGGTCGACAAAATCCTCAGGTTATGTCATGTACACATCCTCACTTAGGTTTCTATTAAGGAAAGCTGTTTTGACATTCATGAAAGATCGAGATGGTGATCAGAGAGAGGGTGAATGATCCCAAATTAATTTTTTTCTCTCAAAGAAGATCACAAAAAATATTATTCACCCAAAGAAACCAAGCCAACACCCTTAGCAATCAAATGGAAACGAAAGAATCAATTTTCTCAGTTTTTAGCATTCGGACGGTGCTACCACCCATGTGGGGCGGTGCTATCGGAGTACTGTAGCTACAGTAAAACAGGCATATGAACAGTATTTTCAGCACGGGTTCAAAACGAAAATTGATGAATCTTTTGATCCGTTGATCCAAACTCAATGAAACTTGGTAGAAAAGATCCTAAGGATGTCAGGAACTTATTTCAACCTTCAATCACAAGGATTGACATCAAAGTTCCGACATTTTTGCCCGGGAAGGAAGAACGCACCAAGTTTCAACAAAAAATCGAAATAACTTCGATCGAGGCTTGCTCGTGGGGCTATGATGATCAAGATGATCTTGAATGACTCCCCACACGTCGCAGCAAGCAAAAGACCACAAAAAATTCAAAGGAACGCAATCTACAAGATCAAACATTCAAGAACGTCACGAACACCTTCTTGCAAGAAAAATGCATGAATAGCCTAGATGATTGGAACATAATTTCAAAGAGAGAATCAATCATCAACCTCAGCAAAAGATTCGTAAGAAATTAGAAGGAGGGAAGGCAAATCCAAATTGCATAAATGTAAATTGCAAGAAAGTAAATGCGGAATTTAAATTGCGTAATTTAAATGCGTAAAGGAAATTAAGTAAGAACATAAATGAAAAATATTTTATTTCTGGAAGGAGAGGTTACAAAGCCTCACATTCATGCGGGCAAAGCTCAAAGGAGCATCAAAAACCTCAAAACCTTCAAGGAGGGAAGGCTACCCCTCCACCCCTATTTATACAACTCTTGGGCCACCTACCACCCTTGGATGAGCCTCTAAATCCTAGAGCACTCCATCAAGGGCTAGGATTGACCCACTCACTCAGCCATGCAAGGGCTAACCCAAAACCACACACATAATGGGTTTTCTTGCACGGTTCTCAAAGTACACTAACTAGACCCGCTAACCTATCAACTAGACCAAGATCCAATGGTCCTCATTGATCCACGTAGTGTCTAGCTAGCATCTCATCTGCTCCTTGTCTTCATGGCTTGCCACAACTCCGTCTCCGACCATCTTCCAGCGATCACCAACCGTTTGGACCTCCGACGCTCCTCGCCTAGTTCCGGTCATCCTTCGCCTCACCATGATCTAGCATCGTCGACCTGCAACCATCAAAAATAAGGAAACTCCTCACATAGCAATGCCCACAAAGATATGCAAGAAATTCATCAGAGTCCACACTTTGAAATTCATCTTTGTTCGTTCTGGTTGGTGCTACCGCCCTCAGGCTGGTAGCATCGCCCATGGTGGACCGGTGCTACCGTACTCAGGCCGGTAGCACCGCACTGCGCAACCACCAGAGAACACCCCTCTCTGGAATTTTCACACCGCTCCAGAGGCCGGTGCTACCGCTCACCAGGTAGCACCGGGCTACCATGGCCAGTAGCATCGCCGGGCCAAAACACCCGAAAAACCACCCTCTCTGGTTTTTCCACACCGCACACAGGTTCGTGCTACCGCACGCCCGGTAACACCGCGCTACCAAGGCCGGTAGCACCATCTGGCCAAAACCCATAAAAACACCCTCTCTGGAAATATTGCACCGGCCATTTGGTCCAGTGCTACCACTCGCCTGATAGCACCACGCTATTATGGCCGGTAGCACCGAGAAAACAGAGAAGACCTCAAATTGCTTCCATTTAAAAATCCATTTCAAATAAAACTCAAACAAGAGAAAACCAAGCTCAAATTTAGTCAAATACTCATCACAAATCTAGGTAGACCTCCACATGGTCCTTCAATCTCCCCCTTGATGAGTATATTGATTGATAGAGTCGGAGTGCCCGATTTTTCGGTGAGAAGATAACTTTCGATTCTGGTGGAGGTGACTCTCGCGATCCGACTACAAACGAACAGGTCTTGTGCGCCTTAGCAATCGCTGAACCAACTCTGAAAGTTATTGACCTTGTTGGGTAGCACGATCAACCTTAACACGAGGTTCAATTCCTGCGAGCAATCGAAGAACTAGCAAGAATAAGATATAGGCAACAATAAATCTGCAAAAGTAATTTGATTCAACTCAAAAGTGGGGTTCTCAAAGGCTGTCTCGCAGGTGGTTGACTGACACAACTGAAGAGCAGAGTTTGCGCAATGGCTAAACTAACACAAAGAAAAAACCCACCTTACAAGAGGAACTCGAACTCGACTAAATAGATGGATGGGGAGGCCATTTCGGCCAACACTATGGAAGGGGTGAAATCTCCTCCCATCCTTCCATAATCAGTCTAAAATTAGATTTTATTAAATGGGCCCAACCCAAATGATGGGTGGCGCAGCACCCCTTTTATTTGTTGCCATTTTCTTGACCTTCATTCCTTAGGAGAATCACACAGTTCAGTCCACGTACACGAGATCGAGTCATCGGTCCTTGTATCATTTCTGGAGGTATGGTAGCAGTAGGTGATGTGGTTGGAACTGAAGAAGTGGTGTCCTCATCATTGATAAACACAACAAGAGGCATATATTTTGAGTTTGAAGAAGAAGAAGAAATCAATTTTTAGTTGCAAAGTCAAACTTGGTCCAAAGATAAGAATTGAGATCATGACCAAGTTGACACAAGGGATTTTGGAGCTAAAATTAAACTCAAGAAGGTTTAGATTTTGGAGTTAAATTTAAGAAAGAGCAAGTTTCAACAAAAACTCTAAAATCCAACCATACATGTCAAATGTGATTATGAGATTATGATCCAAAAAGTAGCATAGTTTTACAAAGATCATAATAACCAAATAAGCATTCACATTTTTATCTTTTTAACGATGCCTTTCTACATTTCTCCCCCTTTTGGCAATATATGCATCCATTTTTTAATGTTTGCATGAGATGCATTCTAAAGAGCTTTGAAGATTATCCAAATGATCATAAGGACAAGATATGACACCAAGCTCATCAATTTCAGATTATGACTAACCTAAGAAATGTCCAAGAACACATACATTTTATTATCAAGCTTAGTTTTCAATAGTTCATATTAGCAAGATTTGACAAGTGCAAGACATAGCAAAAATTTCACATCTAGAAGCAAAACCATTCATAGAAACAAATGGAAGAACCTAGAGTTCAACCTACTCAACACTTTGGAAAATTTTGAAGTGCATATAGGGTCTTTCGAGCTCTTTTTTCAATTTATGCAAATTTTTCTTTAAGACTTTGAAAAACATAGCGGGGTGCAAATGCTTGACATTATTTGCATTCTTTACCCACTTATGTGTTTGTTATTTGCATTTTTTTAATGATTGACTCATGCTATTTTCGATCATCTCAAGAGTAACTCTTAAGAGAATGATCTTGGTCATACACAATATATTCCAAGTTCATCCCAAATGCAATGGGAAGCAGTCTCGTGAATATAAAGTGTTGAGATCAATTTTGCACAAAAGAGTCAAATTTTTCTTGATTTCAATTTAGCACATATGAGCAATTCTGAATGACTCAAATATGGATCAAGCAAATTTCACCCAAGTTGCTATAGGGACTCTAGAGAACTCCAAAAATTTCACAAATCATGGTAAATACCCCTAGAGAAGAAACTTAGTAAGAAAAAGCAACATGTTTCATCAAGTTTTCATTCAAAGCTTTTAATTTTCAAATTTCAATAAGCTTATCATGATAAAGCAACTTGGACATATATAAGCTAGTGACTTTCTTCAAAAGATGTAACATGGTGTATTGCATGAAGATTAAGTCATTTGCATAATAGACAAAGCTCATAAAACAGAAAAAATGCAGTCTATATGCAATGCATGAGCAGATTCCCAAACTCCCCCTCAACAAGTGAATCAGTTTTAAGCTCAAATCTGGTTAAAGTTGAGTTATTACCAAGATCAGGCATAAGGAAAACCGAAGTGAACTCAATAACAACCAGAAAGACAAAAAGAGGAGATGAAGTCGAGAAACTGCAAGTTGGATGGCTATAGAGCATAAATAAGATAGAAGAGACCCATTACAGCTCAGACTCGCTCTTATCTTCCCCAGTGACTAACATATAGAAGCTGACTCTAGATCCCAAACTAAGGAGTGCACACAGACCCTGTCTACCCAGGAGGCCCAACTCCTGCTAGACTTATAAGACTATGAGGGAACTCAACCTAGAGAGAAGAGAGAACAGTTAATCACACATGATAGCAACCTAAAGCACAAGATAAGAGGTCCATGCAAAGCATGCCGGAAGTCTAAGTGAGTGAACTCAACTCAAGAAAATAAGCCCATAAACACCCAGAAGAAATGAAGAGAAAAGAAAAGCAAAGCTGGAAAAGAACATATTATATATAATATACAAACCAGCTCTCCCTCACGATAGGCTGTAAGGGCTCACGACCCCAAGCTCACTCCTCAAGGCAACAAATCTGGAGCTATCCAAAGGCTTGGTGAAGATATCGGCTAACTGGAGGTCACTCTCTACAAACTGAAGCGCGATATCCCCCTTCTCCACATGGTCTCTAAGGAAGTGATATCTAATATCAATATGCTTGGTCTTGGAATGCTGTACTGGGTTCTTAGCAATGCAAATAGCAAAAGTATTGTCACAGAAAAGCGAAACACTTGCTATCGCTAATCCAAAGTCCTGTAAGGTCGATCTCATCCAGAGAACCTGGCTATAGCAACTAGCTGCAGCAACATACTTGTGAGACCCCGTTCTGATGAACAGGAACCTCCATGTGATTACTGTGCCATTCCCTGGATCAGTAGCTAGCACTCACATGTTTACAACAATTGGAATCACAACCATACAACATAATATTAAGCGGAAGCTATTATTTAAAGAAAATCTTACAACTCGAGATATAGCGAGAAAAGAAGCAAGGTCTTGTAGTGTGCCCATCCAAAACCCATGAGCAACCGACAAGGCATAATCCTAGAAAGATTCGATGAAGAAAATCCGCAACTGCGATGAAAAGGAATCCTCGAAGCTTAGCTAAATTATCCACCTAAAAACAACATATAAGCAAGGGTGAGTACTTTCGTACTCATAAGACTTGAGCAAAGCCTAATATATATGCGAGCCATTTCAAAGGAGGCTACTACGATTAATTTGCATAAAGCGAAATTGACATTGTAAAACAAGTTATTTGCAAACGGAATTTGTAAAAGCATAATTGGTGATATGAAATAAGTAAAGCATAAGTAATACTCACAACCCATCGTGAATATCGAATAATCCAGAAATGGAATCCAATAGTGTCGATCCTTTGACATGAAACAAAAGCTGATAAAACAGGTTCCAAACCAAAACCCAATTTTGGAAAATACCAAAGCATTCTAACATTGGAATGACTTCACCAAGTGTCCATAACCGTGGACACGGCTAATCGATTAGATTTACACTCTGCAGAGGTGTACGACTTTACCCACAAGGAATGATCAACCTCTTTTGCGGATCGGTTAACACACTTCCTTTGGTGTGTCGGCAAGGAGATCATACAGAGCCGTTACATTATCTAGATGTGGCTTTGAACCAGCCCGGGACGTTTGACCCTCGCCATGAAAACAGAAACACACACCCAAGACGTGGATCCTTTTTCATCACACCCAACACCACGTTTCTATTCACGGCAAGGCGTACACGTTGCATTGGTATGTAGAAACCCTACGAGACAGACCAAACCGGAATGCATGCATTACTCCGCCTTCCATAGATGCAAAGCCACACCTAAATAACTTAATAGGCTAAGGCATCCCATACCGACCCTCGTGGTTGTAACGAAATTCTTGGATCTATAGCGTCCCATTGCTCGGTCCTTAATCCGACACAGGCGATACTCCACCTAACTACGTGCAAATCCTTTGCACCTCCGGCTATTGCCAATAATCGCCGCATCAAAACCATAGTTTTATTTTGGGTTTTTAATCAAAATACCCATAACCAACGACTTTATTTCCAACATTTTCCATTTCTCAAGAAACAAATTTTGATCGATCCTCATTCTCATTTGTTCTAAAAGCATGGCTAAGCATGGATAAAAGTAATCGCATATACCCACAATGACATTAAGTAATTGTCCAAGCTCAATCTATGGGTATCAAGGTACACATGTTCATACTTATCAAGGAAGTTTCATGAGACAACGGTATAACTACCAAAGACCACAAAATAGCGAATTCTGTAAAGTAAACGCGTGGATGAAACATTTTAATAAACACAATGCAAATTAAATCTGGGATCAAGATGGTCAAAGGGGTTCTTGCCTTGCTTATATATCGTTACGACGAAGACGCGATCGCGCAGCAGCGGAGGCACGACGAAGGAAGGGACGTCGAATTCTACACGTCGATCGATCGGAAAATATAGCAAATAATAAACTTCAATAAGGCGAAAAGAAGATGACGAGAAAATCAAATAAAGATTCATTGCAGAAAACAGGAATACTTTAGAGTTTGAATTATTTAAGCAATTACTTTATTCTTAAACTTAATGACTTCATGATAAACAAAACAGGGTTTTCTTTAGAGATTATCTATTCTTGAATTACGAATTCAAGAGGCTAAAATTATGAATTTCAGTATTTACGATTTCGAATTATAGATGCTAAAATTATTTGGATTAAAAGAAATAAAACACTAATTAAGGTTTACGCAATTAGTACTTAACCTTAAGATTTTGCATAAGAAGGGTTTTCATTAAGTTATGAGTGATAAGCCAGCTAATTAGATTTATTTATAGTTTTTAAGAAGGTTCTGGTGATACAAATATATTAACTACAAACTTCTTCATTAATACAATGCTCACTTATTCATTTTATAAGGTTCATTAAACATAATATTTAGGGCTATTTAACCAACATGATTTATGTGGAAAACATGATGAAATATGATTATTTCATCATAATAGTGTAGTATATACTTTGGATAATGATTCTAAACAACTTTTATGAATTATAATGTTTAGCTGAAAAGCTAAACGCGTTGCTAAAAAGCTATCATGACACTAAAGTTTAAGTTGAACGAAATCGGCTAAAAAGGGCTACAACTATCCTTATCATATTAGGGTTTTGCATAAGCGAAAACTATATGAATCATTAGTTATAAATAAAACATTTTCTCAGAACATAATAGTACATATCCTAAACATCATTTCTAAACTGATTTCCATAGTATTTGCATTTAGACGAGGGGTTCTACGGATTGATGAAAAAGCTTGATAGTTCAATTTATTACTCGATAAGGGTTCAGCTTTTGATATTAGATTGCGACTACACCGCCTAGGATAATCTACTCATTTTCAGGCATTAATAGGGCATGATATTAGAAGTAATTTAAGGTTGGTTTCGCGACAAATGGCTTTTATCCGCGATACTTTTCCTATAAACGATCATTAGGGTCTAACATTATTTTATTTCAACCTAACACTAACATAAGATACTTTTGCCTAAATAGCAAGAGTACTACTTTTCAAAGCTATAGGATTTGATTTCATCAAATTTAGAGTTTATTTGCGATGGTTACAACTATTCCAATTATGAGATTATTAATACTTTAACTATTGATCATTTACTGTTTTATATAATAATATTTATATATCCTTTTATATCTGAGATCCTTGCAATGACAGAGGTATAATAAAACTGGTTTGGTTACTATTTGAATTCATTTGATCCATGTCACGATTATTTGATCTTCTATGCCATATGAATATACACTTTTTACATTTTAGTTACTTCATACTTGTCATAATAATTCAATTCAAATTCGTTTCTTAAATATTTTGGAAACTCAAGTATCCTACTGACATGCTAATATTTAGAAACTAATTTTACTTATTCCATATTCCTTTTATTCAAATTATGTTTATTTGAATTTTCTAATACATTGATTATAATCTTTACTAGAAGTAATTCAAACAATAATGAAACTTAAATATTTTTATATATTTGAACTTCTGGAAGTATGAATATTTTACTAAAATTAGTTTCATTCCACCTAAAGTTTGTTTACAACTTTTTAATATGTAGTACTTATTTATGTCTCTTCTTTAAATTTGAATTTCAAATTTACCCAGTGAACATTTTCAAAATATTATTTTATATTCTGATAGAGCTATATTTTAGGTGAATTTAGAATTTTATTTCACTCAATTCGAGTTACAAAACAAAAGTTATAAGCATTTAAAGCAGCTCGGTTATGTAAATTCCAGAAAATACAAAATACGTTTTCAGAGTTGGAAAGCGCCTTTTACCGAATGCTCGGGATTGCTTTGGTCGGGTGACAAAGCGGTCCCACGCGCAGCGATACGTGCATGAGGAGTGGCTCGGGCTCAACGGCGACGGTTCGCGGGTTCCGCGGAATGGGTGGCACTGGCGAGCACCGGGGTCACAGCAAGACACGTGGGTGGGCTCGCTCGCCGTGAGGATGGCGGAGAGGCTTGCCACCGGCGACCGACGGTGGAAGAAGGTGGAGCTCGTCGGCGAGAAATAGAAACGGAACCCGCGGAATCGGTGGCGTTCTAAGCATCCACGTGACGCCGGGTTCCATTTTGGTGGTTTCTGGCCGAGAAACGACGGACCGAGCTATCACCGTGACGGCCGTGAGGAAGAAAGGCAAAAGGGTGCGGCGGAGCTGCGACCAAGAAAGCCGAAATTGGCGAGTGGAAGATGATCGGTGATGATCGAGATGCTCTAGATGAAAGTAATTGGGATGGATTACATGAATCAACTCAATTTAGAGTTCTCCTCATTCGGGTTTTTCGCGAAAATGATGAAGACACGGTTTTGGCTTGATTGTTCGGTTCGGGAGTGGATGAAGAGAAGGAGGCTCAATGTGATGCACACACGGTATTTATAGCGGAGAAATGAGATTGCACAGATTTGAGCGCAAGGAGGAAATGCGCGGTTTTGTTCCACGCGACTAGATTCAATGACTTCTTCTCCGACACGCAGGCGACGTGAGGGTGAATGGTAGGGCATGGTGCACGAAGACCAAGGGTGAACGTGGCTGCAGTGGTCCGCTCGGGGTGGCTTGGTGCGGTGCGGTGCCCTGGTCGGCGAGGCGGCGCGAGGCTCGGAGTCTTCGGCTTGTCTCGGGCGAGGGGAGGAAGAGGGAGGCCGGGAAAAATGGCACTGACGCCTGGGCCTGGGACCACCGGAAGAGAGAGGGAAAGTTCCGTTGCTTCCAGCGCCGTTACGGAAAAGCGAGGCCCACACGTGAGAGGAGGCAAGAGGAGGGGATAAGCTCAGCTGGACAGCTCCATGTGACCAATAAAATGGCTATCAAATCACTGCGTAATTTCGTGAAACTTTTTGACCAAGCTCTACTGGTAGTCTTCTTACCTCAGTAAAATTTGTAAGTCAAAATATCTTGTAATGAATTATTTAAAATTCTGACACTGTGGATTTGTACAGGATTTGAATTTCGGTTTTGTATTTATTTAAAGTTTCAAACATTATTATTTATTTTTGAAACTTTTATGAGGGGTTATAAATAGGTCAGGGATGTCTCTGTAAAATTTTTAAATCAAAAAATTGGGTATTTATTTTATTAAAAATCTGACATGAAGATTTCCAGCTTTTAATTGTTTCTGTTTTTGAATTATTAGAGGGCTCTGCCGACATGATCAAATCCTGAGATTTTTACCAGAGATAAATTTTACCCTGAGGGTGTTTTGGTAATTTTTCCAGATTCAGATAAACTACTAATATTTTTCATTAATTTTGACTTGCACTGTTTCTAGTCAAAAAGAGGTGGCATTCATTTTATTTACCCATTTTTCTGTGCATAAAATTTTACTTCTTGATTTTACTGACTTACCAGAGAGGTTAAGGTTCTATGGTAATTTTTCCAAAATTTATCTTTTACCATTTTATCTTTTCACCATTATCCATTCCTTTAATTCTATTTGTTTGATTTTCATTCAATACAAAAAAATCCAGGGAAAATCCAAATAAATTTCAATCATGTCAAGAAAAATCAGAAATAAATATATTCAAATTCAAAATATGAATTTTCATATTATTGCATTTTTCGGGATGTTACAAATCTACCCCCCTTACAGAAATCTCGTCCCCGAGATTTGCAAGGACTAAATGGGTTAGGAAATTCTTTCTCGGATGTGGTCTTGTTGTTTCCTCATTTTCTTGTTTCCAGTATAGTTGCTTTGCAAAACATCGTTCTTGCGATTCCAAGGTGATGTGACTAGAGTGGAGAAGATTTCTATTTGGTTTTCGCGTAAGCAGATGAGGAATATTACGAAATATCTCTTTTGATTGCATAACTAGGATTGTTAATAATGATAATCTAATTTAAAGAGTGACACGTGATATGTTTAGAACATTTGAGGGGAAAGAATTAATGTTTGTTACTTGATTCATTTGGGAAGAATTTAAATATTATCATCAAGAAATGATATTTGAATATAATGGTTGATCTCGCGATTTAACAATGATTGTGAAATTAGATGAGAATGAATGTTATTCTAGGTTGTCTTTAGATTGCAAACAAAGTATGATAAGTCAAGAATTTAGGTTGAGGTAAGAGGATTATAAAATGATCCTGACGATTTAACTTACTTGATCATCTTGATAGACAAAGGGTTTTGATTTTCTTTGCATTTGGCAAATATGAAAGAATATAATGTACAAAGCGAAAAGGGTTGATTGCAGGAATTGCACATATAAAGGACGTTTTCGATATTATATTAAGTGTCGGGTGTAATTACATAAGGAAGATCTTTACATAAGCCTGACATCGAGGCAGGGGTTGTTCTAGGTACTTGACGCTTCCTAGGTCTTTGATATAACTTTGGAAATCACTGATTTCACCCTTGATGAGATGATGAACTCTTCTTGGTCAGGTGTTGGCGAAGTGATGAGGTTCTTCTAGATTGACACAGGCGACGTTGTCCATCTTATTCGAAACAATAGAAAGATTATTCACTGATGTTATAAAATAGATGGAGGATTGATCGGACAATGGTTAAAAATGAAAATGAAAGTTTGACACTTAACATCCTACCGGCTATTTGGAAGGATTAAGATAAGATATATTTTGATGAGAGTTCGATTAAATTCATAAGGCAATATTCCGCTTATCGAAATATTACTTTAAGATTAGACACAATGATTTCAAATTAATCTAAGTTCGATGAAACTATATTTATATGAGATGTACCGGCATTGTGTCGGTATGCCATGATTGATGTCTTGAGTTGGAGTGAATGCAGAGATAGGGTCTTGTTGGCCTTGATGTCGACTTTGCATTCTTTGTTGTTTGGCTTCATGGGGTTGAGGTGGATTTTGCTTCTTCTTTGGGTACTTGTTGGCATAATGCCCACGTTCACGATAGCAAAAGCAAATAATGATGATTACGGTCTTGAGCACCGGACGGTGTTCACCGATGTTGTTGGAGGAATAAACAAATGATGGTTGAAATTGAGGGTGGAATTGAGCGGGATGCTTTTTGGGGCAAGCGTCTTCGTTCAATCGCCTCTTCTTTAAGCGATTCTTGAGCAAACCGATTGATTTTGTTCCTCCTATTCTTGGAGTTATAATCTTAAGCGATGTGACTTCGGTATGACCATGGTTGTAGGAAATATTTGTTCTTCTTGCGGGCATCGTTAGCAAGATGACCCTTCAGTGACAGATTGAAGCACTCACGCTTCTCTTGTGGCGTCTTGATGGGTATGATTGGATTCTCAATACCACCTTCCTTTTAATCTCAACTTGCGGACATTTCCTTGCCCAATGACCTTCTTCACCACACAAGAAACATCTTGATGGCGATGACCACTTATTACTTCTGGATGAAGGCGGTCAAAGTCCGTGTGTTGTTTCTTTAACTCCTTAGGCAATATTTTCGTGTAGCTAAAGTGTGTTGTTTCTTTAACTCCTTAGGCAATATTTTTGTAGCTAGTTTTCTCTTCGATTGCCAAATCTTGAGCAACTAAGGCTCGAAATTTCTCTCACGATCTTTGAATTGTATTGGCAACTATCGGATCTAGGGACATTGAGTGGGCAATGGTCATGACCTTCACAAAGGTAATAAGTGATATTGCTCATAGGACATTTTCCAGAGAATGATTTCCTTCACAGTGGAGCAATTTATTGCATGCTCATCGCCAGATGTGTCCTATTTCTCCACAATGAATGCAAGCACGATCTTGAATTGGTTGGGTTGGCAACACTTCAAAGAGCATCGCTTAGGTATTGAGTAAGATGTAGGAGTAGGTTGTTGCTCTAAACCATTTCCTTTTTCGCAAGGATTGATCCAAGGTTGGAATTGTTCTGCGCTAGATATTGGGAATTTGGTTGGACTAAGGTAGGATTATCCGTTGATGGCTGAAAGCTTAACATGGCTTCACTTTCCAAGATTTTATTGAGGAATCTTGTCACAGGTATCCTGCAACAATGATTGTTAGGAAAAGTTATTTCAATGGAATCCTGTTGGTTTTCACAAAGTGAATGAGAAGTGCTAACAATTTATACCAAGATTCTTTAGCAATAATGAGCTAACTTAAGGAGAGGTACATGGTATACTAAAGTGTTTGAAATGATTGAAAGGATATATCTCAACTAGAGTTATTTGGAAAGAGCCGAATGTCGGTTATAATGGTTGAAAAACTTATTACTCATTACTTGTGGTGGATGCATTAATGGATTGTGTCGGAGGTGTCTTCAAGATGTTGAACTTGGGAGGATATGGTTAGATGAAAGTTATCCATTTTACAAAGTATCATTCTTTATTAAAATATTATTTTGAGAATAACCTATATATGGATTTGGTAATTCTTTGGTTAATTTATAAGGCAAGTGTCTCATTCCTTAAAACATTGTTTCAAGGTTGGTTATTTGTTAGTTATTAGTTCATAAGGCAACTTTTCGTTCCTTAAAATTTTCTTAATTAGATTTTCTTATTAAATAAGGGTTGGCACATCGTAAATTTCCACCTAATGGTTTAACATTTACGAGAGTAACCCGAAAGCAATACAGAAGTTTCAAAACTTAAAATTGCAACAACACAAAATATATATATATATGCTCAACTTAGTATGCGGGAGGGGTATCTAAGTTTTTTTTCTTTTTTATCCTAACCATATGTATCTCTGCACAAGAGGTTTACTATGCAGTTAGAATAATGTGTCATTTGGATAGTACTATTTTTAAAATAAGCCATTCGATTGACGACTTTCTTTTAATCTTTATACTACTTGCAACATGTTAGTACTCCAAAACTTCCATGAAGTCAATGGTTGCGACACTTTGTTACTTCCTATTCTCGAGTTGTTGATGTAGACGTCACTACGTTTATTGATTTATTACGTAATTGTTTTCAAAAGATTTGTCGGTAGTTTTATTAAGCATAAGGAGAGAGTTTCTTCTAGATAGGATAACTAGAAGTGAAGAGAGAAAATTCTACAAGGAAGAAATGGGTATATGAATTATCCATTAAAAGGGAAGGGTGTATGAGATAAAGAAACTAAATCTCACAAATGGAAAAAATACATCTACAATTAATCTGCTCTTTTATATTCCTATTAGAAAATAGGATTTTCAATTTATTTATTTATTTATTTTATTATTTTTTTACAACCATCTCAAGGTTTCTATTTAGAAGTATAGAACTTCTCGGGTTATAGTTCATTTTCATGGTATATAATCTAGACAATGTAATGAGGTAAATGGTTAAGAATTATTATTGGAAAAATTAAACTTTAACTAGCCAAAACAACTTATGTAAATTGGTGTGGTCTCAAGTAAAGCTAGAAATGATAATGGTAACTATATTACTAATCCTAATAATTGCTTGATTTTGAGAAAAGCTAATGGTTATAATGGTTTACACAGATAAAAGTTCTACCAAGAAAGGGTAAGTTTGGAAGAAATTTTTATAGAAAGAAGAGATGAGCTATCTTATGATTTCCAATTTATCCAATGGGTTAAGTTTCCTATATTTATACATACGGACAACTTATTGTGAAACTTCAACCTAGAGGTTAAGTTCACATATAAATCAGTCCTAACCAACCAAATAAAACCAAATCTTCAAGTAGCGAGTTATAAACACCACATAAAAAAAATGCTTTATCTAACTAGAGCGGAATAACATGCTATGTATAAGGGTTCCTATTTTAAGGCAAGTCATAATATATTCTATCCTTACGCACTTTATTGCTAGGTGAAGTCGTCTCTTCATGCGAGAGGTTCTTGAGCTTTGCTTCGCATTGTCGAGATTAGTGAAGCGTTATCGGCTCCAATAAGATTGTTGGCGTAAACCATGTAGCCTTCATTTGCAAGCAAGATAGTGACATACCTCGGACATCTTGTAAACAATAGCGAGGATAAACTATCTTTAAGGAATGAGAAGAATTTGTTTACAAATCAAAATGAAAGTAGTGGTAAGAATAAGATCTTAAGAATGAGGAGAGAATAGCAAAATCTACATTTTGCAAATATGATAACTTTGAAACATAAGATTTTGAATTTGCTTATCCCAATGCTAACGACCATTCTATCTAGGGTTTATCCTGCGATCAAGATAGCTCGATACCAATCTTTGTGAGACCTGCGTTCGATGAATAGGAACCTCCATGTGATTCTTGTGCCATTCCTGGATCAAGAGCTAGCACTCACATGTTTACAACAATTGGAATCACAACCATACAACATAATATTAAGCGGAAGCTATTATTTAAAGAAAATCTTACAA
The DNA here is from genome assembly GCA_036346275.1 of Otatea glauca. NCBI lineage: Eukaryota > Viridiplantae > Streptophyta > Magnoliopsida > Poales > Poaceae > Otatea > Otatea glauca. The sequence goes on from CM070729.1 coordinate 18,078,346, forward strand.
CTCGGAGATATAGCGAGAAAAGAAGCAAGGTCTTGTAGTGTGCCCATCCAAAACCCGCAGCAACCGACAAGGCATAATCCTAGAAAGATTCGATGAAGAAAATCCGCAACCTGCGATGAAAAGGAATCCTCGAAGCTTCGCTAAATTATCCACCTAAAAACAACATATAAGCAAGGGTGAGTACTTTCAGACTCGCAAGACTTGAGCAAAGCCTAATATATATGCAGCCATTTCAAAGGAGGCTACTACAGTTAATTTGCATAAAGCGTAATTGACATTGTAAAACAAGTTATTTGCAAACGGAATTTGTAAAAGCATAATTGGTGATATGAAATAAGTAAAGCATAAGTAATACTCACAACCCATCGTGAATATCGAATAATCCGAAATGGAATCCAATAGTGTCGATCCTTTGACATGAAACAAAAGTCGATAAAGCAGTTCCAAACCAAAACCCAATTTTGGAAAATACCAAAGCATTCTAACATTGGAATGACTTCACCAAGTGTCCATAACCGTGGACACGGCTAATCGATTAGATTTACACTCTGCAGAGGTGTACGACTTTACCCACAAGGAATGATCACCTCTTTTGCGGATCGGTTAACACACTTCCTTTGGTGTGTCGGCAAGGAGATCATCTGAGCCGTTACATTATCTAGATGTGGCTTTGAACCAGCCCGGACGTTTGACCTCGCCATGAAAGCGTAAACACACACCCAAGACGTGGATCCTTTTCATCACACCCAACACCACGTTTACATTCACGGCAAGCGTACACCGTTGCATTGGTATGTAGAAACCCCTACAGACAGACTCAAACCGGAATGCTGTGCATTACTCCCGCCTTCCATAGATGCAAAGCCACACCTAAATAACTTAATAGGCTAAGACCGTCCCATACAACCCTCGTGGTTGTATGCGAAATTCTTGGATCTATAGCGCCCCATTGCTCGGTCCTTAATCCGACACGGCGATACTCCACCCTAACTACGTGCAAATCCTTTGCACCTCCGGCTATTGCCAATAATCGCCCGCATCAAAACCATAGTTTTATTTTGGGTTTTAATCAAAATACCCATAACCAACGACTTTATTTCCAACATTTTCCATTTCTCAAGAAACAAATTTTGATCGATCCTCATTCTCATTTGTTCTAAAAGCATGGCTAAGCATGGATAAAAGTAATCGCATATACCCACAATGACATTAAGTAATTGTCTAAGCTCAATCTATGGGTATCAAGGTACACATGTTCATACTTATCAAGGAAGTTTCATGAGACAACAGTATAACTACCAAAGACCACAAAATAGCGAATTTACGTAAAGTAAACGCGTGCATGAAACATTTTAATAAACACAATGCAAATTAAATCTGGGATCAAGATGGTCAAAGGGTGCTTGCCTTGCTTATATATCGCTTACGACGAAGACGCGATCGCAGACAGCGGAGGCACGACGAAGGAAGGGACGTCGAATTCTACGTCGATCGATCGGAAAATATAGCAAATAATAAACTTCAATAAGGGCGAAAAGAAGATGACAGAAAATCAAATAAAGATTCATTGCGAAAACAGAATACTTTAGAGTTTGAATTATTTAAGCAATTACTTTATTCTTAAGCTTAATGACTTCATGATAAACAAAACAGGTTTTCTTTAGAGATTATCTATTCTTGAATTACGAATTCAAGAGGCTAAAATTATGAATTTTAGTATTTACGATTTGAATTATAGATGCTAAAATTATTTGGATTAAAAGAAATAAAACACTAATTAAGGTTTACGTAATTAGTACTTAACCTTAAGATTTTGCATAAGAAGGGTTTTCATTAAGTTATGAGTGATAAGCCAGCTAATTAGATTTATTTATAGTTTTTAAGAAGGTTACGTGATACAAATATATTAACTACAAACTTCTTCATTAATACAATGCTCACTTATTCATTTTATAAGGTTCATTAAACATAATATTTAGGCTATTTAACCAACATGATTTATGTGGAAAACATGATGAAATATGATTATTTCATCATAATAGTGTAGTATATACTTTGGATAATGATTCTAAACAACTTTTATGAATTATAATGTTTATTTGAAAAGCTAAACGCGTTGCTAAAAAGCTATCATGACACTAAAGTTTAAGTTGAACTAAATCGCTAAAAAGGGCTACAACTATCCTTATCATATTAGGGTTTTGCATAGCGAAAACTATATGAATCATTAGTTATAAATAAAACATTTTCTCGAACATAATAGTACATATCCTAAACATCATTTCTAAACTGATTTCCATAGTATTTGCATTTAGACGAGGGTTCTACGGATTGATGAAAAAGCTTGATAGTTCAATTTATTACTCGATAAGGGTTCACTTTTGATATTAGATTGCGACTACACCGCCTAGGATAATCTACTCATTTTCGTGCATTAATAGGGCATGATATTAGAAGTAATTTAAGGTTGGTTTCGCGACAAATGGCTTTTATCCGCGATACTTTTCCTATAAACGATCATTAGGGTCTAACATTATTTTATTTCAACCTAACACTAACATAAGATACTTTTGCCTAAATAGCAAGAGTACTACTTTTCAAAGCTATAGGATTTGATTTCATCAAATTTAGAGTTTATTTGCGATGGTTACAACTATTCCAATTATGAGATTATTAATACTTTAACTATTGATCATTTACTGTTTTATATAATAATGTTTATATATCCTTTTATATCTGAGATCCTTGCAATGACAGAGGTATAATAAAACTGGTTTGGTTACTATTTGAATTCATTTGATCCATGTCACGATTATTTGATCTTCTATGCCATATGAATATACACTTTTTTACATTTTAGTTACTTCATACTTGTCATAATAATTCAATTCAAATTCGTTTCTTAAATATTTTGGAAACTCAAGTATCCTACTGACATGCTAATATTTAGAAACTAATTTTACTTATTCCATATTCCTTTTATTCAAATTATGTTTATTTGAATTTTCTAATACATTGATTATAATCTTTACTAGAAGTAATTCAAACAATAATGAAACTTAAATATTTTTATATATTTGAACTTCTGGAAGTATGAATATTTTACTAAAATTAGTTTCATTCCACCTAAAGTTTGTTTACAACTTTTTAATATGTAGTACTTATTTATGTCTCTTCTTTAAATTTGAATTTCAAATTTACCCAGTGAACATTTTCAAAATATTATTTTATATTCTGATAGAGCTATATTTTAGGTGAATTTAGAATTTTATTTCACTCAATTCGAGTTACAAAACAAAAGTTATAAGCATTTAAAGCAGCTCGGTTATGTAAATTCCAGAAAATACAAAATACGTTTTGAGTTGGAAAGCGCCTTTTACCGAATGCACTGGGATTGCTTTGGTGGTGACAAGGCGGTCCCACGCAGCAGCGACACGTAATGCAGGAGTGGCTCGGGCTCAACGGCGACGAAGTTCCGCGGGTTCCGGCAGAATGGGTGGTACCGCGAGAGCACCGGGGTCACTGGCAAGACACGTGGGTGGGCTCGCTCGCCCGGCGGGATGGCGGAGAGGCTTGCCACCGGCGACCGACGGTGGAAGAAGGTGGAGCTCGTCGGAGAAATAGAAACGGAACCCGCGGAATCGGTGGCGTTCTAAGCATCCACGTGACGAGGGGTTCCATTTTGGTGGTTTCTCGAGAAACGACGGACCGAAGCTATCACCGTGGCCGGCCGTGAGGAAGAAAGGCAAAAGGGTGCGGCGGAGCTGCGACCAAGAAAGCGAAATTGGCGAGTGGAAGATGATCGGTGATGATCGAGATGCTCTAGATGAAAGTAATTGGGATGGATTACATCGAATCAACTCAATTTAGAGTTCTCCTCATTCGGGTTTTTTCGCGAAAATGATGAAGACACGGTTTTGGCTTGATTGTTCGGTTCGGGAGTGGATGAAGAGAAGGAGGCTCAATGTGATGCACACTGGTATTTATAGCCAGGAGAAATGAGATTGCACAGATTTGAACGCAAGGAGGAAATGCGCGGTTTTGTTCCACGCGACTAGATTCAGCACTTCTTCTCCGGCACGCAGGCGACGTGAGGGTGAATGGTAGGGCATGGTGCACGAAGACCAAGGGTGAACGTGGCTGCAGTGGTTCGCTTCGGGGTGGCGCGGTGCGGTGCACTGGGTCGGCGAGGCGGCGCGAGGCTCTGGAGTCTTGGCTTGTCTCGGGCGAGAGGGAGGAAGAGGGAGGCCGGAAAAATGGCACCGACGCCTGGGCCCTGGGACCACCGGCAGAGAGAGGGAAAGTTCCGTTGCTTCCAGCGCGCTGCCACTGAAAAGCGAGGCCCCACGTCGCCGAGAGGAGGCAAGAGGAGGGATAAGCTCAGCTGGACAGCTCCATGTGACCAATAAATGGCTATCAAATCACTGCGTAATTTCGTGAAACTTTTGACCAAGCTCTACTGGTAGTCTTCTTACCTCAGTAAAATTTGTAAGTCAAAATATCTTGTAATGAATTATTTAAAATTCTGACACTGTGGATTTGTACAGGATTTGAATTTCGGTTTTGTATTTATTTAAAGGTTCAAACATTATTATTTATTTTTGAAACTTTTATGAGGGGTTATAAATAGGTCAGGGATGTCTCTGTAAAATTTTTAAATCAAAAAATTGGGTATTTATTTTATTAAAAATCTGACATGAAGATTTCCAGCTTTTAATTGTTTCTGTTTTTGAATTATTAGAGGGCTCTGCCGACATGATCAAATCCTGAGATTTTTACCAGAGATAAATTTTACCCTGAGGGTGTTTTGGTAATTTTTCCAGATTCAGATAAACTACTAATATTTTTCATTAATTTTGACTTGCACTGTTTCTAGTCAAAAAGAGGTGGCATTCATTTTATTTACCCATTTTTCTGTGCATAAAATTTTACTTCTTGATTTTACTGACTTACCAGAGAGGTTAAGGTTCTATGGTAATTTTTCCAAAATTTATCTTTTACCATTTTATCTTTTCACCATTATCCATTCCTTTAATTCTATTTGTTTGATTTTCATTCAATACAAAAAAATCCAGGGAAAATCCAAATAAATTTCAATCATGTCAAGAAAAATCAGAAATAAATATATTCAAATTCAAAATATGAATTTTCATATTATTGCATTTTTCGGGATGTTACAATACTCGGCCTTAGCGGTGGACTGTGCAAGCCTAGACGACCAAGAAATAAGAGAAATGCCAATGAATTGGCAAGTGCCAGAAGTGCTCTTCCTATCTATCCTATAGCCAGCAAAGTCGGCATCAGAAAAGGCTCGAAGGGACAGACAAGAAGAAGAAGAGTACCAAATACCATAATCAGTGGTATCACAAAGGTACATGAAGATGCGCTTCACCGCCTGGTGGTGAGAGGCGCAAGGAGAAGCCTGAAATCGAGCGCACAAACACACAGTGAAATGTATGTCTGACCTCGAAGCAGTGAGGTACAAGAGGGAGCCGATCATACTCCGAAACTCCTTTTGATCAGCAGGCTCACCATCCTCATTCGGCTCGAGGACAACAGTGGTGGCTATAGGAGTCATCACCAACTTCCCGTCAGACATATTGAAATGCCTTATGAGGTCACGGGTATACTTGCCTTGATGCAAGAAAGTACCCTCTCGAGTCTGCTTGATTTGGAAGCTAAGAAAGTAGCTCAACTCGCCCATCATACTCATCTCAAACTCTGTGCTCATCACCTCAGAAAACTGAGACACAAGCGAATGAGATGAGTCACCAAAAATGTTATCGTCCACATAAATCTAGATGAGAAGAAAATACGACTCATGGTGTCTAATGAACAGAGTCTTGTCTACTACGCCTATTTTGAAGTCATGGCTGAGAAGATAAGACTTGAGCCTCTCCTACCATGCTCTGGGGGTCTGCTTGAGTCCATACAGAGCTTTGGAAAGCTTGTATACATTACTCGGAAACTTGGGATTCTCAAATCCTGGAGGTTGTTTGACATAAACCTCTTCCTCAATATAGCCATTGAGGAATGCACTCTTGACATCCATTTGATAGAGCTTGATGCCCCGGGATGCAGAGAATGCAAGCAGGATCCTAATAGCCTCTAGTCTAGCTAAGGGGCAAATGTCTCCTCAAATTCAAGACCCTAAACCTGAGAAAAGCCCTGTGCAACTAGCCTAGCCTTGTTGCAAATGACAACCCCATCCTCACTTACTTGTTTTTGAACACCCACTTGGTCCCAATGACATTATATCCAGATGGACGTTCTACAAGCTGCCAGACTATGTTCCTCTCAAAGTTTTCAAGTTCCTCATGCATAGCATTAGTCCAAGACTCGTCAAATAATGCATGAGTCACATCCTTCGGCTCAAACGAGGCAACAAAGGAAGAGTGAAGATAGAAACTGGACAAACCTAATTTTGAGCGAGTGACCCGCTCAAACAGATCGTCGATGATCCGATCAAGTGGATGAGAACGCTGAATATGACGGGGAGGTCCAGAAGCAGAAGTGGCCTCTACCTCATGCACAAAAGAGGTAGGAGCAGAGCCACTAGCTGCAGGAGAGTCAAAAGGCAAGGGTTGGCCTTCCTGAGGTGCAGAAATAGAAATAGGTGGTACCTCAGGTGTAGAGGGGACTGGATCAGGTATAATACCATCATCTCCATCATCCTCATCCTCTACAAAGATGGTCTCGGAGGTGGAAGAAGAGCCTGAAATGTCAGGTCTAGCTCCTGGACTAGCCTCATCAAAGGTCACCTCACAGGTCTTTATGATCCTATGTGCATCGCAACTCCAGACCCTATAGCTACGATAAGAAGACGAATAACCCAGAAAGATATCATCAGAAGAACGAGACTAAAACTTATCCAGGTTACCAAACTTCAAAATAAAACACTTGGAACCAAACACACGAAAATGAGAAACACTGGGCTTTCGCCCATACCTCAACTCGTAAGAGGTGCGGTGCAAATGTGCTATCAAGAATACGCGATTTGAAACACGACAAGCAGTAGCTATAGCCTCAGCCTAAAACTTCGTAGGAGTACTGTACTCGTCTAGCATCGTCCTGGCCATCTCTACCAGGGTCCTGTTCTTCCTTTCCACTACGCCATTTTACTGAGGGATGTAGGAAAAGGAGAACTGATGCTCTAAACCAGACTCCACACAGAAACTCCAAAATAGGAGTTCTTGAACTCCGTGCCATTGTCACTGCGTATAGCTCATAGGGCACCAGGGAGCTCAATAGACAACCTGTGAACCAAACCCCTAAAATGGGTAAAAGTCTCATCCTTCGAGGCCATGAAAAACAACCAAGAGTACCTAAAAAATCATCAACAATAACAAGAACATACCACTTCCCACCCACTGACTGCACTCTATCTGGACCAACAGTGTCCATATGTAAAAGCTGTCCTGGTGCATCAGTCATCACAACAGTAACTGGGGGATGTGAAGCAGCAACCATCTTTCCATGTCGGTAGGGAGAGCAAACTAAGTCTTTGACCATTTTGAGTTTGGGCAAACCACGAATGAGGTCGTGACTGCTAACTCGGGTCAAATGATTAAATCTAATGTGACCAAGTCTCCTATGCCAGAAGGAGAGATCACGGGTCTCTGAAGCAATCAAACACCGAAGAGAGTCTCTAGAAGAAACAGAAAAATCAGCGCGGAAGACTCTCCCAAATATAGAAATCCCGCAAACTAACCCTCTTGATGAATCGAGGATTCTAGAGGCATTACTCTTAAAACTCACATCGAAAGAATCATCGATAAGTTGAGAAACAGAAAGCAAATTGTATTGCAGCTTACTTACTAAGACATCTTTAAGAATGAAATTGTTATTAATGCAGATGATACCTTTAGCAATGACTCTACCTGAAGAGGCATCCCCGAAAGTGATTAACTCATCACCGGGGGCTCGGATTAGGGAAGAGAACCAACGAGAATCTCTGGTCATATGACGAGAACAACCGGAGTTGACAATCCATACATCTCCATTTCCCATCCGACGAACCTCTTCGGAGTCGCTGATGCCGTTGGAGTCTGCCATGAAGCACATGCCAGAGAATTCTTCGGCGCCTTTCTTCTCTTGCGGTTCATCCTCGCCCTCGTTGCTCCAAGTCTCCGTGTTGGAGAGGTTGATGTCGTTAAGCGCGGTGAGGACGCGGTGGAAGAGCTTCTTGTTCTTGGAGAAGTTGCGGTACTTCTTCTCACGCGTCGGCTCGCGAACTGGAGGCTTCTTGTTACGATTCTTGTCGATGTAGTCGTTCTTGGTCGAACCGTCGGTGTCATTCTTTGCCTTCTCCAGTTTGGGACAATTAGCCTGAATGTGGTTGGGGCCACCACACTCGAAGCAAGTGATCGTGCCACCTCTCTTCCTCTCTACCCTCTTATCTGCATGTGAAAATTTTTGAGCCAAAAGAGCAAGCACATTTTCTGAAAATTTTTCCAGTTGGTCATCGCTTAGCTCGCAAAGGGCGGAAAGAGAGAAACCATGTCGGGACCCGATTCTGAGAATCCGGACCCTCTGTGTATTCTGTGCCAGTCCAGGATCACGCTGGCACACACAGTCTTTACAGGGTTGAACATCACAGACATTACAGCGATACAATATTAAATAGTGCAAACCTTTATATAAACTGAATTGTACGACTTTATGGTCTCCTTACATAAGATCAGCCATGCAGGGCTTACATTATCAGAGTAATAAAAGATAACAGCGGAAAGTAATAAACTTCGTGGAGTCCCATCAACTTGCCACAGGCAACCGACTGGGCTTGCCCCATAATTGTCCTGCTCTTTGATGTACTCCTCCTCCCATGCTGGCATAGACTTCTCCACTGATGTTGGGTTGATAGATAAGGAGGGGTGAGTACTCAAGGTACTCAACAAGTAATGCACAGAGTGCAGTACTATTACTATATGCAAGACTTAATCCAAAGAATTAGCTTACTTGGTTCATTTGCATCAAACAGTATTTTTAAACCCATATCTTGCTTAGATTAAAAGCGGTGAAACAGTTAATAATAGTACTAAGTTCTTTAAACAATTTTTCTTCGCAAACTTGACACACAGCCTTAATTAGATTATTCTTGACACTGGCACACAGCCACCCTTTCCACATTTTATTTTTGAAGATCTAACCCTTGACTGTAATCGCCGAGCAATGTCCAATACCGCGGACACGGCTATTCGAATAGATTTGACACTCTCCAGAGGTTGTACACTTTACCCACAAGATACAGCCGCTCACTACACAGGTGATTGACCGTAACAAAGCCTTTCAGGAACCTCTACCTTAACCAATGAACCTCTCCGGTATTGCCTTCGCTATCACTCCCCTCACACAGAGCCGAAGTATATATAGAACAGGCTAACACCGTTGGATGGGCACCAAGCCGTAGCACAGGTACGCTCCCCCGCACAAATACACCCCTGTGTACTGTCACCCCGAGGTTTCAAAGGAAAGATATCAGAACCCTAATCAACTAGGTCTGTCCCACATCAGACATGTGGTTGTACGGATGACTCAGTTCAAAGACTTGCAAGGTGAAGTCCTTAGCTGACCAAGGCAAGACTTTCATCACTCAACAGTGGCACACAACCCAATGTGGCACACAGACTCACAACACTCGTCAACCCATAGCCACACAGGCCCACCTGGCACAAAGCCTCCTGCCACTTGCCCCAGTCTAAATCATTTTCCTACCCAGTTGATTATTGTGCAACACATGCTAATAATAACTTAACATCGGTACAGAACCACACAGGTCTCTGTACCCCAGTTTCATCACGTAGCATCATCACACCATTTCCAAAATACATTCAATATTTCATTAGTCAGTATTGAGGCATTCTTTCGAAAGATCATACATGACTCGTTGCAAGGCTAAGCATCTAATCACGGTCTAGCCTCCCGTGTTGGCATCATATTATATCCAACAAATATGAATAATTTTAGGGTGACAAAGATTTCAGGGCATACAAATGATAATTTCAAGGTGGCAATAACAATATGGGTTGATTAACTACATTACCCAAATTAATTTAAATCCATTTTTAATTAACTTAGCATGCATAATCTCAAGCAAAATATATTTTAAAAACTGGGATCAAAATGGTCAAAGCATCACTTGCCTTCGAAGAGTTGCTGGTCGTGTTCCGAAGCTTGATCTTGAGCGACGAATTCTTCCTCGAAACTTCCCGGCAAATTTGCGTCTACGCATAAAAATTATATATGCAATAAATAACCAAAACAGTAGACTATATAACTTCAAAAATTCAAATAAAATTTACCATTAAAAATAGCACAATTTTACAAATTTTCAGAGACTTGAATCACCTCAATCGGAGTTCAAATACCAAAGTTATAGCCTTTCAAAGTTTTAAATAAAATATAAATTAGAAAATAGAAAATCCCGAATTAATTTATTTATTTTTCTATTGAAAACTCGATTTATGGCGTCAGCATCACGTCAGCTGACACGTGGCGCTTCATGGTGCAGCCACGTCGCCTCGGTCCATGGTCTGGCTCTGGTCCACGGTGGACTCGGTCCCGCGAGCGAGGCGCTCGCCCCACTAGTCGACGTCAAGATCGACATCGCGATGATGTCACCCGACTAGCCTCGAGATTCTTGCACGAACACGTGTCAGCATCTCGAGCAATCCCAGTCGACGGCCAGATCTCACCCACGTGGCGCAATCATGAGCGTCAAAGAAAATCAACGGTCAGATCTCCCGTGTCACCCGAAACGCTTCGAATTCCACGAGACACGCATCACGCATCCGACGGCGCTCACAAATCCAATGGTCAGCGCACGCACCGACTCGGCGATGCCTCGGCTTACACGAGGACACGCGATGAAATCTCAGCGGCTCGTTTGAAATCAACGGCCGAGATTCGGTCGTGCCTCGGTCAACACGCACACGCGTCAACACGCGATTTGGCGAGGGCGCGACGTCATCCATGCTGCACGATCAAATCTGAACAGCGTGGATCCACGCGACACAGCTCGAACCCACGATCACTGTACAGATCCAATCCAACGGCCCAAATCTAATCTAAAGCACAAAACGCCAAATCTAATCTAAACTGCACGTATCAGATCTAACGGCTACGACTTAAGCCAGATTAGCACAGGGTTTGGGGCTACGTGGACTCACCGGAGTGGCACGATGCAGATCGGACGGTCGACGGGGTTTGGCGAGGTCGAGGCGGCCCAAAAGAGAAGGCTGCCAGCACTGAGGAAGACGACGTGTTTGGCGGCGCTAAAGGGCGACTCCGGCAAGAAGAATTGACGGGATCGACGCGGCTCACTTCGGTGAACTCGAAACGGAGTCGGAGCACGGCGGAAAGGCTCGGACGACGGCGGCCCACAGCAGCAACTACAGCGAGCTAGCACGGGGTCTCTGGAGCGTCTCGGCGAGCGCGAAAGGAGTCAAAATGAGCGGCTTGAAGTCCTTTGCAGAATGCGCTAACCGACGAACTTAAAGGAGCCTCGACGTGCGTGAAACTCGCCGGCGAAACTCACAGGCATCAATGCCCATGTCCCTCCGGTGATCTCACCAAGCCGATCGACGTGGCGCAATCCTGGACGTCCGCGCAGCGACGATCCGATGGCGCACGCACGCGGGCGACGCGGCGCAACAGTAACCGTTGGATCTCGATCCGACGGTTCGAACGCGCGGCGGTTAGGGTTTGGCGCTGGGCTAGGCTAAGCGCAGTGCTGGGCCGGCCCAGTACTATTCCTCACAGTTTTTAAAAAGATTTTCGATTTAAAATAAATCCGATAATAAACAAAGCCGAAATAAATAGCAAAAATACACGTAAAAATCCAGAAAAATTCTGGAAAATATTTTGAGGCATTCTGAACTCAAATAAAATATTTCCAATAGAACTTTGTATAAACTTTTATATTATTTTAATTGACTTCAAGAATGACCATATTTGAATAAATCCAAATAAATTTCAATAAATTTCCAAAAATTCTCAAAAATAAAAATAACTCCAAATTTAAAATATGGAATTTTTTAGGGTGTTACAAACCAGCAGAAAGATCAAGAGAAGATCCAGTGGGATTAGTAACCAAGGGCATCGACTAAGATTTCGTCTTGCGGGAGACGACGTCGATCTCATGAGTCTTGAGACGGGAGTAAAGACCATCAAGAGTCAAGATCGACAAGTCGGTAGTATCCTTCATGGTGGTCACTTTCATTTCCAAAACTCAAAGATCGAGTGCGGTCAAGAAATGTCAAGCATTATCCGAGTCAGGGTATATGCAATCGACTGCTCGGAGGTTGCTCAAAATCTTCGTAAATCAACCAAACCACTCGTCAAGACTCTCACCAGCGTGTTGTTTAAACTTGTTGTACTCACGCTTGTACTGGTCTTGCCTCACGGTCTTGATTTGAGTAGTGCTCTCATGGTAAGCATTGAGGGTCACCCAAATCTCGTGAGCGGAATGGAGGTGAGAAATCCTATCATACTCACTGCGGCTAAGACCCTGTATGAGAATGTTCCTTGCCTTAGCGTTTGCCTCAATGTCAGCCATATTGCCAGCCGTGACGTTTTCATCAGTAGGAATGTCATACGGGACTTTCACCTTCTGCCATATCAGGAAGCCCTAGGCAGTGATGTATGACTCCATTCGCGACTTCCAAAAAGTAAAATAAACTTCAGAAAAAATAGGAGGCTTGGTGGAATACTTGTCCATCGCTATGGCTCTTGAGACCGGTCAAGATCTATGAAAGAGCAAAACTGGCTCTGATACAAATTGAAAGATCGAGATGGCGATCAGAGGGAGGGTGAATGATCCTAAATTAATTTTTATCCCTCAAAGAAGATCACAAAAGAAATTATTCACCCAAAGAAACCAAGCCAACACCCTTAGCAATCAAATGGAAACGGAAGAATCAATTTTCTCAGTTTTCAGCCTTCGACCGGTGCTACCACCCATGTGGGGCGGTGCTACTGGAGTACTGTAGCTACAGTAAAAACAGGCATATAAACATCGTTTTCAGCGCGGGTTCAAAACGAAAATTGATGAATCTTTTAATCCGTTTATCCAAACTCAATGAAACTTGGTAGATAAGATCCTAAGGATGTCAGAAACTTATTTCAACCTTCAATCACAAGGATTGACGTCAAAGTTCTGACCTTTTTGCCCAGGAAGGAAGAACGCACCAAGTTTCAACGAAAATCTAAAAAACTTTGATCGAGACTTGCTCGTGGGGCTATGATCAAGATGATCTTGAATGACTCTCCACATGTCCCAACAAGTAAAAGACCACAAAAAACTCAAGGAAACACAATCTACAAGATCAAGCATTCAAGAACGTCACGAACACCTTCTTTCAAGAAAAATGCATGGATGTCCTAGATGATTGGAACATAATTTCAAAGAGAGAATCAATCATCAACCTCAGCAAAAGATCCGTAAGCAATTAGAAGGAGGGGAGGCAAATCCAAATTGTATAAATGTAAATTGCAAGAAAGTAAATGCGGAATTTAAATTGCGCAATTTAAATGCGTAAAGAAAATTAAGTAAGAACATAAATGAAAAACGTTTCATTTCTGGAAGGAAAGGTTACAAAACCTCACATTCATGTGGGCAAAGCTCAAAGGAGCATCAAAAACCTCAAAACCTTCAAGGGGGAAGGCTACCCCTCCACCCCTTTTTATACAACTCTTAGGCCACTATCACCCTTGGATGAGCCTCTAAACCCTAGAGTACTCCATCAAGGGCTAGGATTTACCCACTCACTCTGCCATGCAAGAGCTAACCCAAAACCCACATACATAACGGGTTTTCTTGCACGGTCTTCAAAGCACACTAACTAGACCCGCTAACCTATCAACTAGACTAAGATCCAATGGTCCTCATTGATCCACGTAGCGTCTAGCTAGCATCGCATTTGCTCCTTGTCTTCACTGCTTGCCACGACTCCATCTCCGGTCATCTTCCGACGATCACCAACCGTTTGGACCTCCGACACTCCTCGCCTAGTCCTAGTCATCCTTCGCCTCACCATGATCTAGCATCGTCGACCTGCAACCATCAAAAACAATGAAACTCCTCACATAGCAATGCCCACAAAGATATGCAAGAAATCCATCAAAGTCCACACTTTGAAATTCATCTTTGTTTGTTCTGGCCAGTGCTACCGCCCTCAGGTCGGTAGCACCGCCCATGGTGGACTGTTGCTACCACACTCAGACCGGTAGCACCTCATTGTGTAACCATCAGAGAACACCCCTCTCTGGAATTTTCACATCGCTCCAGAGGTCGGTGCTACCGCTCACCCGGTAGCACTGGGCTACCATGGTCGGTAGCACCGCCCAGCCAAAACACCCAAAAAACCACCCTCTCTGGTTTTTCCACACCGCTCATAGGTCCGGTGCTACCGCATGCCCGGTAGCACCTCGCTACCAAGGCCGGTAGCACCGCCAGGCCAAAACCCATAAAACACCCTCTCTGGAAATATTGCACCGGCCATTTGGTCCAATGCTACCGCTCGTCCGATAGCACCGCACTACCATGGCCGGTAGCATCGAGAAAACAGAGAAGACCTCAAATTGCTTCCATTTGAAAATCCATTTCAAATCAAACTCAAACAAGAGCAAACCAAGCTCAAATTTAGTCAAATACTCATCAAAAATCTGGGTAGACCTCCACATGGTCCTTCAATTCATTTGCCATATTTCATAATCAAAATATGCAACAATAGCTAGAATGATCCGTACAGATTTAAGCATAGCTACCGGTGAGAAAGTCTCATCGTAGTCAACTCCTTGAACTTGTTGAAAACCCTTTGCGAGAAGTCTAGCTTTATAGATGTGAACATTTCCATCCATATTAATCTTCTTCTTATAGACCCATTTGCATTCAATGGTTTTTACATCATCAGGTGGATCGATCAGGTTCCAAACCCGATTGTCTCCCATGGATTCTATTTCGGATCTTTTGGCTCCAAGCCATTTTTTAGAGTCTAGGCCCATCATTGATTCCTTATAATTCGTAGGCTCATCGCTGTCCAACAATAATATACCACGCGAATATCGAGCAGGTATTTTGCGTAGCCTGTCTGACCTACATGGCATTAGCGCCTCCTCGATTGGGATCCCTCCAACTAGAGTTTTCTCAATCATGGGTTCCTTAACCAGATTTTCCCCGATAGGGGCTTCTCCGACCAAGTCCTCCCCATGTTGATTAACTCGAACTTCTTCGAGTTGCACTGTTCTTCCACTTGCCATTCAAGAGAGAAACTCTTTCTCTAGAAAGACACCATTCCGAGCGACAAACACTTTGCCCTCTTCTCGGTTGTAGAAGTAATATCCTAATGTCTCCCTGGGATATCCCACAAAAAAACATTTATCCGATTTGGGTGTGAGTTTGTCGGACATCTGATGTTTAACATAAACATCACAACCCCAAATTTTTAGAAAATACAAACTAGGACTCTTTCTAGTCCACATCTCATATGGTGTCTTATCTATAGATTTAGATGGTACCCTGTTTAGTGTGAAAGCTACAGTTTCTAGAGCGCAACCCCAAAAGGATAGTGGTAGATCTGACTGACTCATTATTGACAGAACCATGCTAACAAGGTCCGATTACGCCGCTCGGTCACCCCATTCTTTTGAGGCATGTCGGGAGGCGTAAGTTGTGGAACAATTTCGCAACTCTTCAGATGATTATGAAACTCATGACTCAAATATTCGCCTCCACGATCAGATCGTAGAAACTTAATTTTCTTACCACGTTGATTTTGTACTTCATTCTAGAATTCCTTGAACTTTTCTAAAGTCTTCGACTTGTGCCTCATTAAGTAGACATAATCGTATCTACTATAGTCATCGGTAAAAGTAATGAAGTACTGAAAACCACCTCTAACAGCCGTGCTCATTGGTCCACATACATCAGTATGTACGAGTTCCAATAAGTCGGATGCCCTCTCACAATACCCTTTGAAAGGTGTCTTGGTCATTTTACCAAGTAGACAAGACTCACATGTTTCAAATGATTCAAAATCAAATGATTTTAGAAGACCATCTCTGTGGAGCTTCATCATGCGTTTCTGACTAATATGACCCAAGCGACAATGCCAAAAGTAAGTGAGATTCAAATCATTTGGCCGAAGCCTCTTAGCATCAATATTATAGACAGGTGCATCATTAAGATTTAAAATAAACAACCCATTCACAACGGGAGAATAGCCATAAAACATCTTATTCAAAATTATAGAATAACCATTGTCCGCAATATTGAATTTATAACCTTCTGCCAACAAACATGAGGCAGAAATAATATTTCTACTTAATGCTGGAACATAATAACAATTATTTAATTCCATAATAAATCTTGAAGGTAAATGTAGTGGTAAGGTCCCGACGGCTAATACAGCAACCCTTGCTTTATTCCCAACGCGGAGATCAACCTCGCCTCTTGCAACGCTCCTACTCCATATTAACCCCTGTATCGAATTACAAATATGAGCAACCGATCCGGTATCAAATACCCAAGAGTTATTAGGAGAATCGACAAGAAATACATCTATGACATTAATACCTGAATTTGATGGCTTAACTCCACCATTCTTTTTCAGATCTGCTAGGTACCTTTTGCAATTCCTCTTCCAATGGCCTGACTCTTTGCAGTAGAAGCATTCACTCTCTGAAGTAGGGCCAGACTTGGAATTAGGCTTAGGCTTGATGCTGGGGAACTTATCCAAAGCTTTAGCCATGTCTTTTCCTTTAGTCTTAGCTTTCTTCTTGAAGCTAGTACTTTTCTGCAGCATCATCACATGACTAGTGCTTTTCTTAATGTTGTCCTTTGCTGTCTTGAGCATCATATGTAGTTCGGCGAGATTCTTGTCCATGCCATTCATATGAAAAGTCATGATGAATTGCCCAAAGCTCGAAGGGAGCAACACAAGAATCAAGTCAGTAGGTAACACTTGCCTAAGTGGGAATCCAAGTTTTTTCAAGCTCTGCGTGTAACCAACCATCTTGATTATATGAGGGCTCACCGGACTGCCCTCGGCTAGCTTACATCCAAACAAGAACTTTGAGATCTCATATCTCTCAGACCTAGCCTAGGTCTCAAACATACCCTTAAGCACCACGATCATATCGTAGGCTTCTATGTTCTCAAATTGCTTCTGAAGGTCTAAGTTCATAGCAGCAATTATGAGACAGCTAACATCGAGGGACTCATCAACCGCCTTTTTATAAGTGGCTTTAACAGCATTGGAAGCATTCTCGTTATGCACATCTGAGATTGGTTCCTCTAGAATGTGTTCCTTTTTATCTTGCCTAAGAACAATTCTCAGGTTGCAAGACCAATCCGCAAAGTTCATTCCATTAAGTTTTTCCTTTTCAATTATCAAACGCAAAGCATAACTGGAAGTGGGTGTAGCAGCAGGTGGTGCCATGATCTAAAACAGAAAATACATGCAAAAACTAAGACAAACATTCATGAAGAGTAACTAATATTAAACAATTTAATAAAGATACTCCACTAAATTCAATATCCCTCTTATGGTACTTAGTAATTCAAGATCCACAATTAATTAGTTTACTAGTGAGCTTTAGCATCACTGCTAGAAGACTAATGAATTTGGTAAGCAACCCTTTGCTAATCATATCACTATATGACTCTTGTTGTTGGGTGGCATCTCTATGCCCGGCCCCAACCCTATGCCCCAAGATCTATAACCGCTATGATGACCTTGTCAAATGTAACCAATGGTTATGCGTGTGAGTGTCCGACACAAACCCATCTAATCAAGGAAAGCTAATGGCATCCTACTTTAGCAGACCTACCATTAATTTACATGATATTGGATGGTGCAGCCAATTGGGAGGGAATCAATTTTGCTTAATATTACGTGAGGGATTTTTACTTCTACCATGTTAAAAGCATTCAGAACAACCATATAACATGCATAGAAATAAATAAACAAGAACATAAAAGTAATCACAGATAATCACATTAACTGTGACATAGTATGGCCCTTCACATGGTGATCTCCATTGCCACGTTTCATGCTCGTCATGCCTCCAAGTACTCGAGTCCTCCAAGTACTACCACTAAGCTATTACTCGTAGTAGCACTAGTAATAAGTTACAAGGAGTGTAGAAATATCACAAGTCGACACGCGGGCCGTTTATACAAATATAAACAGCCTTGGGCTGCAATCAAGCATGACACGCAGGCCATGAAAATTACACACATGCATCATATACACAAGGGGCCATACTATTCACATCAATCCCGCAAAAATAAGTTATGCATAGAATCGCATTCTACCAAACGATGTGAACTCACAATGAACTATAAGGCGCTGTACACATACGCGGTCTCACTAGCTGGTTAGTGGGCAGGGTTCGAAGGGGCAGCGCCCTTCGTGGGTCAAGGGCAAAGCCCTTGTGGGTTCGGGCAACGCCTGAAACCTCTTCGAAAAACACAGATCAAATCCATGAAGCCGAACATGGAAAACCTCTTCGGGTTAATCATATTAACCCTATCTTAGACCACAGACCCGTGTTGATTAATCCTATTGATCTTCGCATGCTGCTTGTGGGTTTACGTTTTACAGTCTACCCCGATGGTGGAAAACCGACCGGTAGGGGTAAGTAGTGGTGCAACCACAATAGCATGATCACAGAGTAATGAATTTGAACCCATCTAGGACCACTGAACATGAATTAATCTTATTAACTAGTGCCAAAAACTGATCTATCAAATAGAACGACCAATAGGACAGCAATATATCACATCTATTACTACCGCATATCATCATATGCATATATTTCGAACCTTAAACTACGCAGCAAGGCTCTGATACCACTACTGGGGAACGGGTAGGCTACTCTAGCGAAAAATCAAAATTTTCTACCGCGTAACTAAGGAACCACTGCAAGTTATAGATCACAGAATACCACTAGACGAACAGATCCGTAGCGGAAGTAGAGTCAATGTAGCGCGGTGGTGCAGATGTAGACGTACTAGCCTCGTGCCTTCCCAACAGCTCCTTGTGACTATCGCAGGTTGCAGATCGTCCTAGCGTTGAAGCTTCGCAGCAACGCCTCCAAGGTATCCATATGTACGGGGCAGGAACACCACACGCCGGAGTGTTAGCGTCGGCTGCGCGGTTCTAGACGGAGGATGGGTAGCGACTAGGGTTCCGGGAATTCTAAATTCCTAATATGTCTCTTCGTGTGTATCTCTCTTGTTGCAAAGCCATCACCTCCTCCCTATATATAGACGTCCCATAACGGGTTTCAACCATTGAAGCCCATTAGGAACTCTAAGCCCATTGCAACTCGGATCCCTATCCGAATTGGTTACAGTCCCTTAAGCGTTCGACCCTATATGTTCACGTGCATTCGGACATGGCCAGAGTACCCCTATCGATCGTTGAGTACACCTACTCAACTATCAAGTAGTCCTACTCATCGAGCATTCGACCAATAGCCGATAGCGGCCCCTAACAGGACTTACCGACTCCCGAGTACATGTAAAGAATGGACAAACCTCAACAATGCCTTGTATGCATTTCCTTTTGCCTCACGATGTCGGTCAAACCCAATGCGAGGTGTTATCATCCTTGTTTGGATAGCTCGACCACTCTTTCTCAATGCTGTGACTCGGATTCCTCGAATACATCTAGTTAACTCTTTAACTCGATGACTCGAGTAACTCTTTACTCGAGTAGCATGGCCATGCGTTTTCGAAATCCGACCACTTGAGAGGCCTAGAGATATCTCTCCTATTGTATGGAGGGGCAAATCCTATCTTGATCGACCACGCCTCGCAACATGTTTCATGACAAACCTGAAATACATCTTCATAACTACCCAGTTGCGGAGTTGCGTTTGATGACCCCTAAGTAAGCCATTACGCATCTTGAGAACATGCGACAATCTCAAGTCGAAGGATATAGGATACACATCGTATATGAGACAAACTGATGACATGAAATAAAATAACGTTCTCACAGTGTCTCATAGTGGGTCAATGTCCAACACCATGTTCTCTAACATGTGTCCATATTATTGATTTGATATCTTCATATCTATGACCTGTGAAACATGGTCATTGACCAATACGTATGCTATTCTACTCATATGTGTCCTCATATGATTTTTGACTAGGGACCCCTTTTTAGAATGAACATCATAAAGATGAATACAGATTTTCACAAACAAGTCATGTACTTGTTAATCAATATACATGATGTTATTCAAAGAACAATCTCATAGTTTATAAACATTTATGAAAATATAATCATCTCTATGATTGCCTCTGGGACATATTTCCAATAGGGGAGGCAAATCCAACTTGCATGAAAGTAAATTGCATTAATGTAAATTGCTGAATTTAAAGACATAATGTAAATGCAAAAAGTAAATTCAGAATTGAGAGGAATAGTTTTTCATTTCTAGAAGGGAGGTTTACAAAGCCACACAACCAAGTGGGCAAAGCTCAAAGGAGCATCAAAACCTCTAAAACCTTTAAGAGGAGAAAGGCTACCCTTACCCCTCTATTTATACTACTCTTGAGTCGTCCAACACCCTTGGTTGAGTTCCTTCTACCCTAAGGATCATCATTAAGGGCTAGGATTGACTCACTCACTCATACATGGGCTAACCCGAAACCCAACAACATAACGGGTTTTGCACGATTTTTAAAGCACACTAACTAGACCCGCTATCCTATCAACGAGACCGCAATCCGACGGCCCTTATTGATCAAAGCAGCTTCTAGCTAGCATCTCATTCGTTCCATGTATTTTTGGCTTGCACCGACTCCATCTCCGATCATCTTCCGGTGATCCTTGACCGTCTGGACCTCCAACGCACCTCGACTAGTCCCGGTCATCCTCCGCCTCTCTATGATCAAAACCTGATGTCTTGCAACCATAAAAAATAAGGAACCACATCACATAGCATTGCCCAAAATAAAATGCAATAAATCTCACACAATTTTGATGTGCTTCTTCGGTGTTAGGACTAGTGCGTAGCTTGGTGAACGCGTAGAATAGCGCTACCATATATATACTGTTCTGTACGTGCATGTAGAATAGCCTATTGTACGCGGGGGCCAATTAACCCAGTCCGATTGAGCCGTGTATCTCACTAATTAGCCAAACAACTAGTAAATGTGATTCTTGTTTGTACTAGAAGCTATTTTTTCTTTGATTTAGCCATAACTGTTTACTTACAGCTCTAATTCACGAACGATTTTCACCAGTAATTTACTGATGACGAGAGCGACATATTGATATAAGTCTTGCCAATAAAAGCCGTATGAGTGAGATTTTATTGCCAATTTATCGAATATATACTAAGATTTTACTACCGCATAGGCGGTTAAACGCTCTGGCATGATAGTAAATCTATGTCTACGGATTGTAAAATCTGTTTAATACAACATTTATTGGTGAGACTTATATCAATATGTTGCTCTCGTCAGTAGTAAGCTACTGGTCAAAATCGTTTGTGAATCTGTCAATAAAAGTTATGTCTAAAATAAAGAAAAAACATATTTATGTACAAATAAGAAACACATTTACTAGTTGGTCATGCTGTGTAAATTAGTAATGTATTTCCTTGTTTGAACTAGAATCGTTTTCTTTAATTTAGCCATAACTTTTTATTGACAGCTCCGATTCACGAACGGTTTTTACCTGTAGCTTACTGACAATGATATAATGATATAAGTCACGCTAATAAACACCGCATGAATGAGATTTTACTACCAATTTACCCAATGTGCCATAAAATTTTACTACCGCACAGGCTACTAAACTCTCTGGTGTGATAGTAAAACCTATGTATACCAATAGTAAAATCTAATTTATATGATGTTTATTGGAGAGACTTATATCAATATATTGCTCTCGTCAGTAGTATGCTTCCGGTGAAAAACGTTTGTGAATCGAAGCTACCACTAAAAAGTTATGGTTAAATAAAAAAACATATTTATGCACAAACAAGAAACACATTTAATAGTTGGTTTGGCTACGTGGATGATTGGCTTAGTCAACACGTGAGGGTATGTGGGATGGTTTGCATGCGCTTCTCTGTCCGAAGCACAAAATAACTAATCTGCGCACACGCGTAGATTAGTGCTTCCGTGTGTGTATGTATATGTGTGTGTATACACACACACATAACCATGGTGCCTGGGCACCATGATTTCAAATGTGCGAATTCAAGCCATATTCGAGCATATTTTTCAAAAATTTCAGTTTTAAGGTATATACCTATCTATAACAATTCAAATGAAACAAATACCTTTGAAAAAATATACTCGAATTCAAAGGTTTTCAATGAGTTTGGATCACATGCTTTGCTGATTTATATATATAATCAGCACATATCGACAACTAAACTATCATAAAAAAAGAAAACTCTAGTTTGAATTTCAGTTCAAACTTATTTGAACTAGTTAGTATACTGGTTAAACTCAGTATCCTAAAAATTTCAAAAAAATTTGGCATGAAAGTACATAGAGAAAATATCATTTTTAGATCATGGTGCCTAGACACCATAGTGTCCTAGGTAATTATACTATATATATACATACATATATACACATATATATCCCATTTACATCCAATTTATTTCCTGAAACATTCTTTCTGTCACGATAATAAAATCTTTACATCGTGCTCCTGTATTTCATTTTCTGTACTAAAGTCAATGCAAGTCATCTCTTCGTTTATTCAAAGAGTTGGACACCTGTTTCTAGTAATCATTTGTCACCCGTATCCGAAATTTTTACTGTTCTAGCCTGTATAAAATATTATTTTTGCGATTAGCCTTCAATCCGAATAAATAGCGAGAATAGCCCGTGAACAGTTTAATCGAGCGGATTAGATGCGCGGGATTTTTTTTTATTTTTTTTCTCACTTTCAGCGGACGTAGTCTGCAGGATATTTTTTTTAGTTTTTTCTTCACTTCCAGCAGACTCGGTTCGCGTGAAATTTTTTTTAAAATTTTTGAAGCTCGCGCGTACCGACCGCGATTGGGTGCCGAGTTGGGTGGGGTGCGAAAAATGCCATGAACAGAAAAAATATTTATAGGACTGTAACGACTTTGGAAAATTGTGAAATTTATCTTGGAGATTTGCAACATATCAGTGATATTTCCATAAAAATTTGAGAAGATTATCACATATGAGAAATTTTTAAAAATTCAAACATTACAACTATCTTGATGAAACACTGACCAGTAAGTTTGAAGTGAACGAAAAATGAAACAAACCACATTAATAAATTCTGAAACTTTTTGAGCAGGGTTTTGAGACATCAATTATATTTCTATAAAAATCTGAGAAGATTACCACGTATGAGAAACTTTTAAAAATTCAAACATTACAATTGTCTTGATGAAACACTCACCAGTAAGTTTAAAGCGAACTAAAACTGAAACAAACCACGTTGATAAATTCTGAATTTTTTTATGCAGGTTTTTGACATATCAATTATATTTCCATAAAAATCTGAGAAGATTATCACGTATGAGGAATTTGTAAAAATTCAAACATTACAACTGTCTTGATGAAACACTGACCAGTAAGTTTGAAGCGAACGAAAAATGGAACAAACCACGTTGATAAATTCTGAATTTTTTTGTCTATGGTTACAATGCATCACTAATGTTCCCATAAAATTCGCTGATAATGAATAAGCTTTGTGAGTTTTAAATTCATACAGTAGTACTATCGTGATTTAAGCCATACCAGCAAAATTGAACCTTATGAAAAATGGTACGAACCACTTTATAAAATTTTGAAATTTTTTTTGGGTGTTCCTGATGTATCATTATTGTTTTTATAAAATTTTCATATGACGATCAAGCTGCAGTAAGTGACACAAATTCTGACAGTTTTTAACGTCCAAATAAAACATAAGTACATATAGGCGTTAGAGAATTCATGGAACTAGAATACAACATATTTCATAGAAACATGCCTCTGGTGAAAGACTAGGTCATAAAACCATACATTCCATGGCCATGGCTGCCGGAATAGTGTAATATTCCATGACCATTAACGTCAGCCGATTGCCTCGAGATTCGTGCACGGACACGTGTCAACATCTCGACCATTCTTCATCTAACGGTCAGATCTTCGTTACGTGGCTAAATCATGGTCGTCCACTCAATCCGACGGACAGATCTCACGCGCACGCTCGGCTCGGTGGCGCCTCAATTTCCGTGCTGCCACACGGCACGCATCTGACGGTGCGCCCGAATCCAACGGCCAGATCCCGCGCACGCCTAGCGACGCCTCGGCTACGCAGCGACACGCGGCGCAATCGTGATGGTCCGCAGAAATCAACGGCCGAAACTCGGTCACACTTCAGTCAACGCGGACACTTGTCTGCACGCGATTCGGCGAGGGCGCCGCGCAATCATCGCCGCTCGTTCAAATTTGAACGGCGCGGATTCTTAGGGCAAATCCAGATCTAAACTCAACCGTTCAGATCCGATCCAACGGCGTAGGCTTACGTAGCTGTTTACTGTGCACAAGGCGACGTGGCTCAATCTCTAGCGTTCAAAAACAATCCAACGGTCCAAACCGCAACCAACGTAAAACTCTAGATCTAATCTAAGCCATACATCTATATATCTAACGGTACAGATCTAATCCAAACGTAAACAGAGAAGGGCGATGTGGACTCACCGGCGTGACACGATGAAGATCGAATGGTCGGCGGGGTTCGGCGAGGTCGACGGCGACGCGGAAGAAGCAGGTCGCCGGAGCTGTGGAAGACGACGTAGTTGACTGCGCTACGGTGGTTCTCCGACGGGATGAAGTGGCTCGTTCGGCGCGGCAAACTCAGAGGAGTTCGAAACCGGCTCAGGCGACGGCGGAAGAAGACCGATGGTGGCGAGAGGAGACAAAAATAGTGGCAGAGCGAAAGGTCAACTACGGCGAGCTCTCCTGGGTCTATGGAGCATCTCGACATGCGTGCAAGGAGTCAAACTGAGCAGTGTGAAGTCCTCTGCACGACACGCTAACCGAAGCCCTTAAAAGAGCCTCAACGTGCGTGAAAAACGCTGGCGGAACTCACGGGCATCAAGGCCCACGCTTCTCCGGTGATCTCGCGAAGACGAGGCGACGTGCCGCAATCCTGAGCGTCCATGCGGACTCGATTGGACGGCTACCAACGCTTGGCGACGTGGCGCAACGGCGAGCGTTCGATCGGAATCGGACGGCGCGCGGCTAGGGTTTTCGGGTTGTTGGGCCGGGCTAAGCACAGTGCTGGGCCGGCCCAACACTATTCATCTAATTGTCAAAACATTTCTAATTAAAATAAATCAGGTAAATAAACAAAGCCAAAATAAATAGCAAAAATACCTGAAAAAATCCGAAAAATTTTCAGAAAATACTTTGATCCATTTGGAAATCAAATAAAATATTTCCAGAATAACTTTGCATAAAATTTTGCAATATTTTAATGGATTTCAAGAAAAACCATATTTGAATAAATTTAAAATAAATTCCAATAAATTCCCAAAAATTCTCAAAAATCAGAAATACTCCAAAGTTTAAATTAGATCAAATTTTTAGGGTGTTACATCCTCGTTGAATGGATCATTCGTCCCATTACGCGTAACCTTCAACGTGTAATGAAGGGCTAAGCTGCTCATATCAGGTGTCCACGAGAATCCTGTGCTGTAGGATCCAGCCATGGCGAAGTGTTAGTGGGACTGTGTATGTGTGCCTGCGGTTTGGCCTTTTGTAGACTCGAAGGAGTGGTGTATGAACTAAGTATTGGAAGGTATGGTTAAAACATGCAGACGGATAGCAAAACCCTGGAGTGTGAAGTCACGTCGGGCTGAAAAGGCAGCCATACATGGAGGTGTCAGTACTAACAGGCAGGCTGCCTATGACTAGTCTACTCGGCCTGACAAAGCTGCTACCTATGACTTGTCTACTCAGTCTGACAAAGCTACACCCCCGTGAGTTGTCTAATCGCCTGGAAAAAGCAAGTGCACAGGAGTTGTCAATTCAATATACAAAAGCAACAAGCATTGTTCATTCATGACAGTAATTTGTACATGTTGGATCTAAAATTTTGTGCGGTTATTGGCTGTTACTACATGGTTATGTGATGATTCTTGCATTATTGAGTGTGAAGTCACGTTGTTCATGCATGACAGTAATTTCAACGGTTATTTGTTGTTACTACATGGTTATGTGATGATTCTTCCATGACGGATACTTTAGTTTAAGACTTCGAAAGTCATTTTCATAAAATATGGCCCCGGTAACATTATCATTTAGGGTGTTCGCACTAACGGATTTTACATGGTAAGCAAGTTCTAATTTCGATATTTTCCTATAATTCGGTTGTCCATGTAGTGAAGTATGTTTCTGGACCAATTCCCTCAAAATTTGTGTTCGGACGAGTTATTTTACGAGCCGCCGGAAAGGCTTAAGTTTTATGAAATATGTCCAGTTTGTGGTCATTTAGGGTATTTGTTGTGACAATATTTGTATGCAAAGCAGGTAAGAAATAAAATGATTTTGTAGATTACGTTAGTATAGATATCAGAGAATGTTTCTGATCTATTCCATGGCTATTTCCCCTTTGGACACGGTATTTTACGGGATGCCGGAAATGCTTATATGACCATGAAAAAGATGCCACGAGTACTGAAATCTGGCTGAAAAAGCTGATAGCGATGGTAGCTAATCAACTTATACATCAGTTAACAAAGCAAAAGATGATATCTGGAATCCTCTTCAAAAGACATCCATGACCAACTAAGTCTCCTCTGTAGGAAACAAACTACTTCACAAGAATAGCTACCAGTATAACAAGGACAGACGCACACACAATCTTCTCCAACCATTTGACATTATCTAAAATGCGGTCCATCTTGAACATCAGCATGTTCAGCCTCTGCTCGAGCATAGGGTCCATCCTCTCCTCCATAGTAGGGTGCATTCTCTGTGGTACTGTGGTTGTTGCACGCTCTACCGAGGTGTCCATGGTGTCCGCCCACTGGAAATATTGGCACCCTCCAGCCTATGTGATGAGGTTAACATACTTTTACACCATGCAAAGAAATGAGATCTCTCCAAAGAACTACACAAGTCCAATAGGAAAAAGGGAGCAAACAAACTTTTCACTTACGGAGAAAAAAGGGCATTTGTAGAACACCCGACCGTTATTTGCCTCAGTGTTGGAGTAGAACATATTAGCTTGCACACGGCAATTAGGACAATCGACTTGCCTTGCAGTGGCAAGCGCACGGGCCCTTCGATTTCCTGAGCTCGCCGTTTGAGACATTGCCTTTGGAGGCAAGGAATGGGATGAGGATGAGGGTATGTGCAAGCGGAGCTGGTATGAAGGCCTACTTATAGAGGCAGTGCATACAATCGGCGGGACAATGTTTATATAATCTCTTTCTTCGTGTTAGGTTCTTCAGGCCTCATATTGAAATAACAACTCAGCCTGACAAAGCTTCTACCTATGACTTGTGTAATCGTTGTGATAAAGCTACACACCTGTGAGTTGTCTAATCGCCCTGAAAAAGCTAAAGCACGGGAGCTAAAGGCTTCCAAACTCGTTTTCATATAATACGGCCACAATAAAAATTTACATTTAGTGTACTTGCGCTAACAAATTATACATGATAAGCATGTTGTAATTTGGATATTTTTGTATAATTTGGTTGTGTACTAAATTTTGTACTAATAATAGTGCTGTTATTATACTATTTCTTGGATACTTCACCATTATGCATTTACCATTGTTATCTGCACTGTTCATGTACGAATGCACAATGAATAGGTCGAAGGCAGACATCAATTACACATACGCACTGCAGTACATCAATACAACCGGTCATTGCCTTGTAGCGTCAATTCTGATCTGGCCGCCGCCTTTGTGGATGACGGAGTTGGTATTCCGGGAACGTGAACCGGTCAGGCTCGTGCGTCATGCTTCGCAAGTCGTAGTGTGTCTCTTCTGTCGCGAGAGGGGCCTCGTCAAGCTGGTTGGTACCCAATACACCCAACATGTCGGCCACCCACGGGGGAAACTTCATGGAAATGCACTGTTAGTAAAAGAGCCTAAAAGTGAGTGCATTTAAATTACATGAAACACTTACCGATGATCCCTACGAGGTTGTAGACGGCTCTGCCCACTGGGAGAACTCGTCCCGATAAACCTGTGCACACGTATTGTTACGAAGGCGTCGCGTGAGGAACAACCTGAGCTGCACATACATACCTGCCCTGGAGACAGCCAAGTATGCGGAGGTGGGTGCTGCGGTAAGCGTGCCGGTGCAAATCCACCCAAATAAGTACTACCTGGTGCTACGTACTGATCGGGGGTGTCCACGTCAGTGGGTGTATGCACCTCAGCAATTGTCGACGGCGCAAGGAGTGTTTGACCCTGCGAAAGGAGGTGACACGAACGAAAATATTAGTTACCTTTGAGAAAGGTATGTTCATTAGCAGGTAATAACTCCGATCAAAGTTACTGTACCTCATGTGGCGCCTGTGTATAGGACGTGCCTGCACCGAAACTGTGGAAGGCTGTAAGGTCGAGGATGCCGACTAGAGGGGGGTGAATAGGCGGCTTTTAAAAAACTCTCTTTCTAATTTCTACAAAGCAATTCACCCCTAATTACCCTTATGCCAAAACCTTATCAATAATAATGCGGAAGCGATAAACTAAGGTTTTGACAATTAAAGCCTAAATCAACTAGGCTCACTATGTGCACTAACTAATTATGTCTCTAACAAAAAGCAATTCTAAAGACAAGCAATCAATCAATTTAATTCTATGAATGTAAATTGCTTGAATTTAAATAAAGAGAACAAGGCAAGCACAAGAGACACAATACTTTTTACCGTGGTGATCGGAGACTTGCCGGTCTCCCCTAGTCCACGTTGAGGTTAGCCCAAACACATTGGACCGGCTCCACGAATTGAGCACCCACCTCGAATCCACTAGATGTGGTTTTTCACGCTTTCGCGTAGGCTCAACCCGAACCTTCACAAACTTCGACGGGGCTTCTCACAACCTTGAGAGCTCCCGCGCACGACGCTCTACGCCGTCTAGGAGTCGGCAACCTCCAAGAGTAACAAGCCGAATCCTCTCGCTTGAACTTCACCAAGCACAACACATGTGCTTCCGGTGATCACCAAGTGCAACACATGCACAAAGATCCTCCTCAAGTGCAACACATGCACAAGAGAGTCTCAATCCACTTCCTAATTGCAACACATGCAATTAGAGGCTCACACTAGCTCAAGAAGCAAATGGAAGAGGGCAACACATGCACACAACTCCTACAACCACCCAAATACTCTAGCACACAGCCAACATTCTGCCCTTGCCCCCCAAGGCCTCCTTTTATAGCCTCCAAGCCAAAACTAGCCGTTGGGGGCGAAATGGGCAAAGATCCAGCAAACCCGGTGCTACCGCCCTACTGGGACCGGTAGCATCGGCCTCCTCGCCAACGGCTACAAAACTAGCCGTTACAGGATTTCCGGTAGCACCGGCCAACTGGGAGCGGTGCTACCGCTCGGGCGGTAGCACCGTCCTTCACCCCGGTAGCACCGGACTCAAGCCGAACACAAAAACACCTCCTCTGGATTTTTCACACCGGCCAGAAGAGCGGTTGCACCGGACCTCCGGTGCTACCGGCCTACCATGGGTGGTAGCACCGGACCACCAGACCGCCCAAAAACACCCCTCTCTGGAAATTCCACACCGGCCAGAGAGACGGTAGCACCGGACCTTCGGTGCTACCGGCCAAACTGCGGTAGCACCGGACCACGGTGCTACCGGCCTTACAGGGGCGGTACGACCGGCCTCAGGGAGAAAACACTGTTGTTCATAAAAACTTTTCTCCAAACCATTCAAGATATATTCTTTGAGCTATGTGAGGATCAACACATGATCACAACACTATGCAAAACACATTTGCACATGTTAATCACATACTCCAAAGAATCGCATTAAGCACAACTTATTTGCAGAACACATATGCAAATAAACCAAGAACTTATGAGATCAATCCTCTTAGCCATATGATGATCAACACATGATCAAGTCAATTTGCAAAACACATTTGCAAACCCTATTCACATGCTTTAGGATCGGAACCCATAATCTCAAGTTCATTTGCAAAACACATTTGCAAATAACAAATCCAACTAACGAAAACACATTTCGTAAACAACTCAAGATCTATTTGCAAAACGTATTAAGCAAATCAAACTCGAGTCTATGAGATTAATCCCCCTAGCCATGTGAAGGTCAACACAAGACCCAGTCAACTTGCAAACACCCTTTGCAAGCCCTACTCACATGCTCTCGGGATTCCGGACTCATAGACCTCGGTTTATTCGCACAACGAACGCAAATACACATTAAACCAATTTTATGCTTGAGCATTGTTCTTTGCAACACATGCAAAAATCTAGCTCCAAGCAATACCAAAACATGAGCTCTCTATTTGCAACACATGCAAATCTCTAGCACCATGCAAGCAACCACAACAAATATAAGTGCATGAGTTCTCTATTTGCAACACATGCAAATCTCTAACTCCATGCAACCACTTTAAACCAAATTGCTTGAGCTCTCTCCTTTTGCGACACATGCAAAACTTAGCTCCAAGCAAAAACCAAATCAAATAAGATTCAAATAAGATGCAAGTATGAGCACCCTCAACACATGCAAATACTTTGCTCATACAAAATCCAATGCATAAGCTTCACCCATTTGCAACACATGCCAAATGGTTAGCTCCATGCAAACACCAAATAAGAGAGTGAGCTAGAGTGAACCGGATCGAGTTCATCAACACATGATGAAGCTCAAGCTAAAAGACTCAACCCCTCTTAATAGTACGGCAACCTAACTAGCAACCCGGTCTCCTAACCAAACACCGAGACCGGTAAAAGACTAGGAACACATTCTTAGCCCTAGCTAGTTATACCTTTGCTTCTAGCGATCCACTTGGAGCTTTTATGATTTCCAATCATCTTCTCTCCAGGATCACATCTTCTTCATCTTGTTCACCAACACATGATGAACCTTCTCTAGCCCTTCTTTTCATTTCGGGATCACCTCTTGATGCTCATCAACACATGATGACTTCTTCTTCTTCCCGATTCTTTATCATCTTGGACTCAGACTACTTCACAACTCATGGAAGATGTTAGTCCAACAAACACGGTTGTCTCAATCATCACCGCACTCCATTAACACATAATGGATGCCTCTAAGATCGATTGAGCACAACCCTAATCAATTTGAATGATTAATTGTGTCTTGAGTACTTTGATGCAACTAATGCTTCATTATACTCAAGAACTTTTCGCTTGTCTTTAATCAACAAGGAAACACCATCAACACATGATGAAATATTCTTTGATTGATTGAGAGACAATCGAACTCAATTTAAACTCATTTAAATTGACATGAGCATATAACTACACAAGTCATATATACTCAAAAGATTGTTTCAAGGTCTTGATCCTTTATATTGTATGACAAGAGGACATGGATCAATACAATTGAAACATCAAATTAAATTATAAACTCCCCCTAGATGTGTGTATTCATGTATATATGAATTAAAAACATAATGCACATATTTGGTCTAAAGCAATGGAAGAGTTCATACTTTAACTTGAATTCTAAGTATGCATTTATATAATAGAATGAATACGAGTGCATACCTTAGGTTTTCCATTTTCCATCCAAGTATGAGACTAATAAGAATAAGACTTAATAAAACATGTTAGTCTCATAATGATTAGATTTGTCATTAAACAATGATTAAACATTAATATTAAACCAATCACCAAAACCAATAGAGCTTGAACTTACAAAGGCGTGGGAATTATAAGCCTGCCCGAAATCGAAATCTTGCGGTAAATATGCCCGCGAGGACTCGGGCAAGTTTCGGTCGGGCCTAGATGACGAAGGTATGAGGGATTGATCTCTACGCTCGTGCTGTAAAAGGATATAACATTACCAAATAGTTCATTTTGGGAGAGTACTTCGAAGTATGACAGAAAAATATAAGTGTTGCACTTACGGATCCTGACGACCATGCTGCAAGGAAGACGAACGTGCAACGCTCGATCATCTTCTGCCCATGCTGTGGCATGACGGCCTGGGAGATAAAGGTCGAGTGCCTCGCTCACCACACCGCATGGCAACGTCACTGTGACGGCCGCATGTCAATGCCCTCATGATTCCCTTAGACTCGTCCATGATAGACCGTAGAACCCCGACTAGGCTAGACATCGAGCGGTGGGCCTCATCCCGTATTGCACTGGAACTTTCCTCGAAGATACGGCTCGCACGATCGTACTGCAAGCAAACATGATTAGTAATAGAAATGTGAATTGATATGTAATGTATGTTCGTACCGCTTCATCTTGCCATGCTGCGTGGTGTGCAGGCTGGCCGAGGGCCAACCTCTCGACGTCGGTGACCTCCTCAGGCCTTTCAGGAGGTGTCGCAGTAAGTCATGCTCTGGTACGAGGCACATACCACTCCAAGTAGGCGACGTAAGACTCGAGGTCGTATGGTTGACCCTCCGGTACTACCCGCTCCGTGGCATACTGCTCCCATGTAGTCGTCCATTGTAACTACGTGTCTTGCCACTCGTCGCTCCTCTGGCCCCTCCGAGATTGCCTGCGGGAATGATAGTCGTAAGTTACAAAACATAATTACAAATTACAGTTAATAATTATGAATAAAACTTACATATGCACTTTTCGTGCCAAAGGCGGGCCAACTGGAGGAGGAATTTGTTGGTACAGTCCAAACTGACGCATTAGTCGAGCTGGGCAGTACGCCTCCACCATATGATAGAACACGAGGTGGCACGTCGTCAACCAGTAAGCGCTATCCTGCCCACACTGATATGACAAGCCATGCGGTGCCTTACTGACCAACGAATCATAAGTTCAAGGCTGCCATATTATTTGGTCCTCGTGCAGAGTCTCGAAGTGGTTATGAAACTCAGAATAGACTCTGCGAGGTCTGTCCCTTGCCCATCCCAAGTAGGCAGCCGTCCACCGAAACCCCATTGTGGGAGCATCAATGGGGTGTCCACCGTAGAAGTCTTCGTCATTAGGATACGGGTGAATGGGCTCCCGGAAGTACGAGCGCCCAATAGAGAAATGCTCCCAAGACCAGATCTACAGCAATGTGTAGCACACTGCCAGAACGGGCTCCTCCTCCATTGTCTTCACACAGGCCGCGCACAATCCCCTATATGTGGAGCAAAGCCCCGCCGATCCAAAACTATACTGAGGGACCCCGTCGACGTGGGCGTCGGCCAAAGCCTCTACGATGTGGATGTAGGCCGGGTAGACAGCATCTCCCTGCGTTGTAGGGAATAACACCCAGCCAAACAGGAAAAGCAGGTATGCAACAAGGTGAGTCCTCACAATGTCCTGAGGTGCGTCATCGGGGCATCGGATGTAACGACGTAGCCATGAGAGTGGAACCCCTGGACTCTGCTCAGGGACTGCATGGCCAAATCTGTCCTGTAACCTTACTTTCTAATCAGACCTCCTCGGCGGTGGAACTATCGGCCTACCCCTGATAGGCAATCCGGTAATGTAGCCAACGTCCTGTAGGGTGACGGTCATCCGGGCTAGCGGCAGTAGCCCTGACTCCCGTAGGGTGGGCACGTAACGCTGGTCCAGAGGCTAGTGCTCCTTCGGGCCTTAGAACGAAAGACGGTGGCTGGGCACCTGTAAGCCAGACCCTGCTATGATGCTTGGCATCGTAGTATGGGTCAAGCAAAGTCTGTGGGTGGGCAGCCATGTCCTACAAGAAGAAAGCAAAAACAAAAATTAATACGTGTAACATAACATCACGTGACATAATAACAAATATAATGTGACGACAGGACAACACATAGATAGCAGAGTACGTGATATTGCATAGCAAAATAATGTAGACTACAGGAAGGTACTAACTGCAGACAAAAAAAGTACACAGGGGACGTAAAAAAATAACATTACATGATATAACAATACATAACATGTGACGACATGCCGTTAGGTAACATGACATACGTAGCATGGTACGGTTGCTACGGATGGGTCGACGAGCCGGCCTTATTAGGGCAGTTCTTCGTTGTATGCCCCATTGTCCGGCATATACGGCACTTTCGTACGGCTCTTCTGTCTCCCCGCTGACTTGCATCTATGTCGTTACGGATTCACTGTGGCTGCCACCGTCCACGGTCGCTCCACTTCAAAGCATCATTCTGACATCAAGTCACTTGCCCAGGCCATAGCTCCCTGTAATACATGTCCAAGCCGTACGAGTTGAACTCCGAAAGACGCAAGCATGTCCAGTGAGTACCAATATACAATTTGCCACATCTGTAATCAGTAATAATGTACCAAATACGTAAATATCATGCACCGTTATTTATTCCATTCATTGAACTAAATTTTTTACTATTAACACTGGTGTCATTGAGTTATTTGTTCGAATACAACAGAAATTTCTTTTCACCAAACTAATATTCCATTCATATCATACAAATATTGCACTGAATATTAAACTATTCATTCCGCAATTTTACTAACTGTCGAACAAATTTTACGCCTAACACCATAATTTTAGTTTCTTGCTTTTTTAGCCCGGTTTATTTTTTTCTTGTACAAAATCTAGGACTCGAATGACATCGAATTTTTTTAAATTTTTTTGTGGAGGTTCCTGACATTCAAACATTACAACTATCATGATAAAACGTTCATTAGAAAGTTTGAACCGAACGACAAATGAAACAAACCAACGGAAAATTCAAATTTTTCGTTGGTTTGTTTCATTTGTCGTTCGATTCAAACTTTCCAATGAACGTTTTATCGTGACAATTGTAATATTTGAATTTTTAAAAATTCCCCATAATTTATAATCATCTCAAATTTTTAAAAATACTAATTCTTTTACTAATAACAGTGCTGTTATTCTACTGTCTCTTGGATACTACACAAATTTCGTTTCGCCGAACTAACAATCCATTCATGTCATACAAATACTACACTGAATATTACACTATTTATTTCCCGATTTTACCAATTGTCCGGCTTATTTTACGCCTACCAAATTAAATCCTCCAACAGTAGGCCCAATAACAATACAAGAAACAACATACCATTACAATATTAGCGACACTATCATTCGTACGTACTACTTATTTCACAATATTTTAAAAAAATACGCTGATATTTTACATAACACGGATGTTACTGGTACTGCCATATTTTTTACTGCTAAATGGTACTAATTTTTTTACTAATAACAGTGCTCTTATTCTACTGTCTCTTGGATACTTCACAAATTTCGTTTCGCCGAACTAACATTCCATTCATGTCATACAAATACTACACTGAATATTACACTATTTATTCCCCGATTTTACTAATTGTCCGACTTATTTTACGCCTACCAAATTACATCCTCCAATAGTAAGCCGAATAACAATACAATAAACAACATACCATTACAATATTAGCGACACTATCATTCATATGTACTACTTGTTTCACAATATTATAAAAATAATACGCTGATATTTTACGTAACACAGATGTTACTAGTACTGCCATATTTTTTAGTGCTAAATGGTACTAATTCTTTTACTAATAACAGTGATGTTATTCTACTGTTTCTTGGATACTTCACAAATTTCGTTTCATCGAACTAACAATCCATTCATGTCATGCAAATACTACACTGAATATTATACTATTTATTCCCCGATTTTACTAATTGTTCGAATTATTTTATGCCTACCAAATTACATCCTCCAACAGTAGGCCAAATAACAACACAAGAAACAACATATCATTACAATATTAGCGACACTATCATTCATACGTACTACTTGTTTCACAATATTATCAAAATAATACGCTGATA
Organism: Otatea glauca; assembly: GCA_036346275.1. Taxonomy (NCBI): domain Eukaryota; kingdom Viridiplantae; phylum Streptophyta; class Magnoliopsida; order Poales; family Poaceae; genus Otatea; species Otatea glauca. The sequence goes on from CM070729.1 coordinate 18,114,306, forward strand.
TTTTATGTAACACGGATGTTACTGGTACTAGCATATTTTTTGTGCTAAATGGTACTAATTTTTTTACTAATAACCGTGTTGTTATTCTACTGTCTCTTGGATACTTCACAAATTTCGTTTCGCCGAACTAACATTCCGTTCATGTCATACAAATACTACACTGAATATTACACTATTTATTTCCCGATTTTACTAATTGTCCGACTTATTTTACGCCTACCAAATTACATCCTCGAACAGTAGGCCGAATAACAATACAAGAAACAACATACCATTACAATATTAGCGACACTATCATTCATACGTAATATTGTTTCACAATATTATAAAAATAATACGCTCATATTTTACGTAAGACGGATGTTACTGGTACTGCCATATTTTTTATTGCTAAATGGTACTAATTTTTTTACTAATAACAGTAATGTTATTCTACTGTCTCTTGGATACTTCACAAATTTCGTTTCACTAGTAGCTACTTATATTAATGTGTGCCTTGCTAGAAATTTTACCGTTATACTATTAATTGCACTAAGAACACAACAAGTATACAATATTTTTTTACAAATTCGGAGTTCTCTTCGTGTACTAATAGTGTCATTTTATCTCGTACTCAATTTACATTTACCATTATTATTTCTACTGTTCATGTACAAGTATCGTGCTTCAATGTACTAATATTTACACTAACTTGCCTAAAGCACAACTGATGATTGCGATGGTCCGAGTATCTTTGAAATCAACCTTGCTGAAGCTCTCCCGACGGATGTACGAACTCACCTCCTAAAGAATACTGTCAAATAATGATCCCTCGTCAAATAATCAGAAATATAAACTCCAACTACATTTCTACAAAATATGCATATGGCAAAAATTGCTCCTGAAATACACTTCTGATCATCCTTTTCCACCTCGTTTTCCTCTCTGTTTCCCCCCTTCTCCTCTCTTCTACCTCTCGCTTAGCACCGCTAGAACTCACTCGCTCTTGCGTTAACTCTCACGTTTTGCGCTCAACGCAGACCATCGCACAAGACGAGGGATTTATAGCCGTTTCCTGCGTGCATGCAAGCGAAGAAAAAGCATTCGTTTGCCTCTGCTTTCGGCGCACTGATGAGACATAACAATGCGACTGAAATGACTTATGGCAGCAGAGAATAAAACTTTTATCCGCATGTCAATCGAACAAGTGCTAGACCCCTCTCTTCCCTGCGCTTTTCTTTTTTCTCCTTGCACGTGGCGTTGCTTTCCTACACCTCCTACGCGCTGTTGCCCCGGCCAGCCCTGCACGCGATAGCCCCGGCCGGCCCCCAGCGCCGGCTGTCATGCATCCCTATCGCGACAGGGCCTCCGCAGCGCAGCCCGCCTCCCCCCCCACGTGCGCTCGCCGCCGTGGCGCCAGCCCCCCCGCCCACCCCACCCCCACGAGTTCGGTGGTTCCAAACCGCTGGAACTCGCGGCCCGTACGCGCGCGCTTCAAAAATTTTTTAAGACATTTTCGTGCGGACCGAGTCCGCTGGAAGTGGCGAACAAACTAAAAAATATATCCCGCGGACTGCGTCCGCTGAAAGTGAGAAAAAAATAATAAAAAAATCCCTCGCATCTGATCCGCTCGATTATACTGTTCATGGGCTATTCTTGTTATTTGTTCGGATTAGAGGCTAATCGCGAAAAATAATATTTTATACAGGCTAGAACAGTAAAAATTTCTCCGCATCCTACCATCCTTGAAGCATGAAGACCTGAATGGGAGGAATTGGTCCACCTCATTTCTTCTGAGTGAGTGCTTTATTCAGTACGTTATTCGTAGATCATTACTTCCGTTCACATTCTAAATATTAGTTAGATGTCCTTGTGACACGCGACATGTAGGTTATACTAATGTTCCTCCAACTGATGAACGTGTATTGTATGTTTGCAGTGCCATCGGTAGCCGATAGACCATTAATGTGGCTTCCTCATGATACTTTCATTCACGTTCTAAATATTAGTTAGATGTCCTTGTGACACGCGACATGTAGGTTATACTAATGTTCCTCCAACTGATGAACGTGTATTGTATGTTTGCAGTGCCATCGGTAGCCGAAAGACCATTAATATGGCTTCCTCATGATACACCACATGTACGACCTCATCGATGCTCATCGGCCTGATATACCCGAGGTATATAATCCTAACTACATCAATTTGTCTATATTTTATTCTTCGCAATTCAAAATCTACCATAACAACTATTATTGCTACCGATATGACGTTAAATTTCCCACATCTATTTTTCCTCTAGACGCTCTCGAAATGGTAAGAGGAGAGCTCGCCACATTCTTCCTTGCTGATGTGATCCATCGCAATGGCGAGTTTAGGGCCTAGAATAGTATGTATGAACATTTATTCATGTAACTGTAGATTAATTGTTATGTGATTTTTCCCAACTGTAAATTGGGTATATTGTGCAAATTATTTCAAAACTGTCTATTGTTATGTGTGCTGTGTTGTGAATTGTGAATTCTTGTCATGTTATCTGTATGTGTTTATATAATTGTGTTATCTGTATAGAGGGTACGTATGGCTTAGATATAATAATCCATCTGTGATAGTTACTAATCACATATGGTTCTCTAATAAGCAACGATATATATCTATCACATATAGTTCTCTAATAAGCAATGATATATATGTGATATTTACTATACACCAACGGTTTGTTGGTAATGAATGGTCTATTATTTTTTTTATCAGAGACAGTTCTCTAATAAGCAACAGCCTGTGATATTTATTATACACCGACGGTTTGTTGGTAATAAATAGTGTAATTTTTTTATGATAGAACCGATGACATTTCATTATCACTGTATGATTCTTTGCGCTAGTGTTAAGATTTTCTTTTTTTTTTATATTCTCCCTTTCTTACGTGGCATGCACGTAGATGGCTAGTTAGCTAACAAACTCTCTTTGCATGGACTAGTAGTATTTCTGTGTATTGTACTAGAATGATGTGTCGAACTATGTATCCCACCCTTCTAATGACAGTTGGGCCCTAGAGCTGCCACCAGCTAGCCTAGTAATAACTTAACCGGTAAACTACTAACACCATCCCTCTCTTCGCACACACTTAATATATTTTGTAAGTCACTTACCTAGCCATGCATATATGTGCATGCGCGCACAACTATAGGTGGACACTCGGGTCATGCCTTTGTGGGCCGGCCTGAGGCACAGTCGCAAGGCTCGATCCGAAGCACGGCCCACCTCGGTCGGTCCATCACTATTCATCAGGCCATGCTAGGGCAAGGATCTGGGCATGGTGGGTGGCACGGCCTGGTACGCTCGTCTAGGCCATGCCTGTGCCGAACCGGCACGGAAGCGGCACGTCGGGCACTGAGCACGTCCGGCACAGTGGCGGCACGCCCAACACGAGGGCAGGGGCACGCGGTAGGGGCAAGCCGGCTGGGGCACGTGCTGCCTCACGCGCCGCCTTGAGCCACCCTGTCGGGCAGCCTCGCGAGTCGGTGCCATGCTCGCCGCCTCGCGTTTCGGGCCGCCTCGCCCACTACCTCGTGCATGACCTTGCGCATCGCCGCCACGCGCACCATTGCCTCGCCCGCCACCTTGCGCATCGCCACCACGGGTGCTGTTGCCTCGCCAGCCACCTTGCGTGTTGCCGCCACTCGTGCCGCCTAGCGCACCGCCGCCTCGCGCGTCGCCGGGGAGGGAAAGGAGGTTCGCGGGGAGGACGAGGGTCGCATGGAGGGAGCGGGGAGGCCAACTGGGAGGGAGGGGAGGCGACTCGGGCATGCAGGCGAGGGAGGGGAGCGGGAAGGTCGACGGCCGATAGGGAGGAAGAGGAGGGCCTCGGGCGCGCTGGGAGGGGAGGGAGGAGGAGGGTCACGGGGAGGCCGGGAGGGAGGAGAAGGGAGCAAGTAGGGGCGCGACCGCGCGAGGAGGAGAGCGGCCAGCGAGGGAGGGAAAGCCAGGAGGGAAGGGAGCGGCGGGGCGAGGCGGGCGGCCAGGCAAGGCCACCGAGGGGGTGCATCGAGTAGGGCGGGGCCCGATGGGATGGAGGGCAAGCCGGGACGGGAGGGAGGGGAGCGGCGGGGAGGTGGGCGACTGAGTGGGGCGGGGAAACCGAAGGGGCAGGCAAGGAGCGGTGAAATCGAGGGGGCAGGTGGGGGAAGCGAGGGGCCAGAGGGGTCGGGTGGGGGCGCCGTGATGGAACCGGAGAGAGATTGAGGGAAAGAAAAAGGAAGGGAGAGAGAGGGGGGAAAGAGAGGGAAGGAAAAAAAAGAAAAGATTAAAAATTTTTAATTCGATTGAATAAATTTTTTATTTTTTTAAGCAAATTAAACCCTTCTCTATGTCACACTCTCTAACTCACTCTGTCTGGTTCACTCTCTATCCCTCTCTCTCCGACTCTCTATGTCACTCTCTCCCTCTGACTCTCTGTGTCACTCTCTCTGACTCACTCTCACTCTGTGTCCCTCTCTCCCTCCGACTCTCTATGTCACTCTCTCCCTCAGATTCTCTGTGCCACTCTCTCTGGCTCACTCTCACTCTCTCAGTCCATCTCTCTCCCTCCGACTCTCTATGTTACTCTCTGGCTCACTTTCACTCTCTCAGTCCCTCTCTCCCTCCGACTCTCTGTGTCATTCTCTCAGTCCCTCTCTCTCTCCGACTTTATTTCATTCCCTCTGGCTTACTCTCACTCTCTCAGTCCCTCATTCCCTCTGACTCTCAATGTCACTCTCTCCCTCCGACTCTCTGTGTCACTCTCTCAATCCCTCTCAATCCCTCCGACTTTATTTCATTCTCTTTGACTCAATCTCACTCTCTCAGTCCCTCACTCCCTCTGACTCTCAATGTCACTCTCACCCTCCGACTCTCTGTATCACTCTCTCTGGTTCACCCTCACTGTCTGAGTCCCTCTCTCTGCCTCCAACTCTCTATGTCACTCTCTCTGGCTCACTCTCACTCTCTCAGTCCCTCTCTCCCTTCGACTCTTTATGTCATTCTCCCGCTCTGACTCTCTGTGTCACTCTCTCTAGCTCACTCTCGTCTCTTATTCCCTCTCTCTTCCTCCGACTCTTTATGTCACTCTCTCTGGATCACTCTCTCTCTTAGTCCCTCTCTCTCCCTCTCCTCGGTCGGCACCGCGCCTAGCTCTCTCCACTCCTATCACTGCTCGCTCGCTCATCGCTCTCTATCTCTCGTCGTGGTAGCTTCTTCTTTGTCTTTCTTGCTAGTTGCGCCGCACTATCACCCACATGATGATAGCCTCTCCTTTGTCTTTCTCGCTACGAAACCACCCTCTGCCTCCCCCGACACGACGCTCTCCGCCTCTGCCATCCTCTCGTCCTCCCTCCCTATCAACCCCGTCGACCACCATAGATGCCCACCCTTTTAATCCAACTCCGGTGACCCCATCGACCGATGCTCTTTTCCTCTCGTCAGAATAGTGCAAATGGGCCGAGTCTAGGCCGGCATGACACGAAGCAAGCACGAAGCGCAAATGAGTCGTGCCTGGGCTCGCGGAAGGCCGGCCGAGTCGACACGGCACGGCACGGTGGGCACGATGGGCCATCGCGGCCTGACACAGTTCAGGCACAAAGCACGATGAGCCTGTGCTAGACCGGCCCGGCACGGCACGACGCCCACCCCTACGCACAACCAATCCGAGTTTAGACCATGCACATAGGACTACACTGTACAACCATGGCCTGTTGTTAACTAGTTAAATTTATATTTTTCATGATATAATGCTAATTCAATAGCGTGCAGTCTATTATTATATATTAAGTCATCGAGTTATTAATTAACAAGCCAGGTGGTCCCTCTTCTTTAACACACACTAGTTTTTCTCTTAGTATTCGTTCAAGAAAAAGTATTGTATACGATTCACGGTTTCACATGCATTGGATCCAAAATGGGATAAGATTATCTCGTAAACCTGACTCCTGAGCAACTTAATTAATTAATAGGGCAACCTGGAATTAATCTAGCTTATAGATTAGCTTTTACCATATGGCTAATAAATGAACCAATGTAATACAAAATCTAATTCCACAGGCTATACTAAAATAATATCCAAAAAATACAATCAGTTTGTGATAAGTTTTTTTTTGTTAAGTTTGGAATTAAACTAGCCATTTGATTTATTATCCGGTAATTAATAAACCTCTAAAATACGGGTATTACATCTTTCTTGTAAGCAACGTCTACATCATGTATCAAAAGGATCAATGAGAAGATGCAGACTCTCTCTCTTTTCTTTCACGGAGTTGCGAGCAATCATGATCGATCAATGGAGCCGAGCGTGCATAGAATGCGTTCCCCTGAAGATTACTAGTGATATCGATCCAACCTTTTTATTCTGCTGTTTGCTGCACTAATTATTACTGTTCCCTTTTGCTCAGGCTTGCTTCCTTTCCTGTGACCATCAAGTGGCAAAATTAACGTGGCCGAGTCGCTCACTTGATCAAAGGCAAAGCAATGAAATGTTTGTGGTGCTTTCATTAACAAGCCATGTACAATTTATCTTTATATATATTGACCAACGTACCCTATCGGTCATGAGCTCATGTTCATGCATGTTAAATCAAAAGGGGAAAAAGAATCAAAGAGATGGCTTCTTGTCAAAGTCCAACCTTGCATATATGTTTAATCAACATTGCTTGGTCACAAGTATTCTATTAACTATTAAATGATATAGTTTTCATTGGCGTTTCTTAGGCCTTGCTCTCCTTCAGAGTCTCTCTATTGTGGTGTAGATTGCTACATAGTAGCAGGTAGTGTAGCTTGTTGTTTTATTCGGTCTCTCCATGTGTAGGAGGTAGTGTAGTTCCTGTTGTTTGGTGTTTTCCTCAGTGTGTCCCACGGGACAGGTGTGAATTTTTTTAAATAATATATTTTTAATGAAAAGTTACGGAAAGAATATGCCGAAAAAATAACAATTAAACCCCTATGTCGCTGATCCAAATCACGACAAATATTCTGTCGCGATACCAAACAGCGACAGAATCTCTGTCGCGATTTGAAAGTGGGATAACACATTGTCACCAATCCAAAAAGCGACAAAGACTCTGTCGCCATTTGGTTGCGCGACAAAGAGTTAAATACTTTTCGAAATGTGCAGTAATTTTTTTTTAGAAAGCACAGATAAGTACAACAGAATTCAGTCTTGAAATAATTTTTTTTACAAAATAGCCGGTGTCGCGATAAAATTGTAGGAATAGTAAAACAATAGACAATTTTGTTTTGTTCAGTTGAGAATTTTTTTCACTCATTTTGAAGCGGCGTGTGAGTTAAATAAATGAATCTTTTTTAAATAATACATTGTTGCACTGATTTCATTTGAAAATTCGCTGTAACTTGTGAGCATTAATTATTAAAAATCAGTATTATTTTGATAGTTGCTAGAATTTTAGAGTTCAAACCAGGGTTCAATAAATTCAGAAAAATTCATATTTGTTAGTGATAATTCATGTAGTATTTTACAAAATTATTAGTCAGTTACTTTTTTTTGACAAAAAATTCAAATTTCGTTGTTCCTCATTCTCTTTCAGTGTGCGATAAATTTGACGACAAATCATAGTAAAACATTGAATAAAACCCGATATTGATATTAAAAAGTGCTAAGTACAACAACTATAATAGCATGGCATGTGAACTACACCTAAGATACATACATGCCTTAGGGAATTCATAAAACTGGGATACAACATAGGTACATGCCTCTGGTGAAGGACTAAGTCGCAAAACCATATATTCTATGGCCATGGTTATCGGAATAAGTCGCTACAATAAAAATAAGAGTAGTTATCTATTGGTTCCTGACGGGGTACTATGTATGGATACCTGATAGTGCTTAATGTAATATCATCGTCAGGGTTCAGAGGACTCTGAGGACGCAAGGTTCGTGGCCTAGGTGGCATGAAATCGTGATCATCATCGTCATTTGTATGGTTAGGAGTTAGTCCTCTTTTAGTGCTTGTTGAACGTCTTCTTGTATTGTTGCTTGAACAGCCTGTTGTAGTAGTGTTTGAACAGCCTGTTGTGATAGTTCTTGAACGTCGAGGTCTAGGTGGCATGAAATTGTCATCATCATCATCATTTATATAGTTAGGAGCAAACCCTCCTTCGGTGGTGGTTGAACGTCGTCTTGAACTTTCTGCTGCAACAGTACTAGGTGGACCTCTGCCCCTCCAGTTAGATCCTCTTCTTCGTCTTCTGTGTGAACTAGGTATCACACCCCCACCGAAGAGCATATACATCACTACGAATTCTGGGATATCTTTGTTCAGCAACTCTTTATCCTCCTGGAATGACTAACACACAAGACGAGCATACGAATTAGTGAACTTATGGATAATGCTAAAAAGGTTAGTAGGGTGAACAAATAGGAAATAACTAACCTTAATATGCTCTGCATACTGATCGGGCAGCATCAGTACCCTATTAAATCTCGTAGAGAAACCTGTAGCAGAAGGGTAGTCGGCTAGTTCGCACACCCTGAAATACCTTTGACACCACCCTTGCAAGTGCGCCTTGAGGTCGTTGGAGGTCACAAGGTTCAGGCCAGAGGTTGTCACCTTATGCCTCGATAATATCGAATGCCACTCTTGCAATTTGGACACCACTTTACTTAGGTTCTCCTCCTTGAACGGATCATCCTTTTCATTGCGCGTAACCTTCAATGTGTAATGAAGGGCTACGCTGCTCATATCAGGTGTCCACGAGAATGCTCTGCTAGAGGATCCAGCCATGGTGAAGTGTGAGTGAGAGCTGTGTATGTGTGCCTGCGGTTTGGCCTTTTATAGTCTTCCCCGTCTACCCCTCCCACGGCTTGAGCTTCCTCCTCGGTCTGTGATTGCAATGGAGTGCAGGTTGGGGTAGGGAAGAAGGGCTGCTTGGGTGACGAGTGGTTTTATATGTCACTTAAGTCTGAAAAAGTGGGCTGCAACATGTTATCATTTCAGTCGAAGAAAGAGGTGGGTTGCAGGGTGTTGTCACTTCGCTTTGAGACAGATAGTGTGTTTTACTGTATGTCGCTGTGATAACGAGGGTCGCGTCTTGTCACCTTTTTAGGCGGATGTGACAAATCGAACTAAGAAATCAATAGGCAGCGTGTTGTCACCTCGGCTTTCCAGGCCGATGTGACAACAGGCTGGTAGCAGCTTTCTTAGGCCGATTTGACAACACGCTGCCACGAGTACTCAAATCGGTGAGAATCTCACCGCAACGTGTTGTCTAATCGATCAAAAAGTCAAAGCAAAGGCGAGTGTTGTCACTTTTGACTTTGAAAGGTGATGGATGCTTTCAGTATTTCACAACTAATTTTAATACGAGAAGATAATTACCGAATACATAAGTTAAATAAGCCCATGAATAAGTTGCAACGAGTAGTGAAATCAGGCCGAAAAAGTTGAAAGCGGTGGGAGGTAATCGATGAATACGTAAGTTAACAAAGCAAAAGATGATATATGGAAACCACTTCAAAAGGCATCCATGACCAATTCTGTCTCCTCTGCATGAAACAAACTATTTCATAAGAATAGCGTACAATACAACAAGAATAGCCACACACACAATCTTCTTCAACCACTTGACATGATCTAAAATACGCTCCATCTTGAACATCAGCATATTCAGCCTTTGCTCGAGCATAGGGTCTATCCTCACCTCCATAGAAGGCTGCATTCTCTGTGATACTGTGGTTGTAGGATGCTCCATGGAGGTGTCCATGGTATCCGCCCACTGGAAATATTAGCATCCTATAACCTACGTGATGAGGTGACATGATTTAAGGCCTTTCAAAGAAATCAAAGAAAGGAGATCTCTTTGAATAACTACACAACTCGAACAGGAAAAAATCTTGTTTACGGGAAGGAATCAAATTAACTTTTCGGTTAAAGAGAAAAAGGGCATTTGTAAAACACCCGGTCGTTATTTCCCTCAGTGCTGGCGTAGAACACATTAGCTTGCACATGGCAGTTTGTAGCATCCCAAAATTTGGGTTTTCAAAAATCTTTTGTTTAGTTCATCTTTCCAAAAATCCCCGCTGATTTTCTCGCTTTAATAAAGCTTAATCTGGAATTTTCTAATGCTAAAACAATTTAATTTGACTAATATAAACTTTAATTAAAATAAATTTAGTTTTATTTGAGTTCATTGTGCTTCAATGAATTTTCTGTAATGTTTTGATATTTTTCGGAGTTCGTTTGCTATTCATTTGGAAATTAATTTAAATTAAAACTTTTGTTAAATTTAAATAAATACTGGAAAATTTTAAATAAATTTTGGTTAAAATATTTTAATCGAGCTCCAAATGTCTTAAAATATTTTCTAGAATTTTTTTTAGAATTTTTCTGGTATTTTTATTGCTCTAAACGAATTATTTTAATTTCTGAAATTATTTTAATTCGGAAATTGGGCTAAATCGACGTGGCAGCTCCAGAACCGGCCACGTCATCGCCTAACCTCAGCCTTCCGATCTCCATCCGACGCACTGAACGCGCCACATCACCCGCATCGTTCATTGCGCGCGGTGTTCGATCCGATCCGCTTTCAATCCAAATCCGGTTTTTCTTCGTGTTTCCTTTTATGCACGACTCCTAGCCTATATAAGTGTCCTAAGACCCTCCCACGCACCTCTAATCCCGAGCACCTCCCAAACCCTAAAAACCGCAGCTCGCCGCCTTAGGGGCGTCGCCCTCGCCAGCCGATCTTGGCATCGCGTTCCCTGTTGTTCTGGTGAGTTTTTCTGAAATCCGCTCGCGTCATCTCGTGCCATATGGTCCAATCTACCTCTCCACCAAATTTGGTACTGCTTCACCAAGCAAATCAAAAGTTATGGCCGTTCCAATATCCAATCTTGTCGTCGCCCGTTCTCCTTCGTTTTTGCGAATTTGATCAAGAAATTTTTTATGTAGACTCATCTTGATGTACTCTACCTGGTGCTCACCCTAACTCAAGGTTTTGTCCATGGAATTTCTACAGAAAATTCAATCTTCCCCGATCAGACTGCGTACGTACAGCTGAAAACTTGCTCATGCGTTCCCTGTTGATCCAGAAGGTAAAACTCCGATCCTTTCGCGTCATATTGTGCCTTAGGGTCCCAGATAGCCCTCCATAAAATTTGGTTAGGTTTCATCCATTATTTTAATAGTTATGGCCTTTTGATCTATTAGCTTTAGCAGCCGTTCATCAGAAGTTTGTGATCTGTCCATTGGGTTGCCGCCAAATCTGCTTATACCGTTGAGCTCGTCTCGCCGCGTTCTACGTGATGCTCACTTCCCCTTTGCTGTTCCATCTACCGAAAAGTTTTATATTCGTTAGCCGCCGCCTTTCGTCAGTGCCGCGCGCTGTCTTTTGCCGCCAACCATCTTAGTTCGCCTTGGTCGTGTCATAATGTCCATTAGGCCATCATTCTCTGGTTTGCCCATCTTTAGAGTTCATTTGGTCTTCGGTTGCCATCAATGCCATAATCTAGAATCTACCCGTCGTCTTCGATCTAGCCCTTTCATTATCGGATCTTGTTTCGGTTAGCCACCCTTGGTAATCTTTTATCGCAGAGCCAACCCTACCTATCCTATCCCTATGCCAAGTTGATCTATCTGTGAGTCATTCCTCTCAAACCCTAACTTAACCTTGGGTCCAATCTGTCGCTGATGATGCATCATGTCATATAAACCTCGCAACTCACAGATCAATCCTGAGCCATATCATATCCTTGCTACCATATCATTGTACCGACAATCAACATCTCATCTTTGCATGAGTGTCACATCGTCACAGCCGCTATCTTCGCATGTGTGCATGCTCGCAAAAACCCTAGTGTAATATCATCATCCTCTCTATCTCCTTATTGTAATCTAACCCCATCACATATGAGTTTAGCCTTGTCTTCATTTCCTCGCTGCCTTGTCATCGTCAAGCCTCTTGATCGGCGTATGACTGAACTCAGATCGAATCGCATGAATGTCGACCCGCTTGTCCATGTCCTATTCTCGAAAATCTAATCTGCCATTGACCTAGAAGTCATTCGTGGACTTGGTCGATAGACCATTGGCCATATGTCATATCCTTGTGTCATATCTATTCTATTAGTCTATCTTTCTTTTGTTTGACTGTGTATCTGTTTGGTCAACAAAAGTCAGCATTGAGCATCAGTTTAGTTCATTGCGAACTAACGTATCTTTATGGACCCGGTTTATAGATCGAGAGCCCATATGTCATTGTCTATCCAATCAATATAATAACTTTAGAAGAAATATTCTATGGAATATTATTCATTCTTTCTCAGTTATTAGTCTTTTCCTTTTCGGTGTATTCCGAAAGCTTGTTCTCTTTTGTCTAATATCTGATCTAATCCATTCAAGTTCCTAAATTCATCTAAGCCTTCGTGATCCAGTACTATCCGTTCTCAATTTGGATTTTATTTGATTTATCTTTTGAGTTGGTTTGTATTTGCTTCTTCTTTAATCGTTAGATGCATCGTCCGGAAGTTGTTCTAAGGAGTGAAGATCAAGAAGGTAAAGATCGAAGATCAAGATCAAGAATCAAAGATAAAGAGTAAAGAAACGATAAAAATCGCAAGGGCAGAGCAAGTTGTGCTTTGATCATATTGAACCCATGTTTATAAAATTGCTATATTTGTTTTACCCTATTGCATATTATTTCAATTATACAATTGTTTCAAATTAAATTGGGACTTAGCTATTATACCAATTTGATCTATACCCTACCTTGCCATTGTATGCCATGATCTAATTGTCACCCTAGGATGGTTAATTAATAGTTGGTTAATATTGATAATCAACATGGGCTGGTTAGACCATCGAGATTGCTTAGCCATGCCACGTCATCACATGTGTCCGAATGTTGATACTTAATCTTGACTAATGGAATATGGAATAATGTTTATGAATTGGTGTGTCATGTGTTGTCACAGTGATATTAAGTTGTCGTGGCGAGGAGGTCACACAACTAGATTGAAATGTTGGTGGCACGTGGTACTTGATAATCAAGCCGGGTGGTAATGATTTAGATTGGGGCAAGTGGCAAGGGCGGTGTGCCAAGGTGGGCCAGATTGGCGGGGTATGTGGAAGTCTTGCCTTGGTCATTTTAAGGATTTAACCTTGCAAGCCTTTGACACGAGTCTCTCTTGCAACCACATGTCGGAATGGGACAGCCTAGGTGATTAATTAGTAATGTTTTAGCTTGGTACTACCATTGGCGGTGTGAGTCCTGTGTACGGATTAACTCACATGGCGCAAGAGGGGGCCCTGTCGTGGTGGTTTAACCCTTGATGTTGAAACCTCGGTGGGTAATCTTGGGTTAAGGCAGAGCTTTGTAAAGGCTTTGTCATGATCTCTCTGCCGACACACCAAAGGAAGTGTGTTAATTGCATGGCACTAAGAGACGATCATGTCGTGTGGGTAAAGTGCATAACCTCTGCAGAGTGTAAAACTATTCAAATAGCCGTGCTCGCGGTATTGAGCAATGCTCGGGAATTACAGTTAAGGGTTAGACTTTTGCAAAACAAAACTTGGGATGGATGGCCGGTTGCCATGGTAAATTGGAACTTGATTAAGGATTGGAACTTGGTTTACTTGAGAAATGCTGAATCTATTTATTACAGTTATTTGTTTTATTGTCTTTACAATCTATTTACTGTAATTGTTCTCAAATGCTGCTTTACTACAAAATAACCATGATAAGCCATTCCTTGGAATAAGCCTTGCACATAGTTATATTAGAATTGCATTCTGTGCACAACTTGTTGAGTGCTTTATGTACTCACCCTTGCCATCAACAAAATCATCAATTGAGGAGAAGACTACAACTTCAAAGGAGGAGAAGTTCCACGAGGGGCGAATATCTAGGAGTTGAACCTTGTCGATTACTGTGGCATATTGATGGGATTCGTCGGCGTTCTTCATTCCGCTGCTATTTATTTAATTTGAGTTGAAGCCACCAAGGCCTCGCAAGTGTAAGTTTGACCTTAAGGTCGTTCAATAGTTCTATATTAATAGATGAAGTCTTTGTTTATTATTCCGCTGTGTATGATTGTGATATTTCATCTATGTTGAGACTGTGTGCACTAGAGTGATCCTGGACTAGTGCTGAATACACAGAGGGTCCGGATTTGCATATTCGGGTCCCGACTACGTTACGACAATCGACCTGCCTTGCAGTGGCAAGCGCACGAGCCCTCCGATTTCCTGAGCTCGCCATTTGAGATATGGACTTTGGAGACAAGGAATGGGATGAGGACGAGGATATGAGGAAGCGAAGCTTGCATGAAGGCCTATTTATAGAGGCAGTCCATAGATTCGGCGGGAAAAATAGAGCCAAACAGAGACACGCAGGGGCAAATAGGTATTTTCAAGCCCTAGTTAGTGGGAAGTGTTGCCATTTCGATCTGAGATAGGCAGTGTTTTGTCACTTCACGGTGCGCAGAGTGTTGTCAAATCAGGCTGAGAAAGTTGCTAGCAGCGTGTTGTCAAATCGCACTGGGAAGGTTGTTGTGTGTTGTCCAATCAGCCTGAGAAAGCTGCTGGCAGCGTGTTGGCAAATCGCATTAATAAAGCTGATGTGTGTGTTATCCAATTGGCCTGAAAGCTGATGGCATTACAGAAGGAAAATATCATATCTTAATAGTACATAACTTAAGAAAACAAAATACCATATCTGAATGCTACATAAGTTAAGAAAGCAAAGCAGCATATTAGGTTTAGTACATCATGCATAAGAGCAAATATCTACAAGTTGGGTCTGAACTTCTAAGTTATTGGCTGCTACTACATGGTTATATGATGATTCTTGCTTTGCAGGTATTTTGGTTAAATGCTTTCAAACTCAACTATTCATACAAGGTGGCTCTGACAACCTTATCATTTAGGGTATTAGCGTTAACGGAATTTATATACTAATCAAGTTGTACATAAGATATTCTTCTATAATATGGTTGTCCATATACTAAAGTGTGTTCCTGGAATGATCCCCCCAAAATTTTTGTTTAGACAAGTTGTTTTGTGAACCGCCAAAAAGGCTTAAGTGTTTTAGAATCTACGCCTGTAGTGATCATTTAGGGTGTTTGCTTTGGCAGGATTCAGATGCAAAGCAAGTTTTAAATAGGATATTTTTCTAGATTATGGTAGTACATATATGAAAGGGTGTTTATGGGCTATTCCTCCATAATTTTTCATTTAAACATGTTATTTTATGGGCTGTCGAAAAGGCTTAAGTGACTATGCAGTTTACACATTTGCGGTCCAGTTTTCTTTCTAAGTTTGCGATTGCACCGTATAGGATATTTTAACCATTTTTCAGGCAATAGTAGGGGATATTTTAACCATTTCCAGGCATTATGGTAGTACATATATCAAAGCTGATCTACGTGTTGTCCAATCGGCCTGATAGCTGATGGCATTACGGAAGGAAAAGATCATATCTTAATAGAAGATAACTTAAGAAAACAAAATACCATAGGTGAATGTTACAAGATCTAAGAAAGTAAAGCACCATATTATGTTTAATACATCATGTATGAAAGGAAAAAACTAACTGGCGCCCTTGTGCGGTGCTACTCCTCGTGTGGTCCCAGGCTTCCTAAGGCGCTGCACATGCCCGAAGGGATACGTCAGCTGGTCAGGGGCATGTCCACGAGTACCCCTAGCAGGCCATATTGGTGCTGTCAGAGTAGCGAAGACGTCCTATGATGGCTGAGTCGGGCCAGGCTCATCGACGAGCTGGGAGGGACCAAGGACCGCACACGTGGACTGCTGGTAAGGATCTACAAAGAAATCCAAGTTGGCATCGTCGAGCGGAGGGCAGTCAGCGGAGGTGCTCGCGCTTTGGACAGGTGCTGGATCGGCCGTTGTTGACAAAGTTTTGATGTTAGTATAGCACATAATATGAACAACATAATAGATGAAAGAATATCACATGGTGTACCTGTAGTCATGGGGACGTACGGCGCAAAACGCTGCCAACTAGATCCCCCAGCACGTTCAGAGGGGGGACCGCCCTCGTGCGTGATGTCCTAGCTGCGGCCTGGGGCGCGTGATGTGACCATGCCGAGCTAGCAAGCCATATTTCAACCTCAAGCCAAGACAAGGGCCCAACAACTTCTGAAGCTCCAAGCACAGCCCAAGATCAAGCCCAATTCATTCACGAGCCCAGTTCGGCCCCTAGGAGCAGTACAACATAAAACAACCATATCTGGGTCATACAAAATCCGTTTGAGGCGTTCTTGGACTCTACAGAGAAGTCCACGATGAGAGCTTTCCAACAGAAGTGATTTCATGTCCAAACTCGTTCTGGATCGATGGAAATTATCAAAACAATATGATAACAAGAATCTGACGCGTGCTGCGATACCTCTACTTGGGTCCAAAGGCCTTGTACGACCTAGGGTTGCACGGCCAACCCCTTGGCCGCCTCCCTTTCCCTCTTACTCATATATATTCAGTAGCCATCATTAGAATAGATGGGTTTTGCTTAGATTACAACTAGACAATTTGTCATTTTTTCGCCGTTCATCGGTTTGTGGAACCCCAACTCGTGTGCTTAATATTATTCGCAATTTCAAATTGCATCTTCTACGTTCTTGCTTGTGTTCTCGATTCGCATGCAGGGATAAGCCTTCTTGTTGAGGTCAACCGTGTTTGTGCGTGGTTGATAACCAAAGGAGCCGTAGTGTAGCAATTGCAGGGTTCAAATTAGTTCTGATTGAAAGCTGGATTGTCAATATCGAGTTCTCCATCAATCGACTTACTACTACCTGTCGGAAGATCGGGCCACCGTTCCCATCAAGTGGTATCAGAGCCTCGGTTGCCCGATAGGTAATTCTTGTATCCCCACTTTTATTTTGCCATCGTCCTAGAGTCCAGAAAAATTGCCCGACAAAAAGTTCATCATCGATTCCCCTGTCCTACAACCCCTTGTGCCATTGCAATTTTTGTTTCAGTTTCGGTTTGTTGAATTTGTGTCCATCGTCATTGTCTTGTTGCTGGTTTAAGGTCGTGATCCTAGTTTCTAGTGGTCCCTTTCTATTTCCCTAGTTCTTGCTTTGCATCGCTAGTCATTCCACCACCGCCAACCCCAGAACTGATCTGAATTCTACTGGGTTTGCTCTTGCTCCCGCTCTGCATTATATTTTTCCACTTCGCATGCCCTAGATAGGTCACGAGCTGCCTTGTGTCAATTGCCCTGCACCGCTGGCCACCCCTGTTCACCCGCGATCCTATTGCTATTTTAGCCCTAACCGGAAGAAAGAAGCGAAGTCGCAGGCAATTGTGCAGTGTTCACTAAAACTGACATAACTTTTGCATACGAACTCCGATTTGTGCATACTTTTTTTTTGTTTTGAATAGGACGACGACGCGCATCTGAAACCTCCACAGGTCTTTAGACTTGTCCAATTTTTGACCCTCAAAATTGGCCTCTAAGACCGAGTTCTGGACCCCAGAAGTTTGCTAAACTGTTTTTGCCCTTTTTTTGGTCATCTGTTTAACGATCTCTCTCGTTCCAAAATATGATATTTTTGTTTTGCCTTTGAGTTAAAAGAAGGAAAAGTGAAAAAGAAGGCAAGTGCAAAAAAAAAAGAGCCACACTGAAAAAAACAAAAAAATCATAGAGAAGAAAAGAAGCATAAAGAGGGAAAAAGAAGCAGATAATCAGAATTGCTTGCATCCTTTGAGTCATATGTGCTTTGATATCCCTTGCTAGGTTGAACTAGTTTTAGGAACACGTTTAGGCCAGCAACTGTGACAAGTACGTTGGATATTTATTCAGCTTGCTAATCTGACTTCGATATTGCTTATTCCTTGCTACTAAATATTGCCTTCCGAGCTCCACATACTTCTTATCAGTTCAGGTTCTCCTTTTCAATCACCTCACTCACGCTCCAATCACGGTATCATGAACCAGCCACCGGTTGTACCACCTGCTGCTTTGGTAAGAACATTTGTAAGGGTGTGGTAAGACGCATGAGAGTTTGTGATCCCACTGTCCAGTACCTAGAAGTCGATAGGGATAATACTTTGTGCTATCTTCTGTTTTCTACTAAAAATTGTAGGGGTACCGGAGGACTAGAACGGTAACCAGTGTGTTCTTCATAACGAGTTCCGAGAGATGCTGCGAAAGATGAATGAGACTATGAACAAGCAAATTCAAAATGTGGAGAATGCACTTGACAGAAAAGAGCATAAGCACCAACCCAACTTTAGTCCATCTTCTGCTGGTAAAGGTAAGAATTTTCCAGTTCTTCCTTCTTATAACGAATTTGGTGTTGATGCTTATATTGATTGGGAAACAGAGGTAGATAAAATTCTTTCGCAATGTAACCTCTGTAATAAACGAAAAATTAAATTTGCCGCTAGTGCTTTAACTCTCTGTTCATCAATTTGGTGGAATGATTTTTGTGCTTATAAGACAGTACCACAAACATGGAAAGATATGAAATGACTTATGACAGACGAATTTGTTCCTGCTTATCATTCTAAAAAGTTACTTTATGACTTGCAATATTTACAACAATGTGATAAAACTGTCAAGGCATATTACGAGGAATTAGAAACTTTGTTGTTGCGTTGTGGTTTAGATGAATCTGAAGAAGCTAAGGAAACAAGATTCTTAAATGGACTTGATATGAAAATTCAGGGTATTCTTGTTGATAAGGAATATAGTTCTCTCTCTAGTTTATTTAATCTTGCTTGTGAGATTGAAAATCAAATTGAACATAAAAGACATCTTGCTGAAATTAATGTCTATAATTACTAAAGTGAAGAATTTTCTTTGGAAGAACGGTTTCTTGTTGAGCTTCCACTTTCTACTAACTTTTCACAGGATATTGAGAACAAAAAACGAGAAGGAAAACACGCAAGAGAAGGAGGAGCAAGAGATACTTGCTCTCCCATGCATGCCTCAAGAATGTATAGATCATGATATGCCTAAATCGGCTAAGATAGAAAACAAAGGTAACGACATATGTGTTATTTTCACACGAGGAGAGAATTCTATTGATGTGTTAAATTTGGCCACTATTGGTGCTATGCTAGAACAGCAGTTAGTGGACACTCAAACTGAATCACTTTCGTCACAATATGATTGTCTTGCTGTCCCTGGTGATAAAGAAGAGTTGTGTGATAATGTCTCATTTATATCCATGCCTCAACTAGTGAATGAACATGTCAATTTTATTTCTGATCTAAACACGTGTGCTGAAAATAAACATGTTATTCACCTTGCTAATGAAAAGGATGAGATTAAACTGTTGTCTTCCTTGAATACTTTGGGTTACATTGAATTTGATGTCATATGCGATCTCAATTGTTTAGAGGAGAGATTTTCTATGCCTGTTAATTTGTCATGGTCATCCAGTGTTAGTTTACATGCTATTGGCAAACATAATGATAAAGGAAAGTACATGGTGCATCGATTTTATATTTGTACCATTTTGAAATCTTCTTTTAATGTGCCACACTATCAACAACCAAAGAATATGTTGGTTTCTTTGTCGCCTCTTATTACTAACCTTTTGCAAGACAATGAGCTTGATTCGAGGACCACTCAAAATCAAGAAGGGGAGGATGATGTGACCATGCCGGCCTAGCATGCCATATTTCTACCTGAAGCCAAGACAAGGGCCCAACAACTTCTGAAGCTCCAAGCCCAGCACAAGATCAAGCCCAATTCGTTCACAAGTCCAGTTCGGCCCCCAGGAGTAGTTAAACATAAAACAACCATATCTAGGTCATACGAAGTCCGTTTGAGGTGTTCTTGGACTCTACGGAGAAGCCCATGATGAGAGCTTTCCAACGGAAGTGGTTTCACATCCAACTCCTTCTGGATCGATAGGAATCATCAAAATAATATGACAAACAGAATCTGACAAGTGCTGCGACACCTCCACTTGGGCCCAAAGGCCTTGTACTACCTAGGGTTGCACGGCCAACCCCTTGGTCGCCTCCCTTTCCCTCTTCCTCATATATATTCAGTAGCTATCGCTAGAATAGATGGGTTTTGCTTAGATTACAACTAGACACTTTGTCAGTTTTTCACCGTTCATCGGTTTGTGGAACCCCAACTCGTGTGCTTAATATTATTCGCAATTTCAGATTGCATCTTCTATGTTCTTGCTTGTGTTCTTGATTCGCATGCAGGGATAAGCCTTCTTGGCGAGGTCAACCGTGTTTGTGTGTGGTTGATAACCAAAGGAGCCGTGGTGTAGTGATTGCAGGGTTCAAATCAGTTATGATTGGAAGCCGGATCGTCAACGTCGAGTTCTCCATCAATCGACTTACTACTACCTATCGGAAGATTGGGCCACCATTCCCATCAGCGCGTGTCAACCCCGTACAGCTGAGGGTTATTTGTCCAATGAATGTATATCATTGTATTGATTAACAAGTATGTGACTTGCTTATGAAGCTCTTTACTTATTGATGTAATTCGATAAATATCTCTGATCGAATGTCATCGTAGAGGACAATGATGAATAGATCAACACATGTAGTGATCGATGATCATGCTTCATAGATCATGGGATATGGAGATATCATCTATACATTGTGGACGCATGTTCAAGATCATGGGTTAGATAGACCCGCAATGGGACACTGCGAGAATGTTACATTCTTATGTGTCATTAGTGTATCTTATATATAGTAGATGTATGATCCTTAGACCTGAGATTATCATATTCCCTACATATGTAATAGTTTTCCTTGGGGCTATCAAACACTACTTCCTAACTGGATAGTTATAAAGGTAGCTTTCATGTTTACTATAAAACGTGCAGAGGGAAGTGAGCAGTCAAGATGGAATTTGCCACTCCAATGAAACGGAGATATATGACAGGGCCACTCATGTGATATGATTAAGGAAGTGCATGGCCATGCCGTGATTGAGGAGTCAATCACAACTTATTAATATATCACGGATACAAGAGATGGATTGAATCATCAAAGGATGACATGCTTCTCGCCTTGAGTTCAATCTTTATATACTTGCCAAAGGGATTATTACATGAGTACTTTTGATAGGTTCTATCCGATTTGATCATAGTATGTTTGGGAGTTGGCATGCTTTGCAAGGAGCCGCTACCAACTACTGGATTGAAAAGGAGTTTTCCAAATCTATGTCCAAACGTACGTGAACCTGCAGGGTCACACACTTAACGGGCTGGGACGCATTAATTTGGATTGGATTCGTAATTAATGGACCTCGTGGGCTTAGCACACCGATGGGCCCTGGTTTAGGGTTTCATCTCGTGGCCATATAAGGAGTGGAGGAGGGTAGGCAAAGGGAGGGCTTTTCCTACGGTCCAGAACTGTTTCACCCGAAACCCTAGTCTCCTCCTCTCGTTGCCCCTACCGAGCATCCAGGTGCTTGCACACTGACGCACGGCGTTCCATCCCCGGACGTGTGGACTACTGCGGTGACGCTGCTGCGACTGCGGCGTGGGAGGACAATCCACGGTGAGGCGAGGACGATCCACTCCATCGACGCAACGACTGCGACGAGGACGATCCACTACATCGACGCGCGAAGGATTCCGCAACTGCGCGTCTAGTGGTAATCTAATCTATGATCCCCTTCTTGCGAGTAGCTTTCTGGTTATGCGGTAAAAAAAAATTTATTTTGTCCTAGCGTAGCATACCGCGTTCCTCTTCATGTGTGTGGTTGATAACCAAAGGAGCCGTGGTGTAGCGATTGCAGGGTTTGAATCAGTTTTGATTGGAAGCCGGAACATATTATTCTTCCAAATTAATTCTTTCCTTTAGAAAATAATTTTGAAGATCCTATAGAGACGACCAGACTATCTAGGGTCAAGGCCTACAGTAAGTATGGCTCTGATACCACTTCTATCGTGACCCGAATATGCAAATCCGAACCCTCTGTGTATACTGCACTAGTCCAGGATCACGCTAGTGCACACAGGCTCAACATCGGTGAATATCACAATCATACACAGTGGAAACATTATGAAAGACATCATATGATATATACTACTAGTTGAATGATCTTATGGTCCACTTACATGACTATGCCTCGCAAGGCTGAATAACACATTAAACTGCAGCGGAATGAAAACGTAGACAACCCCTCAGTATACCACAGGCAACTGACAAGGCTTGCCCCTAAACACTCGTCTCTTCTTGGACTCCTCCAGCATTGATGCCGACTCCTCAACTGGTGATGTTGTTGGCAAGGGTGAGTACATAAAGCACTCAACAAGTTGTGCACAGAATGCAATTCTAACATAGCTATATGCAAGGCTTATTCCAAAGGATAGGCTATCATGGCTATTTTGCAACAAAGTAGAATTTATGAACAAATACAATAAATAGATTGTAAAGACCGTAAAACAAATAACAATAATAGATAGATTCAGCATTTCTCAAGTAAACCAAGTTTTCTGATCCTAAATCAAGTTTCAACCTTCCACATGGCAATCCCGTCATCCCAACCAAGTTTTCCATTTAATTAAACTAACCCTTAACTGTAATTCCCGAGCATTGCTCAATACCGCGAGCACAGCTATTCAAATAGATTTACACTCTGCAGAGATTATGGACTTTACCCACACGACATAATATTCTCTTTGCGCCTGGCCATTAGTACACTTTCTTTGGTTTGCCGGCAGAGAAATCATGACAAAGCCTTTACAATGCTCTGGCTTAACCCGGTACCACCCGCTAAGGTTTCAACACTGGTGGGACTGGTTACCACGTCCAGGACCCTCCTCTTGCGCCATGTGAATTACTCCATAACTCGAGAACTCACACCGACCAAGATAGTAGCAAAGTTAAGACATTGCAAATTAATCAGCTAGGCTGTCCCATACCAGACATGTGGTTGCATGATTGACTCAGGTCAAAGGCTTGCAAGGTTAAGTCCTTAGAGTGATCAAGGAAAGACATCCACATACCCTTTGCCCATCGGGCCCACCTTGGCATACTCGCCCCTTGCCACTTGCCCCAATCTAAGTGATTATCGCCCAAGTTGATTACCAAGCACCACGTGCCATCAACAATTCAACATCGTTGCGTGACATGACTCGCCACAAACAACTCAATCTCATCGTATGATCTCACATGACACACAAGTTCATAACAATGTTCCATATTCCATTAGTCAAGATTAATTATCAATGATTCAAGCACATGTGATGTCGTGTCATGGCTAAGCAACTAATATGTCTAACCATCCCTGGTTGATTATCATTACTAACCAACTATAGTTAACCAAACTAGGGTGACAGTAGATCATGGCATACAAATGACAAGGTAGGGTATATAGATCAAATGGGTAGATTAACTAGATCCCAATTTAAATTGAAACAATCGTATACTTGAAATACTATGCAATAAAGTAAAACAATATAGCATTTGTATAAACATGGGTTCAACATGATCAAAGCACAACTTGCCTTGGAATAGGTTCTGGTCTTGCTCTGGTACTTGATCTTGAGTCGACGGATCTTCCTTCGAAGCATCGCACAATTCAACGTCTACGCGTACCAAGAAGAAAAGCAAATAAATACCAAAACAGAGAGCAAATGAACTCCAAAAATCAAATAAAATTTATCATTAAATATATATCAATTTTACAAATTTTTAAAAATTTGAATCACTCAAATCCGAGTTAAGATGCAAAAGTTATAGCCTTTTGAAATTTGAATAAATACTCAAAATACAGAAATTGGAAAATCAGTATTAACTGAATTATTTTTATTCTAAAAAACAGATTTATTGCGTCATGCTGATGTCAGGGTGACGTCATCTCCAAGCCGGCCAATCAGACGCTGCCACGCGTCTTGGGTGTATGGACTAAGTCCACCAGCCGCACCGGTTCACGGTGGACACGGCTCACGGCGCTACGGGCTCTGCGCCTGACACGCGGCGGCACGCGGTTGGCCGCGGCGCCGGTGCAATCTGACACGCCTAGATTCGATCAGACGGTGCTGGGTAGAGGAGCACATGGCTACGCTTCGATCGCACGATTTGAATCCGACGACTACTGGTACCCGAGCTGCTTACCAAGACATGAAACAATCTGAAGCGTTTATCGAAGATCGGACGGCTGGCGACACTCGATCCCGGTGATGGCGGTGCGGTGGCACAGCTTCACCGGAGTTGGAGACGACGAAGACGTTGCGACTATATGGCGGTCCAACGGCGATGTTTTCTGGCGGCGCGGGCGTGTCTCGGAACTGGGGTCTCGGATCTGGCCCTTGGAACGACGGAGACGGCGGATGGGCGGTGATTTTGGGTGAAAACCGCGGCGGCTGCTTCCTTCTCCTCCGACGAGCTCTCACGTGCAGACGACGATGGCCTAGGGCTCACGGTTTGCGGCAGACACGCGGCGCGAGATGGGAAACCCGACGCACATGACGGCGGCTTAAATAGGCGCACGGGGAGGCGTGCGCAGTGCGGAAATCAGAGTCGGTCTCGTAGCGGCGGCGGACTCCGGCGACGATACAGAGAGGCGACGTGGCCTCATCCTGCGCGTCCACGAGGCCTCCATCCAACGGCTGCGAGCGATCGACAACGCGGAGAAAGCACAGCCGTTGGATCTCAATCCAACGGTTGGCGGTTTTAGGGTTAGGGTTTTCGGCGGCAAACGGGCTGTGGGGCTAACTTGGGCCGCACAGTACATGGGCCAGCCCGTTACTGTTCAGTCATTTTTAAAAGGAATTTTGATTTAAAATAATTACGGAAAATCATTTAATTTGTTTCAGGCAATAAAAATATCAGGTTAAATCCAAGAAAATTCCCAAAAATACTGAGGCATTTTGGACTCAAATAAAATATTTTTGATAAAACTTTATTTTAACCTTGCATAAATTTCAATAGTTTTCAACAAAAGACCAATACACATAATTTAAAATTAATTCAAATAAATCCAGAAAATCCAATAAATTCCAGAAAATCATAAAATGCACAATTAACCAATAAATTAATAATAAAGCAAATTTTGGGATGTTACAGCGTGTGTCAACCCCGTACAGCTGAGGCACGTCCGTGAACCTGTAGGATGTAATCGTCCCTAGACCTCCTGCAGGACGTAAGTTGGACGATACGAGCGGTCTTCTCGTGTACACGCTGCAATGCCCCTATCAGGAAGTCCATCGTGACCTCCAGCCTGTTCGTCCGACCAACTCGTTCTAGTAGTGCGTCCATCTCCTCCGTGGCCTCCCTGGAAAGGTCGCTCTATTCACACATTGAAAGGCAAGTTAGTTGGTTCAATTGCAGTAACAATACATTACATGGCATGTCAAAGAAGTACTAATCGAGCGATGAAACGCCGAGTCTGGCTGCATGGGGTAGGTGTCCACTGTGGAGGGAACGTGCCTCAGAGGTGAGTCAATGACACACACGATGCGAACGCGTGTGTGCGGACTGAACCACCAGATGTACTCATCGTATGTGCCGGGTTGTAAGGGGCAGCCTCCTCGTGAACGCCTGCACCCAATACTGAGCATGAGGCAACATGCGTACCATCCAGCCCATGCCACCAACGAAACCCTTCTATGTAAGCCTGCATGAGAACAAGAACACTGACATTAGTAGCAAGAACATCGCAAAAAATAATGCAATTGGAATTGACGTAGAAGAGCACTCATGTGTGCACGCTCGGTGGGACAACCTCACCAGTGGGGATGGGGAAGACTTGACGGAGGCCGAACTGCCTCATGACACGGTGCACGTCGTACTTCTCCACATAGACGTCGAACACCAGATGCCGCTGTGTCAACCAGAAGGTGGCGTCACGGGTGCACTGTAGGGAGAGGCCATGGGTGCTCGCGCGCCTACCAGCTCCAGGAGGTAAGGACGCTAGACGACACGATCATCCGTCAGTTGGTCGAACATCGCTACGTACTTGGGGTACGAAGCGTGTGATGTGACAGGCGTGAAAGTCGGCTGCAAAAAAAAGGAATAGTCCAAAGTTAGACAAAAAATTTCAAAATTATTGCACAATTCAAGGTAAAGGTCATTTTACTAACCTATCGGCGACACCACAACGTCCCCATGGTTGGACGGTCGACGTCATCCCTGGGGACACTGTAGAATCCATCTGCAGCCGGCCCATCTGGAACCTCTCAAAAGACCAAAGCTGAAGTAGTAGAGGAGACCTCTTGAGAATGGACGAGTCCGCCATGCGACGACAACCGTCGTAAAGACCCCGGTACGTGGCAGCTAATACAGCCGGTCCCCACGCTAGCTGCGGGATCTCCTCAATGTCGACATCTGTGATCGACCACGCGTACTGTTTCAAGTGCTTGTCGACGGTGTCCCCGTGGGAGGAGCAGAACAAGACCCAGCCGAAGAGCCATAGCAGGTACGCCTCGAAGTGGCGACTAAGAACATACTCCCCTGCTCCATCTGCCATCCTCTCGGGCTACAGAAAGTAATGGTCAGTTTCACAACTATAAGAGATAAGGAAATAAAATTTAGACAAAGTTAATATCACTTACGTAGAACTGTACCAGCCACTTCTACGTCGGACCGTGCGCAGAAGTGAAATGTGTGTAGCCACGCTCAACAGGTAGCACATCATAAAACCAGGTTAGGAGCTTCGTCCGCCACTCCGGGTGGATGTCGTCAGGCACTACCGTGTCCCCGGTGCAAGGTAGGCCCAGAAGGTAGCTAACATCCTCCAGTGTTGGCGCCATCTCACCGCACGGGAGGTGAAACGTGTGCATCTCCGGTCGCCAGCAATCTACCAGAGCGCTAAGCAAACTCCTATCATACGGGGACCTCCTAGAGGCACCACGTCTGTCCTACACATCAGTGACAGTCGCCTCCACCATTCGTACTATAGGCAGGAACCCTGCCGCTCTCAGCCTGCACGAAAATATTGTAAGAACTATTGGTTCACACGTACAAGATATAGTAAGGGAAGTATGAGAAAAGTGCACTATCTTGGGAATCCATTGCGGGTCAACCCGCCATGCTCTCATCGGGGTTCGTAAGTGAAGGGCATTAAGCTCGAATGGTAGATCCCCGTCTAGAGGTGGCAAGGTGGCCAAGCGACTCCGGTGAGTCGTGTCTATCACTGGGTCTAGGAACTCGTACTCCCCGACGTTCGCCATACCTGCAATTGAATAAAACAACGTTAGTACGAAATCAAATGCACAAACAAACTAAATGCAGTAATTAGAAATAGAATTTGAATACAATAAAAGGATTAGACATTGAAATCCACAAACGCTAACACCTTTGAAATCCATACATGCGTCACATATACAAATTCGAACCAAATAGAATGAAATAATAACACATCCAACATCCATACATGCATTACATATAGGAATTCGACATATCACATTGACATGCGAGTAAACTACTTCAATTTCATATGCAAAACCCATACAACAATGTCAAGGCCTCTGAACTGTCGGGCAATACTTGAAAGAGTGCCCCGTCTCCTTACAAATTGAACATTTCTTCACACGACGCCCGCTTTCTGCAACGTCCATGTCGTTCTTTATACGTCTTATTTGTCACCGCCGTACGCCCTTCAGCCTGCTCACATTACGAATCCACCGTGTATCCTCCCATCTCTGATGCTCCGTGAAGAAACCCACCACTCGAAAGTCGTAAATTTCTCTGCTCCAAGTTGCTGTCACCGCTTCTTTATTGAAGAATTGTGACAAGAATATACCTGGATCCATACGGATTGTTGAGCAGGCAGTCATTACATGTGAGCATGGCTTGTGTAAGAGACGAGGCTTGTTGCAGTTGCAGACACATGTTTGCCGATGTAGAATGCATTCATGAGCAACTTTGTGCCGATTCGTCCCATGGCCAGCTTTCTCTTTAAACAGTACCTCGAAGCGAAGCTCCCTCGTGCCCATCTTCAATGCTCTATGAATCTCCCCCTTTTTCTTTTCTCCTCCATGTACGTACAGATCACCTCTGAATACTTCACATCAGGGTTACTCATGCGGATTAACGCCCTAGCATGGCGATCCACAAAGTACTTCGCGATACCATGAAGAACACCCTCCACTATAACAACCAGGGGAAGGGGTCTCAGGCCTCGCATGACCCAATTGTAAACTTCAACCAAGTTTGTCGTCATGACCCCATATCGGACACCATCGATGTCATAAAGCAATGCCCATTTCTCCCTAGATCCATGCTCTATCCATTCGGAGAAGAATTTCGTGGATCTTCCATTCCTCCGGACCAAATGCGGAGGGTCCATGGGTAACACTTCCAGCGCTACTGGGGCATCCTTTTTTCCAGGCATTGGCCTCTTCACTGCCTCTGATGTATGCCTTGATGTCAGCTCATCCAACTTCTTTCACAGTGCATTAAACTTTCTCTGTTAGGTCCGATCGCACAACCTCTTAAAAAGCTTCGTAAGATCCTTATTTTTGAACTACTTGTAGAAGTTAGCACCCATGTGCCGCTTGCACCACCTACTTCGCAGATCAGGCCATGGATGTGTTTCTTCTGCACCTTTCTGCAACTGCACAACCGCCTTCAATAGCCTGGGATGCTGATCGTGTATAACACACACTCCAGGCCGCTGATCCACGACGCTGGCTTTCATGTTCCTTAGAAACCAGAGCCAGCTTTCTGTGTTCTCACCCTCCACGAATGCGAACGCTACAGGAAGAACCTAATTATTGCCATCTACTCCTATGGCAGTCAATATCTGCCCTTTATACTTCCCAGTCAAGGATGTTCTATCCACACATAACAACAGACGGTAATGTTTGAACGCGTTGACACATGCACCGAAAGCAAAGAATTCCCGCTTGAGTACCATCTTCCCAGGGAAACGCTGCGAGGGCTGCTCACAAATATCGATATAAGTTCCAGGATTCCTTTCCTTGATCACCTCAAGCATACCTAATAGGTTCTGATATGAGTCTTCGTACGTACCAAATCTAGTTTCCAATGCCTTCTACTCTTCTCTCCATGCTTTTGCATAGCTTATGGTGTACTGAAACCTCTGCTCTATTGCAAGTATGATGGTACGTGGCTCTAAATCCAGGTTGCCCACAATCTCATACATTGCATTTGCAACAAAACCTGAAGATATATTTCTATGCGATTGGGCAAACTCCGTCAACAAGCATGTGTGTGGGACGACTATAGAACACTTTCAAATGGTATCCCACTTAGGCTGGTACGCATGCACATGCCATGTAAAACCCTCCATCTAGCATCTAACATCATACACCAGCTGATATGACTTCGCAACCTTAAATGCTCTTCATCTTCTTCGTCGTTACTCAAATAGTCATATTCCTGGCTCTTTGCCTCTATCGCTTCAACCAACGATTCAATATTTTCTTCCTCGTCTATCACACCCAATGGTACCTGAACATCTGGTATTGGAACATCAACTTCCTCACCAGGCACACCCTCATGACTCGAGCTAACATCCTACCTCACTAAGCATTCTCCCGTTCGGCTGCTCTCCCTAACTTCCTCTGGTTCATCACCAACAACCTCCTCCTACGTCATATGGCCAGCATTGATTTTGTCAAATGCTTGCGTCAACAACACTAATGGCCAACCATTCTCAGTTGCCAATCTTATGTATGAGTTCCTGGACTTTGGCCCCTTCAGTTCTAATAACTCCCAGTATGTGTAATCCCGTCTCCGAGACCCTACTCCGTGCAGCTTGTGGTCATGCAATTTACTATCCAACGAGAACATGTGGTACAACCATCTGTTAACCATGACCCATGAACACTCACCAGCACATGACATGCCAGCCATGACACATGGAAAATGACTAAGTTCAACCCCTTGTGCACCCATCTGCGGAACCCCTTCTCCGTAGTGTATTTTAAATTCTACTCATTCGTCCATATCTGTCAAACATTTCATGATTTTTTAATGATCGCCAACATAATGCTAACACCTTTCAAATCTTAATCTACTCATACGACGACATACTCTACACTAATTCAAACAACTGCTGCAGCCCTACAAAAATTAATTTTTTTGTATCACATTTTATCTCGCGTAATTCTTGCACACATTGTATCTCTCATAATTCTTGCAGTTTTCTATATTCATAGCTATTATAACTCCATACAATTAATTAATTACAAACCTAAATAATCCGATCACTAAATTGTCAATTTCAATAAACTATTGCCAGTCTACACAGCTAATTAATTACAACCCTAATTAATCTCTTCCCTATATCATCTTTCTAAATATTGATTGCTCTACAAATCTAATTACTTACCAATCTATTTTATTTGGTCACTAAATTCTAAATTAAATAAACAAAACAAGATTTACCTCAACACACGACGAATCTCGCCTCTTCTTCTTCCTCCCCCTCCTCCTCTTCTTCTTCCTCCTCCTCCTCCTCCTCTTCTTCCTCCTCCTCCTCCTCCTCTCTTCTTATTCCTCCTCTCCTCCCCTCCTCCTCCTCTCCCCTCTCCTCTCTTTTTTCACCGACGCGCGTGCGAGCTCTCGGCTGTGTGTGGCAAGGCTCAATGGAAATGAAGCCGAAGACCGGGCGACGCAGCTTTTACGCTCTATGTCGCCATTCCAAATGGCGATAGAGAGTTGAACCATTGGCGACAGCTTTCTGTCGTCGTTTGGAATTGTGACGGAATATCTGTCGTGTTTTCTTTTCGTGACAGATGGGTATAACTGTTATTTTTTTAGCATATAATTTCTATAATTTTTCATTAAAAAATATTATTTAAAAAAATTAGGATTGGTGTTGTAGGTCTTGAACTCATTTAGGCCGATAGACCAGACCGGTATATGCATTCTCTCCTTCTTGAAATGAATGAAATAATTTCTACTCTTTAAAAAATGAATAAATGGATTTACGCTTTCTTGCCCTAGATAGGGCGGGCACTAGGCCAGGCTCTTTTGGGCCAGCCCGAGGCATTGCTGACCCAGCACAACCCACGGCCTGACCTAGCCAGCCTTCCAATGTGCCATGCTGGCACGGTACTGTTGCCCGGGCCGTGCCGGGCCTGCAAAACAGGCACGCTAGGCAGTCCGGCATGGCACACCGATTTGGGCCATGCTCGGGCTTGCACAGCACGTCAATTTGGGCCATGCTCAAGCCTGCACAGTCCAAAACAGTGGTCACGTGGCACGGCACGGCATGCACGGCCGGCGGCACGCCAGCAAGCGACCGGGGGCAGGGACCGCAGCCAGGCACGCGGTAGCAGAGCACCCGAGGCCGCGCCCGCAGCTGTCGCCCTATCCATGCCGCAGCACCACGCACACCCGCGCTGTGGGGGAGAGTACCTAGTCGTGTCGCCCACCGCCTTGGCCACGTGCCTATCGTGGTTGTGGCCGACCGTTATCGTTGTCAATGCTACTGAAAGTTCAAGCTCCATTAAGTTGGTTTTGGTGTTAATGACAAATCTAATATTGAGACTAACTCTTGATAATCATAATATTGATTTGTCTCAATTGTGAATTAATGACAAATCTTTTATAAGACTAACTCTTTTGTTGATCTTAACTCTCATTAGTCTCTTCTAGATGAAAAGATGGAAATATCAAAGGTATGCATTCCAGTTCATATTATCATATCTTGTTGCATTCTTTGGATATAATATTCATAATCATATTGATAAATTCAAATATGGGACTAACTCTTTTATTGAGTATATCTTTGATTAGTCTCATCTCATTGAAAAATGGAAACCCAAGGTATGCACTCGTATTCATTTTACGATATCTTAATGCATATTTTGGATTCAAGTTAAAGGATGAACTCTACCATTATTTAGACCTCAAGATGTGCATTAATGTTTCAAATCCATATATACATGAATGCACACATTTAGGGGGAGTTCATGTTTAATCTTGAAGTTTCAAAGTATTGATCTAATTCATCTTTCTATATCAAGGATCAATAGTTTGGAACAACCCCTTGAGTATATTTAACTTGTGTAGTTGTAGTATACTCATGGAAATATAGGATAAACTCAAAAGTAATCAAAAATTGAATATGTGCATATTGATTCAAGTTCAATTATTTGTATGCACACATCTAACGGAGTTTATTCTGTAATTAATGGTCTTAAGAGTATTGATCCCTTTCCACCACTCCATATAAATTGGATCATTACTTTTAGATTCCATCAAATTGAGTATATGAAACTTGTGTAGTTAATATATACTCATGACAATTTAAATACAATTTAAATTGTGTTCAGTTTTCATTCAAACAAAAAAGAACTAGTCATGTGTTGATGGTTCACTTTGTTGATCCTAGGGCAATCGAAAGTTCTTGTGTATATGAAGTATTACTTGCATTAGTATACTCAAGACACAATTAATCTTTCAATCAATTGTCTTTGGGTTGTGCTCAATCAATCTTGGAGGCATCCATTATGTGTTAATGGAGTGCATTGATGATTGAGACAACCATGTGTTTGGACTAACACTTTCAATGAGTTTGAAATAGGTTAAGTCCAAGGTTGAGATGGATAAACGGGACAAGTACGTCATCATGTGTTGATGAGCATCAAGAGAGGATCCCAAAGCTAAGACAAGGGGAGTTCATCATGTGTTGATGAACAAGATAAAGATCTCGACTTGGAGAGAAGATGATCGGTCATCATGAAAGCTCCAAGTGGTTGCGAGAGGCAAAGGTATAACTAGCTAGGGCTAAGAATGTATTCCTAGTCATTTACCAGTCTCGGTGTTTGGATGGAAGACCGGGTTGCTAGTACATGTTGTCGTACTATTAAGAGGGGTTGAGTCTTATAGCTTGAGCTTCATCATGTGTTGATGAACTCAATCCGGCTCACTCTAGCTCATTCTCTTGGTTAGTTCTTTCATGAGCTAAGTATTTGCATGTGTTGCAAATAAGGGAGCCCATGCTTGCTTCTTATTGAATCTTGATTTGGTTTTTGCATAGAGCTATGGATTTGCATGTGTTGCAAAAGGGAGATAGCTTATGCAAGTTGATTTAAGTGGTTGTTTGTATGGAGCTAGATATTTGCATGTGTTGCAAATAGAGAGCTCATGCATCAGAGTCTTAGCTTGTGACTTGATTATGTGTTGATCATCACAAAGGCTAAGACAGGTTTATGTTTTGTGTTTGCAAAATGAGTATTTGAAAAATATGGTTTAATTGAATCTTATCTTGGAGCATGTGAATAGGGTTTGCAAATATGTTTGCAAATTTGTTTGATCATGTGTTGATCATCACATGACTCAAAGATATGATCTTGATTGCTCTTATTTGTAAGATTTATATTTGCAAATGTGTTTTGCAAATTATTGGTGTTCATGCATTTGATATTGGAGCATGTGATTAGAATTTGCAAATGTGTTTTGCAAAATTGTTTTGATCATGAGTTGATCATCACATGTCTAGATATTTAATCTTATTGACTCTCTCTAGCTTGTATTCACTCTATTGATCAAGTCTATGTGAGTGATTTCAAGAAATCAGATTTTGGATTTGAATGACTACATTAGAGTCTTTGTTTTTGTGATATTTAAAAATATTATGGTTGCTTAAATCTTGAAAATAGGTGGAGATTGTATCCCTCATGATAAGCTTCGCATAGAATCAAAGATCACCAAAATCGAAGTTCGGAGTAAAAAGTTATGACTGTTTTAGTTGCTGAAACAGTGGTAGCACCGCGCGAGCGGTGCTACCGGCCCTAGATGGGTGGTAGCACCACCTGGGGGCACTACCACCCCAGAGGTGGTGTAAAAATTCCAGAGAGGTATTTTTTGGTTGAAATAGCCGGTGCTACCGGTCCTAGATGGGCGGTAGCACCGGGGGTACTGTAGCAACGGTTAGTTTTTAATGTTTTTAATGCACGAAAGTGACCGTTGGCCTAGAGGCCAGTGCTACCAACCCTAGTTTTCTGCACTTTTTGCTTGTTTTGCCCTTCAACGGCTAGTTTTCTTTGGAAAGGCTATAAAAGGAGCTTTGGGGGCTGGCATTTGGTGGTTATTGACATTGTTGAGCATTTGGGTGGTGTTGTGCATGTGTTGCACTCCTATATTTGGTTTTTGAGCTAAGAGTGAGCCCTATTTGTATGTGTTGAATTTAGAAGAGGATTGAGAGCCTCTTGTGCATGTGTTGCACTTGAGGGAAGCCTTATGCATGTGTTGCACTTGGTGATCACCCTTGTGCATGTGTTGCACTTGGTGAGGATCAAGCTAGAGTGCTTGACTTATTGCTCTTGGTGTTTGCCGACACCTAGACGGCATGTGGAGGCGTCGTGCGCAGTGACCTTCTCAAAGAGATTGTGAGAAGGCCCGGCAAAGTTGTGAAGGTCAGAGCTCGCCTGCCCGGAGGGGATAAGAGCTACCACTAGTGGAATCGAGGCGGGTGCTCAATTCATGGAGCCGGTCCAAAGTGGTTTGGGCTTGCCTCAATGTGGATTAGGGGAGATCGGCAAGTCTCCGAACACCACGGTAAAAAGTATTGTGTCTCCTTGTGTATGCTTGGAATTCCTTATTTATATTGTTGCAATTTACATTCCTAGAATTAAATTGCTTGCTTGTCTTTAGGATTATAATTTATTGTTAGAGACATAATTGGCTAGTGCGCTTAGTGAGCCTAGTTGATTTAGGCTTTAATTTGTCAAAACCTTAGTTTATCGTTTCCGCATTTATTATTGTTTAGGTTTCGACATAGAGATCAATAGAGCGTGTATTTAGTGAGAAGAATTTTTAAAGCCGCCTATTCACCACCTCTAATCGGCATCCTCGATCTTATAGCTACGTCGCCGTGGCCTAGGCCGCATCGCCTGTCATCGTCACTGTGGCCATGGACGCGTGGGGAGGGGAGCCGAGGCTACGAGGTGGAGGAGAGGGGGAGGCCATCGGGGAGGCAGTGGGGGAGGCCGTCGGGGAGGTGGTAGGGAGGCAAGGTAGCTTAGGGGCTGAGACGGTGGGAGAGGCGAGGCGGCAAAGGGGAGAGGGAGGCCGGTGAGAAAGAGGGAGGGGGACAGAGGGAGGCGAGGAGATGGAGGGGGCGACGGGAGGCGAGACAGCGTAGGGGTGGATTGAGGACGGTAGTTGTGGGGATGGAGAGGGTAGTGCTGAGGGGTGAGGGGTGCCAACAGGAGGGGTGTCAGGCACAGAGAGGGCGGTGAGGGGCACCGGGCACAGAGGGGATGGGTGCTAGCAATGGAGGGCGATGGTGAGCGGCGGTGGGGAGGGGCATCGGGATGAGGGGAGGTGAGCAGGCGCCGACGCGAAGGGGAGGTGAGCAGGTGGCTGACGCTGGGGAAGGGGACTCGAGGGGGTGATTGGCTGAAGGGGAGAGAGAGAAAGGAGGGACCGAGCGCCCAAGCAGAGGGGGCAGGGGACACGGGTTTTTGGGGGAAAGGAAAGAGGAGGGAAAAAGAGAGGGAGAGAGAGCGAAAAGGTGAAAGAGGAGGGAAAAAGATAGGGAGAGAGGGAAAAGAGGGAGAGAGGGGGGAATGATTCCCCCAATAGGCATTAAATTTTTAGAGCTCCGCAACATTCCGTGAGCAATAGAAATGGACAGTGATATGACGTGTGAAAAGAAATAAAGTTGATTTTAATGTTCGCTTGGCTCATTCCATCCCACGCCTCATTTCAATAGGCGGTTATGCTCGCTATAAAATCAGCTCGAGCGCTATTGTAGGATCAAGGATAACCGACTAGAGGGGGGTGAATAGGAGGTTTCTAACTTTTTTGACACTATTTAGAAATAACGAAAGACACAAAGATATAGAGATACACCATGCAAGATCACACTAAATTTCTCTAGCAAACACATGAGATACTATGTCAAATTTAGTGTAGAAAATATACAAGTGATCACAAATACTATCAAGAGTATGCTATCAATGAAATAAATTCTCAACAAAGAGGAATACCAATCACAAATAAATATGAGACAAGAATTTTAACCCGTGGTCTCGGAGACTTGCCGGTCTCCCCTACTCCACGTTGAGGTGACTTGAATCACTTCAAGCCGGCTCCACTCGCTTGAGCCTTCCTCAATCACTAAGATAGTTCTTCCCCGCTCCTGGTAGGCGAACTCCGGCCTTCACAACTTGCTGGGGCTTTCTCACAATCTTCGTTGAGAAGCTCACCGTGCACGATCGCCTCCAAGCCGTCTAGGAGGCGGCAACCTCCAAGAGTAATAAACCTTGA
Source organism: Otatea glauca (assembly GCA_036346275.1). NCBI lineage: Eukaryota > Viridiplantae > Streptophyta > Magnoliopsida > Poales > Poaceae > Otatea > Otatea glauca. The sequence continues at coordinate 18,150,425 of CM070729.1, forward strand.
CGCTTGCTTGAGATCAAATATTGGTGTCTAAAGGCTCAATCACTAAATGCAACACTCAAACTTGTTTCTCACACTCACAAATGGAAATTGAATGCACACAAGAGTGGAGAACACTTGCTAGAGCTCAAATATCATCAATGAAGACCAAGAATAGCTCTAGAATGCAGGTGGGGAGGTATTTATAGCCTTCACCAAACTTTCTAGCCGTTGGAGCTCGAATTTGGCAAAAATCTGTTTTTTCGATGCTACCGCCCATGTAGGACCGGTAGCACTGGGCTCCACTTCAATGGTTAGAACAGTGCATTTAATGAACTTGCCAGAGACCGTTACAGAATGGTCCGGTGCTACCGCCCAACTAGGGCCGGTAGCACCGGGCTCTATTACGATTTCTTTCCTCGAAAAGGGATCTCTCTGGAATTATAGCACCGGGCTTAGGACCGGTGCTACCGTGGGTCCGGTAGCACTGGGATACCAAGGGCGGTAGAACCGGGCCACCAAAACACCCAAAAAATACTCCCCTCTGTGATTTTCACACCAGATTGATGTCCGGTGCTACCGATAGTCCGGTAGCACCGGCCCACCATGGGCGGTAGCACCGGGCTACCAAAACACCCAAAAATACACCCCACTGTGATTTTCACACCGGGTTGATGTCCGGTGCTACCGATAGTCCGGTAGCACCGGCCCACCATGGGCGGTAGCACCGGATTTCCAGAAACTTGATTTGTTTCAAAAGATTTTCAATATTGGAACTTATTTATCATTAAGCAACTATTTGAATATGCATTTTGAGCCTTTAAACCCTAAATGACATCAAGATAAGCGTCAAGATCCCTCTTAATAGTATGGCCCTAATTCTAGCAAACCGATCTTTCTTCCAAACTCCAAGATCTACAAAAAACTAGAAAAGAACCTTATAAATTTACCTTTTTACGATCTTGACATATTTGATCTTTCCTTTGCACTTTCCTTGGTATTTCAATGGTCATCAATCTTGGGATTAACCTACTTCCAATAATCTCAAGGAAAATATTAGATCAAGTAACAAAGTTGTCATTAATTATCAAAACCAAAACACCATGGGTGCCTAGATGCTTTCAGCTATCATTTGTTCAGCACTTCAGCACGTCCCTCGCTCTCTCATTTGTTTAACACTTCTCGCTCGCTCTCTCATTTTTCTCTTTGTTTGCTTCGAGTTTGCTCCCTATTTTTGTTCTCTAGCCGCAAAACAAAATGTTTGGCAAGAGCAAAAGCAGGAGAGCACACCCTCGCTCTCCAAGTCCCCCTTGTCAGCATCAGGAGATCAATCCCACCAACTCTCTCCCAATATGGGAGACTATGGCATAGATGACCGTCATTTGGACGGTATGCATAGCATCGAGGATGCCTCTTACATTCCTGAGGGGCGGGCATCGGTATTCATAACGACCTATGATGGTGCTACATCTATGTATCCAGGACAGGCGTTGGTATCCAGCTCCGAGTCGAGCTCCGATGCCACTACATCACTACATCCGGTACAGGCATCCATATCCGGCAGTCGACGGGCGTGGTGCTGACAACATATGGATAGAACCATCGAAATTGTGAACAGACATGTGGTAGTGTATGCTATTTGTAAATACTATCAATCTAAATTATCTACATGTGCATGTAGAGGAACAGGTCATCTCAAGCGACACGTGGAGGTATGCTTGAAAAAGATATCGACAGGACGAAGGCTGGGCAAGGGTGTCCAGACACAGTTCAACTTCAACACTAACGGTTCAGTAAGTACATGGGTATACGACACCGATGTAGATAGAGACAAAATTGCACGATATATAGTTACAGAGGATCTTCCACTTAGAATGGGTGGGAGCTCTGGTTTTAAAAGGTTGGTGCAACATGGTTTTTGCCTACAATACTAACACGTTAGTAGGAGAACAACTACATGTGACATACGCAATATACACAAATAAACTAGCAATATTGAAATAGGCTTTCATGAGAGTTAGCTATTCCTCTGCCATGACATCAGATATATGGATTTCCTCACACCAAAGAGCAGCCTATCTTAGCGTTGTCGCACATTACTTGGACGATGATTACGCCCTAAACAAAATAGTTATAGGGTTTAGGCCAATCGATGAGGCACACAACGGAGAGCCTATCGCGAACCGTGTATTTGAGGTTATTACTGACTTTAACATAGAAAATAGAATTATTTCCATCACTCTTGACAATGCATCAGCTAACACGACTACCATGGAGACCGCACCTGCAAACTTATATTGGAGGTTTTGTACTCCACCAGAGAGGTGTATGCCGCATCATTAATCTCGTTGTGCAGGCATGTTTGTATATAATGAAACCTAGTTTGAACAAACATATGTGATGCTATCAATTTTGTTACAAGTTCGACTGGAAGGTTCACCCAGTTCTCTGAATACTATAGGGTCAATAATAAGCTACCAAAAAGATTCAACATTGATATGAAGGTTATATGGAACTCTACGTATACTATGCTGAGCAGTGCAAGGACTACGAGCACATTATCACTGTCTTCATCAATTGCAGTAATAGTAAGCTGTTGGTTCATGATGTGGATTGGGAAGTTTTCCATCAATTTTTAGATTTTTTTTACAATGCAACCAACATGTTATCCGGTGTGTACTACCCAACTTCTTGCTTAGTCATCGAGTGGCTTTGGACTATTGCTATCAGTTTCAAAGAAAATAGAGATAATGATATATTACAACCCATTATAAAACCAACTGAGAAAAAATTAAAATATTTTCAAGCTATTCCACATCTCTACTATTTTGCTACTTCTCGACGATCGGGACCGTCGACCGCAGAAGAAAGAAAGGGGGAGCGAGGAGTCAGCTCGGGAGTGGGACCCAAGGTAGCGCTCGTCCGGGGGCTCCTAGCGTCGTGGGGAAGTCGATCCAAGAAAGGGTGCCGGACGCGGGGTTTATACTGGTTCGAGCCCCCAAGGTCGGGTAATAGCTCTACTCCAGTCTCGCCCGGAGGTTAAGGGTGTATTAGCAGCTCTGTGCAAGAGTACAAGGACGGGGCCCGAGCAAGAGAAGGGGGCCGCACTGTTCTTCTTTGTTCTCTTGGTGCCTATCCCTCCTTGTAGCTGAGACGACCTATTGCTTTTGTAGCCCTCGGGAAACCTTGCTGCTTGGTCCCGAGGCCGACGTCAAGGGCCCGTGGCGATTTGACAGAGGCTCGGAAGTCGTTGCTAACTGTTGAGAGTCTGACGGGGGCTATTGAGATCTTGACGGGAGCTGTTGAGCCCTAGTTCCCACGCAGGGATAGGTAGGGTGCTGATTCCCACACAGGGGAGAGTTTTACACAAGACAAAAATTGAAATGCTACCAATGTCCTTTTCATTGGTGCCCGAGGGGTGTCGAGGTCGAGGACGAGGATCGAGGTCGAGGGCGAGGCGTTGAGGTTGAGGGTGCCTGCCCCTGCGGCGGTGCCCGAGTTCGGGCTCGCTGGCCCCGAGCCCGACCATCGAGGGGGCATCACCTAGGTCGGGGATGAGCCCCTTGGCCTGTGGACAGATGCCACGAGGCCGTGGGGTGCTTACACGTGGCGAGGGTACTGATCCCCGACAGCTAGCACCCGAGGCTCAAGGGACGGCCCTGAAGCTTGGGACAGCCTTGAGTCTTATTGTTTCTTGAGAAGTGGTCGACCCGTTAGTCGAGCACGGCAACCCCCGAGGCCGACCTAACACGTCAAAATTCCCCAAGGACCTCTGTCGTGGTCGCCGAGAACTTGTCCTTTCGTCTTCGCGGCATTAAATTGCAGATCGCGCCGGGGAGGTATCCGATTTCCGCCGCCTCGGGTTCTCGCAGTGAATTCGAGGAGACGGCCCGTAACGCCTCGCGTCCTGACTCGACAGGTGGTAGACACGGGAAGCAATGCCTCGGGTCCCCCAGGGGGAATTCGAGGAGGCGCGACCGTGGCGCTTCATGTTCTCTGCCCGAAAACCCCGGCGCACCTTTTGAGGAGAAACTGACGCTGGCTGTCAGAGATCGTGCTCCTTTAAAAACCCGAGGCTGCACACTTCTGAAGTTCTTCACCCTTACGCTGTGTCTCTAGCCTTTCTTCTTGTCGTCCCTTTCTTTCCTTGATCTGTCTTGATTCTTCTGAGAGCCATGGCCAAGTTCGGAAAAAGCACCTTGACCACCGAGAGGATGAGGGAGCTCGAGTCGCTGGGGCTTTTGGATCCCACGACTCAGCGGCTGGAGAGGTCGAGCCGCACCCTCGGGTGGACGAGATCGTGAGCACAGAGCAGTATACGCTCTTCGGGCTGCGGACCCCGGAGAGCGACTTCTTGGCCGCTGTTCTCGCGCAATGCGAGATCGAGCTTGTCAATCTGGTGCCGAACTCTATCCTCCTCCTCTCTATCTTCTCGCATCTCTGCGAGGGTGTAAGGACCCAAATCCACTGATTCGAACCCACTGTGTTTACCGCACTAGTCCCAGGATCAACGCTAGTGCACACAGCTCAACATTGGTACATATCACATCATACTCAACGATAATAGGAATAGTAATTCATTTATTGATATAGCTAAATGTATGATCTTATGACCAACTTACATTATTAAGCCACGCAGGGCAAGACTGGAAATATAAGCTAAGAATTAAGCAGCGGAAAGTAGAAAACGTAGATAACTCATCAGTTCACCACAGGCAACCAACAAGGCTCGGACCCTAATGACTCGCGCCCTCTTGGAACTCCTCCTCCAACACAGGTGTAGATTCTTCGACTGTTGATTATTGGTGTTGGCAAGGGTGAGTACTTAAAGCACTCAACAAGTTGTGCACAGAATGCGGTTCTATGTAATTATATGCAAGGCTTATTCCAATGGATAGGCTATCATGGCTATTTTGCAATAAGCAGCATTTATGAACAAATACAATAAATAGATTATAAAGACTGTAAAACAAGTAACAATAATAGATAGATTCAGCATTTCTGAAGTAAACCAAGTTTCCAAACCTAAGTCAAATTCCATTTCCACATGGCATTCCGCCATCCCAACCAAGTTGTCCATTTAATTGAGCTAACCCTTAACTGTAATTCCCGAGCATTGCTCAATACCGCGAGCACGGCTATCCGAATAGTTTCACACTCTGCAGAGGCTATGCAATTTACCCACGCGATACAACCAAACACCACCAAGGCGAGTGATTATAACAAAGCCTTTACAATGCGCTGGCTTAACCCAGTACCATCCACTAAGGTTTCAACACTGGTGAGACTGGTTACCACATCCAGGGCCCCCCTCTTGCGCCATGTGAATTACTCCATAACTCGGGAACTCACACCGACCAAGATAGTACCAAAGCTAAGACATTGCAAATTAATCAGCTAGGCTGGCCCATACCAGACATGTGGTTGCATGATTGACTCAGGTCAAAGGCTTGCAAGGTTAAGTCCTTAGAGTGATCAAGGCAAGACATCCACATACCCTCTGCCCATCGGGCCCACCTTGGCATACTCGCCCCTTGTCACTTGCCCCAATCTAAGTGAATATCACCCAAGTTGATTACCAAGCACCACGTGCCATCAACAATTCAACATCGTTGCGTGACATGACTCGCCACAAACAACTCAATCTCATCGTGTGATCCCACATGACACACAAGTTCATAACATTGTTCCATATTCCATTAATCAAGATTAATTATGAATGATTCCAACACATGTGATGACGTGGCATGGCTAAGCAACTAATACGGTCTAACCATCCCATGTTGATTATCATTACTAACCAACTATATTGAACCAAACTAGGGTGACAATAAATCATGGCATATGATGACAAGGTAGGGTATAGATCAAATTGGTATAATAGCTAAGCCCAATTTAATTTGAAACAACTATATACTTGAAATAATATGCAATAGGGTAAAACAATTAAAGCAATTTTACAAACATGGGTTCAATATGATCAAAGCACAACTTGCCTTGGAATAGGTCCTGATCTTGATCTGGAGCTTGCTCTTGAGTTGCTGGATCTTTCTCCGAAGCGTCGCACAATTCAACGTCTACGCGTACCGAAGGAGAAAAGCAAATAAATACCAAAACAGAGAGAAATTGAACTCCAAAAATCAATTAAAATTCACCATTAAATAGACCTCAATTTTACAAATTTTTAGAAATTTGAATCACTCAAATCCGAGTTAAGATGCAAAAGTTATAGCCTTTTGAAGTTTGAATAAATACTGAAATTACAGAAATTAGAAAATCAGAATTAACCGAATTATTTTTAAATTGAAAAACGATTCTTGCATACAAGATGACGTCAGCATACGATGTTAGCCAATCAGACGCTGCCACGCATCTCGGGCGTATGGACCCAGTCCACCCACCTGCACCGGTTCACAGTGGACGCGGCTCACGGCGCTACGGCTCTGCGCTCGACACGCGGCGGCACGCGGTTGGCCGAGGCGCCGGTGCGATCTGGCACGCATAGGTTCGATCGGATGGCACTGGGCAAAGGGACACGCGGCTACGGCTCGATCGCCCGATTCGGATCCGACGGCTACTGGTACCCAAGACACTTACCCACGCGGCACGATCCGGAGCGTCAAACGAAGATCGAACAGCTGGAAGAGCTCAAACCCGGCGATGGCGATGCGGCGGTGCAGCTTCACAGGCAGCGGAGAAGACGACGTCGGCGATGGAGTTTCTGGGACGATCCGGCGGCAGGAAACGACGAGGTAGGTGTGTCTCGGTCCAAGGGTCACGGATCTAGAACCGGCACGGCTCGGGACGGCGTGACGACGGCGGAAAACGAACGGAAACCACGACGGGGGCGTCGGCAACTCCGGCAAGCTCACACGGGCAGGCGAGGGTGTCTCGGCGTGCGAGAACTGACAGACGGGTGCGGCGCGGGGTGAGGGTTTCAGCGCCCACAGCGGTGCTTTAAATAGGCGCACGGGGAGGCGTGCGCAGCGCGGAAATCGGAGTCAGTTATCGTGGTGGCGGTGAACTCCGGCAGCGATACGGAGAGGTGACGCGGCTTCATCCGGAGCGTCCACAAGGCCTTCATCCGACGGCTGCAGGCGACAGGCGACGCGGCGAAAGCACGGCCGTTGGATCTCGATCCAACGGTCGGCGGATTAGGGTTAGGGTTTCGGCGACTAACGGGCCGCGCGGGCTGACTTAGGCCGCACAGTTCGTGGGCCAGCACGATACTGTTCACGAGATTTTTAAAGGATTTTCATTTAAAATAATTACAGAAAATCATTTGATTTGTTTCAGGCAATAAAATAATCAGGAAAATTCCAAGAAAATTCTCAAAAATTCTTTGAGATATTTTGAACTCAGATAAAATATTTTTGGCAAAACTTTATTTTAACTTTGCATAATTTAAATAGTTTTGGACAAAGGACCAATATACTTAATTTCAAATAAATCCAGAAAAATCCAAATAAATTCCAGAGAAATCATAAAATGCACAAATGACAATAAAATAATATTTAGGCGAATTTTGGGATGTTACAGAGGGGTTCCTTGGAATCCTTCCCACCCCCTCTCTTTTTTTCCGCTTCTATTCCTTGTTCCGCACTTGAAAGGACCCTGTCGTCGGGTGCCTTTATTTCTGACTGCGGACCGGGCTTCCCTGCACCTTCCTTCAAATCCCGACCCGGGACTCCCTCGGGCCGTGGACGGAGAGATGGTTTTACCTGAAGAAGGGCGAGGCGGCGAAGCGTCTGCGGCATCGCCGTGGGATGACAAGTCACGAGACCGAACTCGAGGACTCGGCGGCTGACCAAGAGGCCGTCGCCATCATCCATGTCTGTGCGACGTGCGGCTTGACCGGTCAGGCCGTGGTCGTAGACTACCTTCGGGCTCGTGTGTCCCCTCTGCGGAAGAGGGTGCACCTGTTCTTCAAGATTCGAGGAAGGGACGACCCTACTCGGGAAAGCGCCAAATGTAAGTTTTTCTTGCCCTTGTGCTTTCCCGAGCTCGAGCGAACTCTTTCTTTCTTCTTTTGATCGCCCTCCATCTCATTCTGTCTTCCTGCAGCCCCGTCGGAGTTGTGGGTGGCGGCGCGTATGCAAGAGGCGATCGGGAAGGTGGCCCACGCCTACACCCTCGATGACCCCGTCCCCAAGGACATCTTGAGGCGACGCAGCGAGGTAATCTTCTTCTCATTCTTCTGTTGGTCCCCTTTTGGGTTCAGGAGTTCTTTGACCGTGATGAGTCTTGCAGGAGAGCCAGGAGCTGCTAGAAACGGCGAGGCGCCTGTTACCGTTGCCCGGGCTGGGCAAGGGCAAGAAGACCGCCAAGAGGCCCGCTCCGAACACCCCAAGCCAGGCCGCCAAGAAGCCTCACGTCGAGTGGGGTGACCGCGCGATGGTAAGTCGCTTCTGCCGAGCCCGGGGACGCCCCGGCCCGACCTTGGTTCCACGTCGTTTTTCCATGTGTTTTTCTTTTTTGACCTTTCTTCCTTCTCTTTGCAGCAAGAGCGGGTGGGCTGCTGTGATCGTGTGCCGTCGAGCCAGCCAGGCGCCACAGCGCAGGCGCTCAGGGGGAGGACACTCCCCAAGATGTCGTGGGCGCGGCGCCTCATGCCACGCCCCCACCACCCAGGAGGCGGAGGCTCATCACGCAGGTATTCTTCATGTCTACTTTTTCTTTCCCTTTTAGCTCGGGAGCGTAGGTCTTCTACCTCCTCACGAGTCTTAGGGTCATTTAAATCCTGATTTTGGTGTTGTTGTTGAGTAGTCGAGGATGAGGAAGAGGATGCGGGGGACAATCTCCTGGTCCCCCGGGCAAGGCCGCAGCACCCTTGGCCCATCGCGATGCCCACGAAGGGCGACTCAGCCGGGGCAGCCGGCCAAGGGGCCGTCGGGGCGCCTGCGAAGGGAAGCCTAGGCGAGGCACCCGATCACAGAGCCCCCGAGCCGGCTGCTGCTCCAGGCGGGGCCGTAGACGAGGTCGATACCGCCTGGGCGATAGCAGGGGCAGACGCCATCGAGCTCGACGCGGTCGGGGCAGTGCCTGCGGGCGCCGACGAGCACGGCGGGGCATCAGGTATGGCGTCGACTCCCTCTTCACTATTGCTTTATTTCTGGGCCTCGGACCACTATGCAACTCTATTTTTCTCCAGTAGGCTCGGCTCCGCCTGCGCCGTTCCGCGCCTCGCATGAGGCGGCTAGGGGTGACACCCCTGTCGACGTCGTCGACACGGCGGCGGAGGGGGCTGTAGAGGGGAGCGGGTCGTCTCTACGCTCCGCCCGCGTGAGGCTCGAAGCGCACCTCGAAGAGTTTAGTTGATTTCGAGCCCGTCTTTCTTCTCTTTGGTTCGCGTTAAGCCCGCGAGGCCGTTTGTGACGCTTCTTGCGGCTTTTCAGGGCTTGGAGCAGGTCGCCCGAGGGCTCGGGGCCTTGCGTGGCCATGCCGTTAGCTTCTGGGCGCTGTGCTCCTTGGTCGAGGGACGCGAGGAGTACATCCTCGGCCTCGAGGAGAGCATAGCGCGGACAGGGAAGGAGGTCGAGCAGCTGAAGGCCGAGCATGCCGTCGAGCTTTTGAGGGCAGTCGAAGCCGAGCAGAAGCGGTCGGCCGAGGCCCTCGCCAATGTCCGCGAGAAGGCTGAGGATGCCCTCGTGGGTGATCGCGTGAGGGCAGCGGAGATGATTGAAGCTGCCCGCGCGGAAGCGGAAGTGCTCCGCAAAAAGGTCACGGAGCTCTCCGCCACTCCCTCGAAGGCTTCAGCTGACATCGAGGCGAAGATGACCAAGCTCGAGGAAAAGCTGGGGCGAGCGACCCGGGCGGGGAAGAACGCCCTGGCTCAGCTTCAGGCTTGGTGCTAGGCCGAGCTCGGGGGGCGACCTCCCAGCCCGGGAATACTTCAGGCTTGGTGCTAGGCCGAGCTCGGGGGGCTCCCTCTACGGGGGGGCCTCCCATTAGAATCACTCAACGAGGGAATAGAGCAATCCCGGAGGATATTTTAGAAATTCGCGACCTCTGAGCCCGGGAGTACATCGGGCTCGGTGTTAGGCCGAGCTCGGGGGTTCCCTCTGCGGGGAGGCCTCCCATTAGAATCACTCGACGGGGGAATAGAGCAACCCCGGAGGATTTTTTCGAAATCCACGAACTCCAAGCCCAGGAGTACATCAGGCTTGGTGTTAGGCCGAGACAGCCGAGCCCGCGTCCGGGCTGGCCTAGATTTGGGGCGTCGGGTAGAGGCAGCCGAACTCAGGAATGCATCGAGTCCGGGGCTTCCCCGAGGACAGTCCTTGAGAACGCGACCCGACGTCGCGTCCCCTGGGGTGCAAGAGAGGCGTTAGTACACGTAAAAAAGAATCTTATGCCGGGCCCGACCAGGTAGTGCACGGGCGTGGACCGTGCTTGAGATGGCGACTTCCCGGATGCGGGAGAGCAAGCAAGGCGTTATGCGTACAAAGACAAAACATGCTTGAAGTAAACAAGAGGTCGGATCGGCCCCCTGGCTCGAAACGCTTACCAACGGCGATCTCGGGCACGGGCCCTGCCACGGGGGAATGATCGGCCTACTGCGACGAGAGTCGGCTTACTACGGACTCGGCCCCCTAAGGCGTGCCCCGAGACCAAGGTTTTGTTCGAGCAACAATGGGAGAGGGGGCCAGATTGCATCCCGAGGTCGAGGGGCTCACGGGCGTGATCGCCAGGCCGAACCCCGCTGTGGAGGGGAGCCGTGACGCGATGAGAATCAGCCTACAGCTGGCTCGACTTCCTCCAGGGGTGAACCCTCGGATCACGACCCGGATACCCACTCGCTCGGGGTGCGATGAGATATACAGAAAACGGCGCAATCATAGATAATAAAGTAAAAGCATTTCATCATGAAAGCAAGAGGCAGAGTTCAAACATGGAACTTTCGGAGCTGGTCAATGTTCCACGAGCTTGCGAGCTCTCGACCGTCGGGCATGACCAGCCGGTAAGCACCCGTTCGGCCTGCTGAGACGACGCGATAGGGGCCCTCTCACAGCGGGGATATCTTGTTGGTGCCGGACCGGTCCAGAATTCGCTTTAGGACCAAGTCCCCAACAAGGAGTCCTCTGGGTCGCACCGATCGGGAGGCGTGCCTACGAAGTGTTTGCAGGTAATGTGCTGACCGCAGCAGAGCATGGCATCTTACCTCCTCCGCCAGGGCGAGGTCGAGGGACCGTTCTTGCTCGAGGTCGACTTGGTCGACTGAGTGGACCCTGGCGGAGTCTGACGGTAGTTGTTGAGATCTTGATGGGAGCTGTTGAGATCTTGACGGGAGCTGTTGAGCCCTAGTTCCCACGCAGGGACAGGTAGGGTGCTGATTCCCACACAGGGGAGAGTTTTACACAAGACAAAAATAGAAATGCTACCAATGTCCTTTTCATTGGTGCCCGTGGGGGTGTCGAGTTCGAGGACGAGGCATTGAGGTCGAGGGCGAGGCGTCAAGGTCGAGGGTGCCTGCCCCTGCGGCGGTGCCCGAGTTCGAGCTTGCTGGCCCCGAGCCCGACCATCGAGGGGGCATCACCTTGGTCGGGGATGAGCCCCTTGGCCTGTGGACAGCTGCCACGAGGCCGGGGGGATGCTTACACGTGGCGAGGGTACCGATCCCCGACACTACTATTATGGATCCTCGAAGAAAATTATTTGATTTGCCAGACGCCTATGAGGGAATAGGTGAAGCATTCGATCTTGATTTTTATGAGGTCTATACTAATGTTTATAACAAGTTTTTAGAGTTTTCTATAAATATTACGAAAATTTTAGCAACAGAAGTGAAGTAAGAAGATCTACCTCAATAACGCAACAAGTACGAGGCAGTTTGACTACTTCAAACATATGGAAGAAGCTAAAAGGCAATGCATCTAGTTCGTCTTTCAAAGCACCAAGTAGGTCACAATAAAATCTACAGGTAGAGATTAACCACTACCTCGAGATGCCTTTCCTGGAGAACGAGTTTGACATGGACAAGGACAATCGAATCAGCTTGCTCTTGTAGTAGAAGAATCACAAACTTATTTACCCCGTGTTATCGCATTTTACATGAGACATACTTGTGGTTCCAGCATCCACTGTTTAATCGGAAGCCACTTTCAGTTTGGTGGGGAGGATACTTGAGCTGAGGAGGTCGTCTCTCAGACATAAGATGGTTGAGGCAATTACATGCCTCAAAGACTGGAAGCATGTAGATGACAGGACACAGCATCAAACCGAGGATTTGGAGATCACGGGTGCGATAACCGACTTTGACCATCTCGGCCTCGAGTAGTCTATGCATATGTACATAATTATTGTACTCTTTTCCTTATCGGGGGTACTCCACACCGGGGTATAAGGTTTTTAATGAGGCAGTAACTATGTACCATTTCAAAAATGAATAAAATTTACTTCTTTTTCTCAAAATATTTGTGTCCATTGCCTCATCTCTTTGCATCTCCGATTCATTTCCTTTCGTCGCAATAGTGCAAATGGGCTGGACTTGGACCAGCACGGCACGAAGAAAGCACGAAACAAAAATGGGTCATGCTTGGGCTCGCCGAACGCGAGCTAGGCCGGCATGGCATGGCACGGCATGTACGACGGACCATCTCGACCTAGCCTGGTTCAGGCACGAAGCACGATAAATTCATGTTGGGCCAGCCCAGCACGGCATGACGTCCACCACTAGCCCTAGATGAGATCCAATCCAACTACTTCCCATTCAAGGGTGAGTGATGCCTACCTGCAACATGCAGCACACATGACTTGCTCCTGCTTATGCCATTGACATCATCATGAAGGAGTGGCGTGTTAGCATCGATTGCGAACTTGTTTTGCTTATTGTTCTTCTTTCTTGCTGTTCAGGAGGAGGCCACGAAAGCAAGGAAAGGAAGAGTACGTCCTGATTAGTTAAGAAGATTTAGGAATGGAATCTCTAGCCTTTAAGCTCAAGACAAGAATAGCCCTAGCTACAATGCCAGTCACCGAGTACTGACACAACAGAAAGGAAAGAGTACGTTTACCTAGTACCGACAGATAGGGTTGAAAGTGGAAACGGAATTTCTAACTGTTCCGGAGAAAAACAAAAATGAAAGCTTTTTTTAAACAGAAATAGAAAAATGTCGGTACACAAACGGAAACAAAAATTATTTGATTTGCAGGGCATCTTTGAGGGAATAGGTGAAGCATTTTATCTTGATTTTTATGAGGTCTATACTAATGTTTATAACGTGTTTTCAGAGTTTTTGATAAATATTAGAAAATGTTTGGCAGCAGAAGTGAAGCAAGAAGATCTACCTCAACAACGCAATAAGCACGAGGCAGTTCGACGTCTAGTTCGTCTTCCGAAGCGCCGAGCAGGTCGCAATGGAATCCACAGGTAGAGATCAACCACTATCTCGAGACGCCTTTCGTGGAGAGCGAGTTTGATATGGACGAGGACAATCAACTCAGCTTGCTCTTATGGTGGAAGATTCATAAACTTATTTACCCCATACTATCGCATTTTGGACAGAACATACTTGTGGTTCTAGCATACACTATCTCGTCGGAAGCCACTTTCAGTTTGGTGGGGAGGATACTTGAGCCGAGGAGGTCATCTCTCAGACATGGGATGGTTGAGGCAATTACATGCTTCAAAGACTAAGAGCATGTAGATGACAGGACACAACATCAGACCGAGGATCCGGAGATCACGGGCGCGATAGCCGACTTTGACCATCTCGACCTCGAGTAGTCCATGCATATGTACGTATTTACTGTACTCTTTTTCTTATCGGGGGTACTCCACACCGGGGTGTAAGGTTTTTAACGAGGCAGTAACTATGTATCTATTCAAGAATGAATAAAATTTACTTCTTTTTCCCGAAAAATTTGTGTCCATTGCCTCAGCTCTGTGCGTCTCCGGCTTATTTTCTCTCGTCGCAACCGTGAAAATGGGTTGGACCTGGACCGGCACGGCACGAAGCGCAAATTGGACGTGCTTGGGCTCGCCGAAGGCAAGCCAGGCCGGCACGGCAGGTACGACGGGCCATCCTGACCTAGCACGGTTCAGACACGAAGCACGATAAGCTCGTGCTAGGCTGGCCCAGCGTGGCACGACGCCCACCACTGGCCCTAGATGAGATCCAATCCAACTGCTTCACATTCAAGGGTGAGTGATGCCACCTGCAACATGCAGCACACATGACTTGCTCCTGCTCATGCCATTGACATCATCATGAAGGAGTGGCGTGTTAGCATCGATTGGGAACTTGTTTTGCCTATTGTTCTTCTTTCCTGCTTTGAGGAGGAGGCTACGAAAGCAAGGAAAGGAAGAGTAGTCTCACAAATGAACCTGGAGTAAGGAATCAGATAAAACAAAGTCCTGATTTGTTAAGAAGATTTAGGAATGGAATCTCTAGCCTTTAAGCTCAAGACAAGAATAGCCCTAGCTACAATGCCATTCACCGAGTACTGACACAACAGAAAGGAAAGAGTATGTTTTGTTTCTCATGTTTACCTAGTACCGACAAATAAGGTTGAAAGAGGAAACCGAATTTCTGATCATTTTGGAGAAAAAACGGAAACGGAAGCTTTTTTTTTTTAAACAGAAACAGAAAATATTGGTACGTAAACGAAAATCAGAGAGGCAGTTCCGACAGAAACGGAAAGTCCGTATAAGTGAAACCGGAAATTATGTTTTCTATTTTAAATAATACCAGAAGTATATATTGCTTTATAGAAAATATCAAATAGAGTTCAAAAATTCTACAAAAATTCTCAAAAATATTTTATAACATTTTGAACTTAGAAAAATTATTTCCAGGAAGATTTTGGTTTTGTTTTTCTCAAATAAATTATTTATTTTAAAATGAAAATATCAAAAATCATTAATTAAATGTTAAAAATTCAGAAAAACATCCATAAAATCCGAATTAAATGCTCAATTAAAGAATTTGCAAATTTTTATTGTATTACAACTAGGAACATACCTGAATGGAATTCTGTTTTCGTTTATGTATCCGCTCTGTTTCGTTCTGCATCCGTTTCCAGAATTTTCGATTTCGTTTCTATTACCGCTAAAAAATATGGAAACGGAACAGCCATTTACCGACCGTTTCCATTTTATTTTTGTCCCTACCGACAGATCATAGCTAGAGAGGGAGTTCAAAGGAAGGTTTCTGTGAAAACAATATTTTACTTGAATCAGTCGAAATGTCTGTTTTCCCACAAAGCGAATAATGTTAAATTATTAATTCAGAATATTCTCTTTCAATGTTTTCTCCCATGCATAGATTTGAAAAGTAATATTTGCCTGTTCTTGCGTATTTCTACATTCTGTTATTTGCCTTTCAGCTTACAATTGGTATGCAAATAATAGGTAAATAAGTATCATGGCATATTATGTGCACAGAAGAATATCCTTTATCCACAAGAAGGCAGATGAAGTAACATGATTTCGTCACTACAGAAAAAAAGTAAGGTGATCCCATAGGCTGCTTTGAGACAGTCAACACATGTTTTTCACCACCTTTCAACATTTCTAAGTACAATAGTCTATTACATGGACATATTATCATATTTTATAGAGTAAATTTCACAAAACTATTCGTGTGTGAGGCTGTCATGTAGGTCCAGACTGTCGAACCTGTTACAAGAACCGGTAAATTCTAAAACCTATAGTTTTATAACACAAATTCTCCTAAAATCTATATTTTCATGAAATAGAAGCTAAAATCTGTAGTTTTTTATTAATTTGTAAAAAGAAACTGTAGTTTCATGAAATTTACTCATAAGAAGTTTGGAACAAAAATACAGTTGCAATAAACCAATATCCTATTGGTTGTGAATGTGAGTGGGGAGGGGGGAACCTTTTTTCATGTAGAGAATGGAGGTTTCTGTCACACTCCAATGGAACAATGAAGTCAGTGGCAAGCATGCTTTGTGCCACTAGAGCCTCATATTGGAGAAGTCCCAATTTTAAGATCCCCACTCATACAAAGGGTTAGCCTGTAACTCATCTTTTTGTCCACATCAAGAATATTCAACTCACCAATCAATGTGCCATCCATATTCTACAACTTATTTCTTCCAACCAAACTTTTTATTATTATCTATGGCGTGCTACTACTTTATGGAGTTGAATTGATTGATGTTAACGTTATGTTTACAAAATCTTGTGAACAAATGATGTCTGTACTTTGAATCCTATTCTAGCATTTTCTGCTGTCTCCGGCCGGTTTTGCTCGAAAGGGCTTAATATATTCGAGCATATAAAATAAGGCCTCCATCATGTGTCGGCTCACATGGAGGGAAAACAACAATTTGAACGTTGATTACGAACGACATGAGGATAAGTTCCATTGGTTTTCACCTTATGTTCGAGTTCGATCCATCGCAAAATTGACTATTGTGTAGTATAGCAACGTAAAATAATTCCACTGTACAGATATGTGGGTTCAATGTGTCACGAACAGTAGCTAACATGTCGACTCCACAAATAAAGGGACCGAGTTCAGGAATAATCTGTTCTTTGAAACTAAGTTCCAAGGCTAATTTTTATGAGCCAAACATTGTGTGATCAACGACTTCCCTTTTAATTCCCACCTTGTTGTTAAGGGTTGGTCACCCATGCCCAAGAATTTTGTACATGTCCAGAACCAAATCCATGGAATGCCAGTTAGCTGGCTCAAGAAGAAAGTTTTTTCCTGAGAAGTACAATGCATATATAGGAGCATGCGTGACTCATGCAACCACATGACAGCATACATATCCAAGATCTAAGATCCAACGTCTTTATCCTCCTTTGCAAGCTAGCCAGATCAGGTCCCCCTCCATTACTTCTCCACAACGAACCTAAAGTGCACCTGTAAATGCTCACATGCGCATGTTCTCACTACGCATGGATTCAGGGCCTATTTGGTTTGCTTCTAGTGGCTACTAATGCTTGACATACCAAAATTTAGGTCATATTTGTTTCGGCTTAGGTTTTTTAGCTTTTAACTTAAAGTTAGCTTTTTAGCTTAACGGGCTTTTAAGCTATCTGCTTTTAAGGCAAGACATGTTGATTGGCATCTTGACTTTTTGATGGGTTAGATGGTGTAGCTTTTTGATCCGGTCACCTCCTGCCGTTCCACCCTCAGGTCCAGCCGCCTCCACGTGCGCACGTTGGATCTGACCGCCTCCCGCCACGCTATGACCGGATCCGTACGGCTCCACCTGTACCACGCCCGGACCCTGTAGCTTCCCGCCGTTTCAAGCTCGGGTCCGACCGCCTCAACCCACGCCACGCCGGATCTAGGTCGGCAGAGGAGGAAGGAGGCTGGGGACGGCGAAGGAGAGAGGAGGTCGGGGGTGGCAGAGACCGGAGCGACGGAGGGAGAAGGCATGTCAGGAAAGAGAGAGGAGGAGAAATGAGGAGATGAGAGAAGGATTCTTGAGTTTATATACGATGACATATGGTGGGTAATTTTGGAGACTTCCAGTGGCAAACGATTAATTCATCCCAGAAAAGCCCAAAAAAATACCTCTCACCTGGCTTTTGGCTTATAGTTATATGGAGGTTTTAGGCTTTTTTTAAACCCGGCTTAAAAGTCAGTCGTTTGTTTCGGCTTTAGTTTTTTTGCTTTTAAGTCGGTGAGAAAGCCGAAACAAACAGGGCCTTGGTAGTGTTGACCAAATTCAGCAAGCGTTTGATTTGCTACTAAATTTTGGTAAGATTCTCTTCCCCCTTGGCTCTCTATTTTATTTTCTTGCCAATTTTTGATCAAAATATTGCTAACCAATTTAATGATCAAATTTTGGTGGGTAAAATTTGGTGAGACAAATTTATCGTCGAACCACAACAGGTATTGTATTTTCACTTTTCGTACCAGGGAAGGCTACCTATGCACTGCAGCATGGCACACACGGACCTCTCCCAAGATCAAACTTTTTTACAAACGCCGATACATGGGTTTCGCATTTTCTATTTAGGTCTCGAATCGGTTTCGTAAGAAAAATTAGCACATGTAGCACTATTTATGAACAAAGATGCATCGCCTTAATTTATATATTTAGATTTGTAACGATTTTGTAGGGAAATTTTAGTACCTGTAGCATTGCCGGCTGATGTATCGGCTTCAGATGGCCCCACCAACCATTGAAACAGAGTGTAGGAAGCAGTTTCCATGGATTCCTCTGCAGAAACACAATGAGAAAAGAATGGCAGTGGCATGTTGGCTGGGGGGCAGATGGAAGTGGATTGGTGAGAGCATGTTGCTTGGCTAGCTACAAACCCAAACAATTGAGCAATAGCCAATTACGCAATACACTAACGATGCTGCCTCCAGTATACACTTACAAACTCCCTCTGTTCAAGTTTATAGATGTATTTTCTCTTCGTGTATAGACTAAGAAGATATTAAAAATAACAAGATTACTCCTAATTATTACTATATCTAAGCATTATATTTAATGCATGTATGTGAAGAATAGCAAGTATAAATCTGGATATTTATTAGGAGTACAAAGGAAGTTTGGTACAGCTCCAGCTCCACCAAAATCTGTGGAGTTGGAGGAGCAGGGTATTCTTAGCTCCAGAAATTTATGGAGTTAGAGTTGTGAGTACATTAAGAGTGTTTAGGTGGATCATCTTATTTACATTTTAAACTAAAAATATAAACTTAATTCACTTTATTTTAACCTATAAGCTTCAAATGTGAGGTGGAGCTGGAATCTGAAGCTCTGCCAAACAGGTCCGAAGTGTCACACTAATTTTTGTATTAGAATATAAAATACATATATGTTTATGGACAAGATCAATTATAAAATACACTCTATAAAATTGAATCCTGGGAGTACTTTATTCTTACCAGGATGGAGTACAGTGTATTTCTTGTCATTCCTTTTAGTTTTTACCATTGCCACTTGTCACTCAGGGTGACTGATCATTGATGACGCCAGCTAATTGGGGCGCACGGCTTCATGTTTTGCTGCTGTGGATGTAATTTATTATTTAATTAGCGCGAAACGGTGCTTAATCCGCGGAGATTAGCACATGGAGCGCTGCTCCATCACCTTCGCAAAGTTTTTTTAATGTACGTAATTACAGTTTGTACGAAGAACGTGGATCCGCTGCAGCAGTGAGAAAGAAATATGTGGCAGGATATGCCTTGTGCCTTGGATGGTTGAGATTGAGGCGATGGAGAAGTCATTAGGATCCATCCAAACTCTAGATCGAATTGCCAAAGTCTCACCCTCATTGCTCCGTAAAATTAATTTTTTTTTTTGTCGCTGTTCGTGCTGTTTATTCCTAATTATATCCAGCTCCAGGTTGTAATTAATGTACTACACATAAACTTTGAGCGATTTATGGTTGGTACGTACTCTTTTGCACATGGACCATGGAAAATTGCAAAAATAACGTTGCTCCGGAGGACACGTGAAGGTGAGCTGTAACTTCACTAAGGTGAGTCGTAACTTTCTAAGGGTCCAGCTAGCTCACATGGATCAGAATAAAATCTTGCGTTGGAAGTAAGTAAATTCTTATCTTTTTATGTCCCATCTTTTGCTTATTTCTTGAGTTTGACAAGAATAGGTCATTCAAAATTAAACGTAATTATCATCTTGAGAATAGATTTATCATTACTTCCAACTATTTCACTACTCTATCAAGTATACAGGCTAACGTACCATGGGTAGTAGATTTTCGCATCAGTAATTCAGTACTCTAGTTTGCAGTATTAGTGAACGGTTTGTTGAAAGTAGAGGGGCTAATTTGTATATTTTTCTGGTAGCGCGGTTAAATTTAACCTATATGGTCAAGTAGAAGAGTAAAATACATATTACCTATTCATTATGAATCTACCGATAGAAACAGTTTTACACTTTTACTACAAGATTTTATGCAGAAATCCATTGTAAGAGAAGAAATTATATATCAACCGTTCATAATTCTCCCGACAGGAATGTCGGGAACGGTTAATGCAACTTTCAGCCTCTGAGCGTTAGCTTCTCTGTGCATTGTGCTCATAAGATTCTTGAGTCTTGACAAGAAAAGGCCGCTTTCAGAGTGGAGTTTTAAAAAATAAAGGGAAAATTGAAGATACGTCACTACTAAGATCTGTGTTTTATGATCTGCCACTTTTTGAGAGGTGTTTTCATTCTTTTCCTTTTAACAGTTGCACAAATATTAAAGCATAAATAAATAGTAGATAGTGATTACTTATCTCTTCGCTTGCTTCAAGATTTGTACAACTTGTATTGAGAGGGAAGCATTGAAGTACCGCTCACACTTTTTTCATTAGCGTTTGATGATTTGCACTGTTCAAGTGTTTATATTTCACTTCTATTCGGGCCAAAATCGTATATCCAAAAACCAGAATGCCCCTTGTCTTCCTTGACCCGGTGAAGCTCTGCTCAGAATAGAGGTGGGCACTGGGCCGGGCCATTTTGGGCGCACAAGGCACGCCCAGCCCAGCCAGGCCCAAAGTCCAGAACGACACTGTTTAAAATAGGTCGTGCTAGCCTGACACGTTTGATCGGGCCATGTCGGGCCTGCCAACCGAGCACGATGGCGGCCCCAAGACGCAAGACGGCGAGATGGGCGTGCTCGGCCGCGGCACAAAGACGCACAGCGCTCGAGTGGCACGGCGACGCCAACCCGCCAAAGACGCGGCAGGCATGCGACCGAGGGCAAGCACGCTCGTCTGCGGGGCCGCCGCCGTGGCTCGCGTCGGACCCTGAGCCGCCGTCTTGCCTTGCGGTGGCGCCATGGCGATCGCGGGCGCCTCGTGCGTCGTGGCGATGGGCCACCACGCAGCCGCTGGCGACGGCCTCGCATGCGGGCCGCCGCCCAGCCGCCGCCAGCGCACCGTGGCCACCGAGGAGGAGGAGAAGGGGCGCGGGCGGGCGGGACGGAGGAGATGCCAGGGATGGGGAGGGAGGAGGAGGGTCGCGGAGTGGAGGAGACGCCGGGGACGGGGAGGGTGGAGGAGGGAGCTAGACAGGGGGCGGGAGCGCGGGGCGGAGGAGACGCCGGTGACGGGGAGGGGAGGAGGGAGCCAGGCGGGAAGGGGAGGGAGGAGGAGGGTCGCCGGGCGGGGGCGGGGGCGGGGACGCACAGCACATCCCGCTACACACTACATACAGCAGGTTTTGACAGTGATAAGTGAAAGACCATGTGGAGGTCTACCTATGTTGGTGATGAATATTTGACTGTATTTGAGTTAAGAATATGATTTATTTTTAGCAATTGGATAATTATTGTATATCATTTTGGACATTTCTATGTAATGGGTTTCCTTGTTTTTGATGGTTGCAGGACGACGGTGCTAGGTCATGGTGAGACGGAGGATGACCGGGACTAGGCAAGGTGCGCCAGAGGTACAGACGATAGGGTATCGCCGGAGGATGATCGGAGACGGAGTTGCTGTGAGCCTAGAAGATAAGGGAACGGCTGAGATGCTAACTAAGAGTTGCTCGGATCAAGGAGGGTCGTCGGATCGTGGTCTAGAAGATAGAGTAGCGGGTCTAGTTAGTATGCTTTGAAAATCGTCCAAAACCCGTTATGTGTGTAGGTTTCGAGTTAGCCCATGTATGAGTAAGTGAGTCAATCCTTGCCCTTGATGGTGATCCTTAGGGTAGAAGGAACTCTTCATCCCTGCATGAGTGAGTGAGTTAATCCTAATCCTAGATGGTGATCCTTATGGTAGAAGGAACTTCTCATCCATGTATGATGGTGATCCTTAGGATAGAAGGAACTCTTCATCCATGCATGAGTGAGTGAGTCAATCTCAACCATTGGTAAGATTTCTTAGGATTGAAGGAACTCATCCAAGGGTGGATGATGACTTATGAGTAGTATAAATAGAGGGGGAGGGGTAGCTCTCCCCTCTTGAAGGTTTTGTGTGCTCCTTTGAGCTTTGCCCACCTTGTTGTGCGGCTTTGTAAACCTTCCTTCAAAGAAATAAAATTTCACTTCCTTACTTTTCTGAATTTAATTTCAGTATTTACATTATGTCTTAAATTCAGAATTTAAATTCTACAATTTACATTCTCGCAAGTTAGATTTGCCTTCCCTCCTTCTACATGCTTTTAAATTCTGAAATTTAATTTCTTGCAATTCACATTCTCGCAAGTTGGATTTGCCTCCCCTCCTTCTACTTGCTTGTGCTTCTTGTGCCGAGGATGTATGATTGATCGATGAATCTTCTTTAGATTATATCCTTATCATATAAGCAATCCTTTGTAAGAATTCGATCTCTTTGTTTAATCTTTGAGAAATATTTGTAGATTGCGTTTGAGGTTTTTGTTTATTGTGTTCTTATTTGCTATGACAAGTGAGAGAATATCCAAGATCATCTTGATCATCACAACCCCACGAGCAAGTTCAAGACCAGGATTTTCTCTGTTTTGCTCCTTTGTGTTTCAGTGTTTCACGTGAGGTTTTGGTTGGATCCATTGAGTGGGGGAAATTTTAATGGAGATCATTCACCCCCCCTGTGATCGCCATTCCAATCTTTCAATTGGTATCAGAGCCAGTTTTGCTCTTTTATAGATCTTGATCGGTCTCAAGAGTCATGGCGATGGACAAGTATTCCACCAAGCCTCCCATTTTCTCTGGAGTTGATTTTCTATTTTGGAAGTCACGGATGGAGTTGTACATCACTGCCCAGGGCTTCCTGATATGGCAGAAGGTGAAACTCCCGTATGAGGTTCCTGCCGATGAAAACTTCACGGCCGGCAATATGACTGACGTTGAGGCGAACGCTAAGGCAAGAAACATCCTCATACAAGGTCTTAGCCGCAGTGAGTACGATAGGATCTCTTACCTCTATTCTGCTCATCAGATTTGGGTGACCCTCGATGCTTACCATGACGGCACCACTCAAATCAAAATGGTGAGACAGGACCAATTCAAGCGTGAGTACAACAAGTTTGAACAACACGCTGATGAGAGTCTCGACGAGTGCTTTGGTCGTTTTACAAAAATTTTGAGTGACCTCCGAGCAGTCGGTTGTATATACCCTGACTCAGATAATGCTCGACATTTTTGACCGCACTCGATCTTCAAGTTTGGGAGATGAAGGTGACCACCATCAAGGACACTACCGAGTTGTCGACTCTGACTCTTGACGGGCTTTACTCCCGACTCAAGATTCATGAGATTGACATCGTCTCTCGCAAGACGAAATCTCAGTCGATGACCTTGGTCACCGATCCCACTGGATCCACTTCTGATTTTTCTGCTGGATTTTCCCTCTCCGCCCTTTGCAAGCTAAGTGATAAACAACTGGAAAAATTTTCAGAAATTGAGCTTGCTCTTTTGGCTCGCAAATTCTCTCATGCATATCAGAAAGAGAGAGGAAGAGAGGTGGCACGATCACCTACTTTGAGTGTGGTGGCCCAAACCACATTCGAGCGAACTGCCTCAAGCTAGAGAAGGGTAAGAACGACGCCGGCGGTTTGGGAAAGAATGACTACACCGACAAGAACTGCAACAAGAAGCCTCCAGTTCGCGACCCGGCGCGTGAGAAAAAGTATCGCAACTTCTCAAAGAACAAGAAGCTCTTCCACCGCGTTCTCGCCGCACTCGACGACATCAACCTCTTCGACACGGAGACCTGGAGCGACAAAGGCGAAGATGATCCACAAGAGATGGCGGACGCCAACGGCATCAGTGACTCCGAGCTCTACAGCGACACGGACAAGGTACCCTCCTATGACCATCTCAATAAAGCTTTCTGCAAACTAGGGAAATTTCATGCTAGAGATAGAGCTAGGTGTATGGAGCTTGAGAAGGAAGTAGATACCTTGACTCGGGAGTTAGCTTCTCTTAGATCTTCTCCCTCCGGAGTCACTGATGACTGTTCTTTGTATGATGCCCTACTTGTGGAGCTAGAGAACCTAAGGACTATATATGATAGTGTGTTATTTGAACTAGATAGTCTTAAGTTGAAGAATGTTAGCAATGAATCTGTTAATGTTGTCTTTATATGCTAGTTTTTTTCATGCTCACTCTACTCTCTCATGTGAAAATTGCCCTAAGTTACTTGCTGAGATTGATGCCACGAGCACTCACATTAGGAAGCTCTCATCTAGAAATGATGAACTTGAAATGCATGCTTCTAAGGACCCAGTCAGCTCATGTAAGGGCTGTAGGCAACTAAAACTTGACAATGAATCCTTAAATGTCAAGTGTACCGAACTTGCTAAGGACTTACTAGCTAAGTCACAAGAAAGTTTCTTGCGATGTGCTGTCATTGAGGGGGACTTGGATGAAATCCAAGTAAAACTTAGGAAGAAGCTTGAGGCCCAGATTCTTAGGATTAGAAATGCTCCTTGCGTTTCACGTGAGGCCCTCAAAATTGAGGCAGTTGTGCTGAGAAAGAAAAATGCACATGCTGATAGTTCTTCTCTCCTGGTTCTTCTTCCTCCTCTCTTCCCTGTTCTTCATGTGCCTCTTTCTTCCGGGAGTGTGAGTATCTCATGAGTACTCTCAAAAAGTTTGTAGGAAGCAAGAAGAAGCTCAATCTCATTCTAGATCAATCCAAGATTAGTCGATTTAATCAGGGTCTAGGATTTAACTACTTGGAGCATGCTCGGGCGCATCCTCCCACCATTGTGCGTGGCTCCAAGAGTGGTGAGATCGTGGTAGCTCCCAGAGTGAGTACCACCGTGTTTAGATCTACTGGGGTTGTCCATGGGATTTCTGATAATAAGGTTGCTCCTCCTGCTACTTCTGCCTCTAGTAAGGCGAAGTATACATGCACCTTCTATCAGAAGGATGGACATTTGGTAGATTTCTGCTTTAGGCGCACCTAGATCACAAGGCGTGAGCGTGTTGCTGCTCTTAGGGGTATTTAGGGTGATCCACAGACTCTGAGTGCTTTTAAGACACGTCTTCTTTGCTAGACGAGTTAGAGAGTTATGCATTCTTGGCGGCGTCGAACTCGGTTTTCATGTTGTTGATTGAGTTTTAGTCCGAGGCGCTGCGTGGTCGATCTTTACGCCATCCTCTTGATATTCCTCGTTTTTTCCATCGAGGTAGATATCAACAGCGTGAGGTGTTTCCTAGTAGGAGATTTGAATAGCCTCACTAGGATGGTTCGGCCTTTGCACAACGGCGGGCCAACCCAATTTCGGCTCCTAGATCTTCTACTAACGTTATTCCTGATCTTGTGAGAGTTGAGCATCAGAGAGACACTAGAGTCCAGTCTTCTTCTGTGGCTGGTACTCTGAGGAGTCGTATGGTTCAGTATTGGGTTCCTAAGTCTTCACTTTATCCCAGTACTGAGTCATCTCTTTCTCTTGTGTCTTGATCAGGTTCGTCAGATGGGGAAGGGAGAGGTTTGGATTGTTGACTCCGGTTGTTCTCGCCATATGATCGGAGACTCTCGTTGGTTCTCTTCCCTAGTCCGAGCCCCCAGTGATGAATTGATCACTTTTGGAGATGCTTCTTCAGGTAGAGTCATTACCAAAGGTACTGTCTGCATTAATGATAATTTCATTCTTAAGGACGTTGCCTTAGTGAGCAAGCTGCAATATAATTTACTTTCTGTTTCTCAGCTTATTGATGACTCTTTTGAGGTAAGCTTTAAGAGTAATGCCTGCAAAATCCTTGATTCATCAAGGGAGTTAGTTTGAGGGATTTTTAGATTTGAGAGAGTCTTTCATGCTTATTTTTTTATTTCTTTTTGAGACTCTCTTCGGTGTTTGATTGCTTCAGAGTCCCAGATCTCTCTTTCTAGCATAGAAGATTAGGTCACATTGGTTTCAATCATTTGACCCGAGTTAGCAGCCATGACCTCATTCTTGGTTTGCCTAAACTCAAGATGGTAAAAAACTTAGTTTGTTCTCTTTACCGACATGGCAAGATGGTTGCTGCTTCTCATCCTCCTGTCACTGTTGTGATGACTGATGCACTAGGACAGCTTTTACATATGGACACTGTGATCCAGCTAGAGTGCAGTCAGCAGGTGGGAAGTGGTATGTCTTTGTCATTGTTGATGATTTTTCGAGTTATTCTTGGGTGTTTTTTATGGCTTCGAAGGATAAGACTTTTTCTCACTTTAGGGGTTTGATCAGTAGGCTGTCTATTGAGCTCCCAGATGCCTTACGAGTTATACACAGTGATAATGGCACAGATTTCAAGAACTCCTACTTTGAGAGTTTCTGTGTGGAGTCTGGTTTAGAGCATCAGTTCTCCTCTCCCTACGTCCCTCAGCAAAATGGCGTAGTAGAAAGGAAGAACAGGATCTTGGTTGAGATGGGCAGGACGATGCTAGATGAGTACAGTACTCTTAGGAAGTTTTGGACTGAGGATATAGTTACTGCTTGCTATGTGTCTAATCGTGTTTTCTTGAGAGCACATTTACACCGCACTTCTTACGAGTTGAGGTATGGGCGAAAGCCCAGTGTTTCTCATTTTCGTGTGTTTGGTTGCAAGTGTTTCATCTTGAAGTCTGGTAAGCTAGATAAGTTTGAGTCTCGTTCTTCTGATAGTATTTTTCTGGGTTACTCGACTTCCTCTCGTAGATATAGGGTATGGAGTTGTGATGCAAATAGGATCATAGAGACCTATAAGGTGACTTTTGATGAGGCTAGCCTAAGAGCTAGACCCGACATTTCAGGCTCTTCTGCCCTCTCCGAGACCATCTTTATAGAGGATGAGGATGATGAAGATGATGGTGTTCGACCTGATCTAGTCCCCTATACACCTGAGGTGCCTCCTGTTTCCATTTCTGCACCTCAGGGAGACCAGCCCTTACCTTCAGACTCTCCTTCAGCAAGTGGCTCTGTTCCTGCCTCTTCTGTTCAGGAGGTAGAGGCCACTTCTGCTTTTGGACCTCCCTACTATACTCAAAGATTTCATCCACCTGATCAGACCATTGGTGATCTATTTGAGGATGTCACGCGCTCAAAATCAGGTTTGTCCAGTTTATGCCTCCACTCTGTCTTTATTGCCTCGTTTGAGTCGAAGGATGTTTCTCATGCATTATATGATGAGTCATGGATTAATGCTATGCATGAGGAGCTAGAGAACTTCGAGAGGAACAAGGTTTGGCATCTTGTCGAGGCCTCATCTGGTCATAATGTCATTAGGACCAAGTGGGTGTTCAAAAATAAGCAGAGTGAGGATGGTGTTGTCATTAGAAACAAAGCTAGACTAGTTGCACAGGATTTTTCTCAGATTGAGGGTCTTGACTTTGAGGAGACCTTTGCCCCTGTAGCTAGACTAGAGGCTACTAGTATAGTGCCTGTGCTAACGCTACGACGGCAGTACACTCGCTTATCAATTAAATGAGAAGATAAGTATGAATACAACACTTAATAATAAAAGAGAAATTTAGAATTTTAAATTAATTTATAAAGAAAAACGGAACTAAATGGAGGTCGAATGGGCGAAAACGGGCTCCCAAAAGATTTTAAATCAAGAAAAAGAAAGAAAAAAGAATTTTCTGATTTTAGATTATTTTTTTTTGCGGCTTCCACAGAGAGCACACAGCGTGCTCTCTGGCTTAACAGCGCAAGGAGGAAGGCAGGGGTGGCCACCGGTCATGATGGGTCGCTGCAGTGCGGCGAGATCGCCGCACCGGCGCCTGGGAGGAGTCACGGTTGCGGTGAATTTGCGGGAAAGATGACGGTGATGGCTTGAGTTACCTCCAAATCAAGCGATCTTTACAAGAGGGAGCACTTGAGGATTTACGCAATGCGATGAGGTGGAGGAGAGCTCACGACTTTTATAGCCCGAAACAAGCATATTTATGGAAACCATAATTTGGGATCAAATCAGTTGGGAGGAAATTTTGGCAATAGAGCACGAAATTTGGGAGATTAACACCATAGATGGAAAGAGGAGATTTGGTGCGGGATTGATGGAGCTTTGGAGCTTCTCTCTTGCTTTAATGG
This sequence comes from Otatea glauca, assembly GCA_036346275.1. Classification (NCBI taxonomy): domain Eukaryota; kingdom Viridiplantae; phylum Streptophyta; class Magnoliopsida; order Poales; family Poaceae; genus Otatea; species Otatea glauca. Next base: position 18,178,262 of record CM070729.1, read on the forward strand.
AGGAGGGAAGAGAAGAAGCTTCTGCAGTCTGGCTGTGACTAGAAGAAGCTACATGTGAGTTGCCTTCATTTTTTTAAATATAGAAGGATTTTTGAAAAGATAACACATTAGGTTAAAAATTCTAGAAAAATCTCAAAAAACTTTCGATTATTTTGTACTTAATAAAATTATTTTCAAAAAAATTAAATTATAAATTTGCCGAGACACGGCGTCAGTGAGGTCGTGACAAAGAACCTCGCCAGATCGGCAAAGCCACCGATGGCGGCAAGTGGAGCAATTGCGGACCTGCGTTCTCCCGCCACACGCCCTATCTCGGTTTTCTTTTCCCAAAGACGTAATGTATGGTCCTTTCCTTTTCGGGACGTTTGTTTCCTTTTCCTTGATTCCAAGGCGTTTGTTTCCTTTTTCTTGTTGATCTTTGGAGGTGAGGAAGGTCATTGTGGGCCACAGGATGATTTGGAAAAATATGGAAAAATAAAGCTGCGCTCGCCGGCCATTTGGATCCGCAAGGAAAAAAGATAAAAACTAAGCGATGCTCTCATGGCCATTGGTTTCGAGAAAAAATTGAAAAAATTAAGCGACACTCACGAATCGTTGGTTCCTTAGATAAAAATAAAAATAAAATTCAGCGCTCTCCGTGCGTGAAATTAAACTCTATGGGGCTAGATCAGTAAAAAGTCTCGAGAAGGGTCATATTCGGAAAAAAATACAATCACAATGTCGGGACAATAAAAATTCAAGTCTTGTTTCCTTGCATGCGGATCCTCCCTGTTTATTTCCTTGTTTGATTCACCCTCCTTCCAAATATGTAGTACATACAATTTTGGCCAGTAAAAAAATTCAAGTCTGTTTCCTTGCATGCGGATCCTCTTTATTTATTTCCTTATTTGATTCGCTCTCCTTCCAAATATGTAGGTGGGAGAGTGCATTTGTGGGCCACGAGGATGATTAGACACACTAAATAATGGCCATCGGATGTGGGTGAGTAAAATTGAGGAAAGATCTGAGACGTTCATTTTGATGAATGCAAGTTTCTGGGGACGTTTTGTTGTGTGCACGAACATTGGGCCATCTCTAATGAGGTGCATTATTTAGTGTGGATTTAGCAAAAATTGATTAGGTGCATTATAAAGGGGTATAGATTAGGATCCTGCTTGCACTCTCTGTATCCAAGGGCTTCAAGCTTTATCAAATGGATGTTAAGAGTGCATTCCTCAATGGTTATATTGAGAAAGAGGTGTATGTAAGGCAGTCTCCAAGATTCAAGAACCCAAAATATCCAAACCATATCTTCAAGCTTTCCAAAGCTTTGTATGGACTTACGCAGGCCCCTAAAGCTTGGTATGAGATGCTTAAGTCCTATCTTTTTAGTCATGGTTTTAAGATGGGTATAGTAGACAAGACTTTGTTCATCAGACATCAGGATTCTCATTTCTACTCATCCAGATTTATGTGGACGATATTATCTTTGGTGGCTCTTCGCATTCTCTTGTGTCTCAGTTTTCAAAAGTGATGAGTACAGAGTTTGAGATGAGCATGATGGGCGAGTTGAGCTACTTCCTCGGTTTTTAAATCAAGCAGACTTACGAGGATACCTTCTTGCATCAAGGTAAGTACACCCGAGACCTCCTGAGACGCTTCGACATGTCTGACGGGAAGCCGGTGATAACTCCAATGACCACCACTGCAATTTACATTCTCGCAAGTTGGATTTGCCTCCCCTCCTTCTACTTGCTTGTGCTTTTTGTGCCGAGGATGTATAATTGATAGATGAATCTTTTTTAGATCATATGCTCATCATCTAGGCAATCCTTTGCAAGAACTCAATCTCTTTGTTCAATCTTTGAGAATTGCGTTTGAGGAGAGGAAATCTGGAAGTCTCAGCAGTCGTCAGAGCAAGTCTACAGATGTTCCGTCGTGGGTTCTATTTGATGGCCACATCCCCTGTGATAAAGAAGCTGTTACCGACTCTCTCCAACAGGAACACAGAAAAGATGACGATGTCGACGGTGATGATCAGCTTTTGACCATCTCTTTTTTCTTTCAAATTTTTGCTTGATGTTAATCCGCGAAATTCACAATCCCTATCTTCTCTTTTTGTAAAGCTACAGGTGTATTTTTTTCTTCTCTCCTTTAATGCATTGGCAGAGCTCCTACCTCTGTTTAAAAAACAATCATCAAGCACAAATAAAAGTGGCAAATCATAAAACACAGGTCTTAGCAATGGCAAATCCTCAGTTTCCCCAAAAATAAAAGGTCGTTTTCAGAGGGCAATTCTGTGAAACGATATTCAAACCAACTTATCATTAATCTCGAAATGGCAACGCCCAGATCTATCGAATTTTTCTGGCTCAATAAAGTGAAATCTCCCTGCAACGAACTGCTAAGAGCCTGAGACAAATCATATTAACGAAGAACAATGCATATGGGCTTTCTCGATCCCTTGAATATTTGAGTGTGATCCCTCTTTATTTTTTCTTGAGAAGGCATGATCTCAATTCTTAAATCAACATATATATCATGCTTAGTCCTGACAACAAAAATCTCTTATTGAATGGAAATGACCTATTCTTGCTCGAATATTACATTTTATTTTCTGTTACATTCGAAATTCAAACGAAATCTCTTTGTAACCGACCATAGAGACAAAAAGAAAATCCACATCATTTTTTCCCACGTATATTTTAGTGGTGATCAGAATTCCCGAATAAACAAATCATCATTACTCCTCGGAATTAAAAAAACCATTGATTGCTAAGTGGATATCCTTTTGTTCTTGCCCCAATAATTGGGGCATATCGAAATTCTTATCTACTCTCTTCTTATTCTTAATCACAGTATCAGATTCATGGGTGAGGCCCACCTAGAGCTGGGTGGCGCGTCGCGTCACCGAGCAAGTTGCGTGATACTCTCTCTGCAATATAAGTATTTACTCTTGGAAGCGTCATTAAACAGTATATCTCCATTACAGAGATTGAACACGTAGTTATTGCAATAATTATACTAATAGATAAGTAGCCGTTGTAGTATATTATTTTAGGTAACATATCAAGTGAAAAACTCTTTATCGTGAAAACTTCATGAAAACCACGAGCATAAGTTTTTAAAAATTCTCAAAAAAAATACCATACGTAAGGAAAATGAGCTTCTACAATTCTTTAAATTTGAAGATCAAACTCAATTGTATTTTAAAGATATGAAAAAGACAAATTCAACATAAATAGCGATTTTTCACCGTTCTACACTATTCATCTCGCTGTTTGGCTTTTTCATATATTTCAAAAGCGATTGAATTTGGTCTTCAAATTTTACTGGATTGTAGAAACTCGCCTCCTTTACGTATGGTAAGTTTTTAAGAATTTTTCAAAACATGTACACATAAGTTTCATGAAGTTTTTACGATAAAAGATATTTTTATCGGATATGTCACCGTTATTTTATAGGTACACGCATGATTCAATAACTTTTAACATTTTTGAAGTTTACTGGCTCATTGGTTTATGCGTATAATGAAATATGAATTTGTAATACGGGAAGAGGGAGCACTCGACAGCTCCGTCTCGCTGCCTGTTGAGTCGAACATTTCTTTGGGACCGGATGGTGGTAGAGGTGGTAGTCGTGTCGGATCAGATCGGTTTAGCACAAGTTTATTGTGTCTTATGTCTAAATTATGTCGTGCAGTCGTGACCCGTCGTGTCTATCGTATTGTACCGTGCCGGTTCGGCTCACCTTCAGCGAGCCCAGGCAGGCCCATTTGTGTTTCATATCGGTTTCGTGCCGTATCGGCTCAGATCCGACCCATGTGCATTATTACGATGAGAGAAAAAGAACCGAAGATGAACAGAACTTAGGCAATAAACACAAATATTAAGAAAAAATGAAGTAAATTTTATTCATTCTTAAATATGTACAAAGTTATTGACTCGTTAAAAACCTTACACTCAGTGTGGAGTACCTAATTGCGGAACGACTCAGTGCGTGTGCTCGGTGTCAGTGAGTATGTATTCTTTAGCCCTCATTCCCTACCTTTTAGCATCTCCATTGTTTCTCCTTTCTCCGCATACGAGGACCGCAAAAGACGCCGACCGTAAGACGAGCCATAACATGACGCAATGTCGCGGCAATATCTACTATATGTCATGCATGCTTTGGATCCATCAGGCTTGTTTCGTGCCGTCCCCGACCGCGAAACCCGATATGATCTTATCGTTCGTGTCATGCCGTGCTGATGCCTACCTGCTACGAACCGGAGAAAAAAAGGCCGATCCAGTGTCCAGATCTAGATGGTGGTGACTTGTGCGCGATTTAGAGGAAACACTTGGCAGCATGGGATTGTTGCATGCCATGTCGCTGGAGTTATGCTTGCCTCTCGCATCGCATCACTAACTGTCTGATATTTGTAAGAACATATCTAGTGCTACCACCCATAAAAAATAATATAAATAATCACGAAAATTCAATCCTACGCAGCATAAAGTCATTGCTTTATTGGCCATCTGCATTTTGCTTTTTTACAAATTTAACTTCCTCTCATTCACAATTATGAAACTAAACTAGCCCCCTGATGTAGCAAAGAACACCAACAAAAGACATGTATCCTCTGCCGTGCTAGATAAGCTCGGGAGGAAGGTGTCTCCATAGCAGGTCACCACACCATGGGAGCGCGTGGTGACCACGGGAGGAGTTCGCTATCGTGATAAGTAGAGGTGGGCACTCGGGCCGGGCTCTTTTGGGCCAGCCCGAAACACAACGCCATAGCCAGCACGAAGCCCGACCCGGCACGAAGTGGGCCGTGCTGGGCCGGCACGACACTGTAGCACGGTCCGTGCCGGGCTCGAGAATCGGGCATGATAGGCGACACGGCCCGGCACAACACTGTAGAATAGGCCGTACCAGGCCCGATGACCCAGGGTATGAGGAAGAACTTAGCATGAAGGTCACTGACTCACAGAGCATGACCGCTATGGATGCACCTAGTAACATGAACGCCACCCTTATCACCGACACCTGAGAGAGACGGACAAAATAGGAGAGAGAGATTGAGAGACGGTGCAATAAGCTGCTCTCTCTCGCTCGTCCCTCTCAATCTCTCAGCTCTCTCTCTCACCAGTCTCTCTCAATCTCTCTCGTCTGCTTCGCTCACTCTCTTTCTCGCCCATTGCCCCCTCTCTCGCCCGTGTTTAGTACATCCCCCTCGCTCTATGTAACCGTTTAAAAATAAATAAATTTCAATTCTTTTTCTCATAATATTTGCATTCACTACCTCAATTCTATGCGACTTCGGCTCCTTTTCTCTCATTGCAATAGTGCAAATGGGTCGGACCTAGGCCGGCACGGCACGAAGTAGGCACGAAGCGCAAATGGGCCATGCTTGGGCTCGTCGAAGGCGAGCCAGGCCGGCACGGCACGGCGGGCACGACGGGCCGTCGCGGCCCGGCACGGTTCAGACACGAAGCACGATGAATTCGGCCCGGCACGACGCCCACCTCTAGTGATAAGGCAGAGTAGCATGTTCGGTCGACTTCTGCCGAGTTGTGCCAGCGTGGCAGCAGGGTAGCTGCTGCCTGCTGTTGAGTAGCACTAGCACTTCCGGAGTGCAGCTCCCCGAGCATTTGTTTGTGGCTTCTACCGAGCAAACGTTTTTTAATATTTACTGGACCTAGTTTAGAAGAAAAAGATAATATTAGGATACTGAAGAAGGCAACATGCAATGTGAAATACGAACATACAGCAATCACTTTTGTGCATATCCGATCATGTGTAGTACACCCAGTCGGTATTATACGGATGTGTAGACTGAATGATCTACAAGGAATTCGATGTATGCATGTAATAAGGTGAAGTGTTGATTCTTGTTTGAACAAGTCAGACAAAGTCGGACATATTATTTCGTAATATAGGTGCGAATTACATAGCGTAAATATTCCGGTTCTGTCCCTATGTTCGCCTCGCTACTTCTATGGTACAAAAGGCGATACAGATGTAGGGGTGCAAACGGAGCGGATAATTCATGACCGACTGTCTCCAAACAAATTCGAATCTTATTTGGAGCATGAATCGGATATCTGTGTTTTTTTTTTGGATAGTTTTTGTCGGATATGGAAACGGGTTCGGGATGAAAGTATCCGTCGGATTCAGAGCTATCCAAAATTTTAATCAGATAGTATCTAATAAACTTAATTCGGATATCCAGATTTTAGTCCCAATAGACAAGCCCATAAAGCCATGGGGCCTATAATTACATGACTACCCTCTCACTTGCCCAGAGTGGGCCAGAGAGAGAAATCGGCCCACTAGGTTTTCTTTCAATATTAAAATTAGTTTTTTATTTTTAGAAAATTTAGAAAATCTAAATAAGCCAATAAAAATAGAAAATGAACTCCGAATAATTCAAAACAATTTAGGCAAATACGTTTGAATATAAGGAACTTTAAAAATACTTTTGAGTTTAATTGTTGTAGTCAAATTTGCTTGTTAAACTCGTAATGACTAGTATTTTAAACATGGATTACGATTGATTGATTCTTTTACGTGCGACAAATATAAATTCTTTTTTTGCATGATATCCAATTAAATATCTGTGACCAAGACTATCCACATTCGGATTAACATGTATTCGCTCTATATTCGTGATCGAGATAATCCATATTCGTATTCGTGTCCGGCATTATCCATGTTTGACTCCGATTCTGAGAAAAAATGTGAAATAGGATGCGGGATGAGCGATATCTATCCGTATCCACTCCGATTGCACCCCTACATAGACGAATCATGAATAAAAACTACAGTTAAGATACATTTACACCTTTTGAAACTAAAAACACTAGGGATGTACAAGAAATCATGGTTGGTGCATGTGGAATTGGTATTTTGGGCATAGAGCCCTAAGGCTCAAATGGAAAACTCTGCGGCACCCACATGGAGTGTCGATTGTTAGGACAGTGTTGATGCGGCTGGTTGTCACGATAGTGGCAAGTGCAATTATAGTTTGGATTGACGCATTAGCAATAAGGGTGGTAATCACTACCGAGCTAGATAACCTTTTCATTGTTCCTTTCCCTGATCCTTTGCCTCTGGAGCTTGTTGTTTCTGCGTCCGAAGCACATTGTTGTTGATCTTCTTCATCTAGAGCCCCTCTTGCAATTCGTTTAGGCATACTAGAAGTGTGTGGATGTAAACCTAGACAGGTATGTGATACGGTGGGTCCACCCACTCTATGAACCTACAATCTGCGGTCTGCACGGAAGAGTAGGTGTTAACAAGCAATATATTGCTACATGTGTGAAATTATAGGTAGTAAATGAAGTAGTTAACATGAACAGAGGACATCGGAAAAAACAATGTCATGGGTTCAACTAGTCGTCACAAACTTGAACTACCACGTCGAGGTTGTGCTTACATTGTGGCCAATACTTGGGGAAGTGTGCGTAGTCACGTAGTGGATTTCTACTGGTATAGGACTCTTGTGTTTTGAGGGGAAGATTGGTGCTGGCGGATCAGTGAGCTACCTGCTATGTCCACCATGTTGCGCATGAAGTAGTTAGTTCGAGGTGCATGGGGTACTTAAATGCTAACAAAAAATTAATTACATAAAATACAAAAAAAGAAACTAACTTTTCCTACAAGATTAACACCTTATTTGTAACTTTTAAAGCTACAACTTTCAGCCATTTATAAATTAATTGATCCAAAATCATGACTAAAATTTCCCCTTTTTCTCTCTCTTTTTTTCCTCTCTTCTCATTCCTATGTCTTCCTCCTCGTCGCCTAGATGGTTTGCTACCAGAGGAAGGGGACAGATCCCCATTTTATAGCGTGCTGAGGGAGGGCGCAGGGTGTGGAATACTTTCGAGCTCCCGCAGCTCGGTTGGACACTGTCGGCTCAGACGAGGCAACAACAGGATGTCACTACCATGTGTGATCAAACAAGACAGGACATCCATGCCTATCGAGCCCAGGCAACGCGGAAGGACAAAACTGATTGGATCGGGATGCACTGTCGAGCTTGTCAGGCGCAGAAGCTCCAACCGAGCTAAGAGAGCTGGGCAACGAGCATGCCCAGGACAACTGCTACTAAATATGGTAACTCATATCTAGCCTTTTATGATTTAGAAATATATGCTAGATGAATCATAATACGATTAAGATTCCTAATTCTAATAGGAATATGATTCATATTTGCTTTAGAGGAGAACTAGGGAGGCTATACAAACCTAGGGTTGGTCATGGAGAACGCAAGCAACTAAGAAGCCACAAACTAACTCATCCAAAGCAAGATGCGCAAGAGAGGATTATAGGCTAGTTATTCTTTAGCACTAATTCTTGTATAGGGCAATGATATGAGGATCCTAAAAGGTTTGAGAGTGTTATGAGAGACAAACAATCCCTTATACTCTTTTAAGGTTATGCTTAATAAATTTGCAGTTGGCTTTGTCAAATCTTTCTCTCTTATCGTAGTTGCTTCAACGTAGTTATTTTGGTCCTCTCTATAAAATTCATCTTCTTCGTTCTTGAGATCGTACATGCTCGTGTCATATCTCACAAAACTTTAATCTGATCTAAGGGTTACTATGCATAAGAAGGGGTATAAGAGTGTAACGAGTGGTATCAGAGCCAAGGCCGGATTAATCAGATTTGTGAGAAGGTTGGTAAAGCATCAAGTATCACAAAATCAAGATTGATGTCGACAATGTGAAACCAAGTAGAGAAATTCGGCGATGAAAAAATTTCATTGTGTGGTAATGTGTGGTGAAAGATATCCTTATCTAGCAAAAGTTAATCATTGTTCTTGAAGGGGACAAATCGGAAAAGACATTCGCTGAAGACTGAAAGGTGATGGAGCGCAAGGTAGTCAGTACAATCTGCCTATGTCTCTCCAGTGAGGTAAAGTACTCGGTGATCAAGAAGAATTCATCGAAGAAATTATAGAGGGACTTAGAAGAATTGTATATGGCAAAGTCGTTGACAAACTGGTGGGTGCTAAAGCGTTAACTGTACGGGTTGTGCATAGAGGAAGGTACATGGTTCTTTGACCATCTCAATATCTTCAACAAGCTTATCACACAGCTGATTAGTGTGGATGAGAAAACTAAAGAAAACGACAAGGTCGTCATACTAATATCATCTCTAGCATTGTCAAGGGAGCAATTGGTGATGAATATCTCATCGGGAAAGGCATTCTCAACTTCAACGAGGAAATTGCATATCTATTGGAGGCAGTGTCCTTGAAAATGCTATCGAAATCTTCATCCTTGGGTGATCAAGAATTGGCTACAACAGGTGTTGCAGGCAAAAGTAAGAGTTATAGAGAGAAGAAAGGCAAAGAAGCAAGGGCATATATGTATGCTATCTATGTGATAAGGATGGTCATATGATGAAGAATTGTTCGAGTTTGAAGCATAAAGGGTACATGTTCAATGGCAATAGGAAAAGATGATTAAGCGTACTTATCATCAGTCAATCAAATACTTCTCATAGATGTTTATTAGATTCAGGTTGTTGCTTCCACATATGTTCGGTGAGGGAGATGTTTGACGAATAATCTCTACACTCAGCGCATAAAACTGCTCACTTGGCTGATAGTAAGGAGTATGCAATTACTAAGGTGGGAACAATTACATTAGAGATGTATGATGGAGCACATTGCATATTGATGGGAGTTCGGTATATTCTCAGCTTAAAAAGAATATAATATCTGTAAAGTTGCTTACAATTGAAGGTTGTGAGGTATCACTTTGAGATGGAGTCATACGAATTACTTGCAAAGGATAGGTAATCATGAAAAGTATATGGAGCAATGAAGAATACCGATCGATGGATAAACCTAAAGGAAGGGCAACCAATAGAAGGTCTGAAAATAATCTTGATCAAGAGAAGAAAACCGTGTTGTCAACAGTAGGTAATCAGATCTCAACTGCAGCTATGTGCGAAACCACAAAGACGATTGCAAAATCTAGTAGACGCAAAGGCGAAGGGTGCGAGCTGTTGAAAGAAGGAAGACATGGTGGGAAGAACCACGAAGTACCATAGAGCAAGTGGAGCTTGGAGGTGGTACAAACTTATGGCATGGAGGACTATAAGAATAGGTATAAATAACCAAATTACATAAAGAAAGGTCTCTTAGGTGGAGGGTTTGGACGGCCAAACCTGAACACTAACACACACAATGCGGTGAAGCGTATGAGCCTCTGCGGTAGGGGCACTCCCAAGGGTAGAAGGAAAAACAAAAAAATATGGAGCTGACTTAGAGCGAGTTCGTTGAGGAGCATGATGACTTCAATGGATAAGACTTAAGGTGGAGATTGTTAAATATGGTAACTCATATATAGCCTTTTATGATTTAGAAATGTGTGCTAGATGAATCATAATAGAATTAGGAATCCTAATCCTAATAAGGGCAGGATTCCTATTTGCTTAGGAGGAAAACTAGAGAGACTATATAAACCTAGGGGTGGTTATGGAGAACGCAAGTAACCAAAAAGCTACAAACCAACTGATCCAAAGCGAGAGACACACGAGAGGATTAGATGCTAGGTTATTTTTTAGCACTAGATTCTTGTATAGGACAAGGATTCGATGATCCTAAAATATTCGAGAAGGTTGTGAGAGAGCGACGATCTTTTGTACTCTTTTGAGGTTGTGGTTAAAAAATTTGTGGTTGGCTTCGTTAAATATTTCTCTCTCGTCGTGGTTGCATCAATGTTGTTATTTTGGTCATCTCTACGAGATTCATCTTCTTCGTTCTTTGAGATCGTATACACTCGTGCTGTATCCCACAAAACTTTGATCCGATCTAAAGGCTGATGCGTATAAGAAAGGGTATCAACGTGTAATAGCTGCCGCGGTCGGCTGGCCTACCGCGATGTCAGCTCCCTACCGAGGTGCCCTATCGTGACAGATGACACGCGTTACATGCCGCGTCTTCTGCGCTCGAAAAGGGAGCAAACTTGCAAATTGAGCTACTTTTTCCAAAAAAAAGAAAAAAAAGAGGGGGTAATAAAGCAAAATTTTCGACACTTCGTGGACAGTAGCACATGCCTAGCAAACGATGTAGCGTGGGATAGGAGTGTTGTCTGTCAGTTAGAGCTACCGCCAAAAAGGAGTTGATCAGGGCCGGGAGTAATGTCACTAGAGGTGGGCACTCGGGCCGGGCTCTTTTGTGCCGGCCCGAGGCACAACGTCACGGCCCGGCACGAAGTGGGCCGTGCAGGGCCGACACGACACTGTAGCATGGGCTGTGCCGGGTTCGAGAATCGAGCACGATGTGCGACACGGCCCAGCACGACACTGTAGAATGGTTCGTACCAGGTCCGATGACCTAGGGCATGATGAAGTAGCCTAGCATGAAGGTCACTAACTCACAGAGCTTGACCGTCATGGATGCACCCAGTAGCATGAACACCACCCCTATCGCTGACACCCGAGAGAGACGGACAAAACGGGAGAGAGAGCTGAGAGAGATTGAGAGGGTCTTAATCTCTCTCAGCTCTCTCTCTCTCACCAGTCTCTCTCAATCTCCCTCTCGTCTGTCTCGCTCACTCTCTTTCTCGCCCATTGCCCCTTTTCTCGCCCGTGTTGAGCATATCCCCCTCGCTCTATGTAACTGTTCAAAAATAAATAAATTTTAGTTTTTTCTCATAATATTTGCATTTACTGCCTCAATTCTATGCGTCTCCAGCTCCTTTCCTTTCGTTGCAATAGTGCAAATGGGTTGGGCCTGAGTCGACACGGCATGAAGCTGGCACGAAGCGCAAATGGACCGTGCCTGGGCTCACCGAAGGCGAGCCGGGCCGGCACGGCACTGCACGGTGGGCACGACGGGCCGTCGCGACTCGGCACTGTTTAGACACGAAGCACGATGGATCCGTGCTAGGCCGGCCACGACGCCCGCCACTAAATGTCACCCAAAACGACTCATCATCAAAATGCCCTCTACATGTGTCCAACTGTAGTGCTTTGGTATTTCCTCTCTCCTCTGAGTTGTTTGGAGCATTTCAATCCAAGAATTTTTTTTTAAAAATAATATATTTTATAATTCAAATTGCAGAAATATACCACAAAAAAAAAGAATTGCAAAAATATACACTTGTCGCCCTATGGTAGGCGACATGGTGTCTCACAAAATAGGTAAGCCCAATGGTAGGGCGACACACGAGTGTCGCCCAATGGAGCAGCGACACGTCACATCTCGCCCTTGGTAGGGTGAGATGACAAAATCGCCAATGGCGAGGCGATTTGGCGGAAAAATTAAAAATTTTAGGAAAAAATCGAGAGATTTAAAGAATAAAAATTTTGGATAAACAATTTAGGATTGAAATAATTTTCAAAATTCCCTTGAACAAGTAGAGTGCATGTTTTTAGCCTTTTGGTAGCCAGTAAAATGTCATGTCTAAACTTGATTTTTGAACAATGGACCACATTTGATCTTTGATACATGCACTTCCATATTATGGAGAAATATGTAATTCTGACTTCCTTTGCATCTAATTTCCACTAGTGCAACAACCCTAAGTAATATAGTCGACAATGTTTTTAGCCTTTTGGTAGCCAGTAAAATGTCATGTCTAAACTTGATTTTTACTGAACAGTGGACCACATTTGATCTTTGATACATGCACTTCCATATTATGGAGAAATATGTAATTTCTGACTTGCTTTGCATCTAATTTCCACTAGTGCAACAACCCTAAGTAATATAGTCGGCAATGTTTTTTAGCCTTTTCGGCGCCCCGTAAAATGTCATGTCTAAACTTGATTTTTACGAACAGTGGACCACATTTGATCTTTGATACATGCCCTTTAATCGCGTTATTAAACTTTGATTTGTAATCATGTGTTAAACTATTTGTTGAACATACATTAGGGTAGATGCACCGATAGTTCAGATGGTAAAATAAGCAATAGACTAGAATATATTACAAGGGCATTACAGCAGTGACGAAATTGCTTGACGAACTAACTAACTAACGAAAGCAATGTTCGTCATGGTGGAACAGATGATCGTTCCGCCTATCTGGTGCGGCGAATGATGTCCTACATTTTACGCATATTACGACCGAGTGTAAATTTTGCGATTTGTCCTCGGACACGCTCAATCCCACTATGAAAGAACTCCACGGGGATCCGCGGTGCTCCCGGTGTCGCGAATGGGTGGCCTATGCCGTGCGTCTCGGGTGTGTAAGGCGTAAATTTTTGTCATACCGATTCGGCGTCCCTATGTTTATACCACCGGGTTCCGGATGGTGCGTAACGCGTCAAGGACTTGTTGCGTGGTGCGGACCTCGGTATTGCTTCCTTGTCCCTTCCTCTTGAGAGGAGGTACCTCTTGCGCCTCATGTTGCGTTGGCGTTGGCGGAGACTTGTCGAGGCGCTTTGCTCTGTTCGGCTCGCACTCCACTATATGGTGCGGGAGGTGTGTGTTGGGCTTGTCCTTGTACTGGCCGGGCGTGCCTGCGATCAATCTGATATGCCATTGTGGTCATTGAATAACACCAGTAGGCGTGCTCGAGTGCAGCTTTTACGGGCGGTAGTAGCACCACGAGGAGGGTTGCTCCCCCCAGTTATCCCGTACGGGAAGTTTGAGATGTGGGTGGTACGTCTCCGGGTCCACCCAATTGAAGTAGCCGCACCATTCATCCTCGGCCAAGGGGCACCGATAGAATCTCCGGTCCGCTAGGTCATCGTGGCAGGTATCAACCACTGCCTGAAGGCCGTGTTAGCAAAAGTCAGGGCTTTCGGGTGGCCCTTGAGAAGGTTTCTCCTTTGACTCGAGCAATTTCGTGATTTTCTTTTTGAACTCCTGTATGCGACGAACTAGTTTAGAATTACTACTTTGTGAGTGAAGCATGAGTTCGTCGCATGAAACTCATTGATTGGTTGGCCTCTTGCCCACCGGCCCTGAACTCTGGTCGCTCTAGAACGGGGACGTATCCTGGCGGCCTCTCCCACCGGTTGAAGTTCTCGGGCGAAGCGGGTTGGCGTTATGGCGATTTTGGACAAATTCGTGATCACGTCGTTCGGCCGTCGATCCATTGGAAGAAGCAACACCGGTCGTTGTCTTTGAGAAAAGAAAGAACGATGCATGAAATGGTAATGTTACTCTGTATTGTATGGACACGGCGAGTCTACTCGGTAGGCGGGCTGTGATGAGTGGCGTGGGCGGCCGTCTCTCCATGGGTAGATTGCATCATCTTCGTCGGAAGATTGCAGTCGCAATTGGGTTGGGGCAACTTCGGCAGAACTGGGGCATCAACGCTACTAGTATCCGGTACTCGGCGGGATGAATTACGCTTCTTTGAAGAAGCGACGGTAGAAACGACATCGTGCCCTAATTTGTGAAGATTCAGCTGGCGTGTATTGCTTGTTTGGCGGTGTTAGATGTCTACCTCTCGGCCGCTTTTATAGTGGTGCTGAGGGTCTGCTCCACACAACTGATGCATGTAACCTGTCCCATCGGCCCGACAAGGCTGCCAAAGCTGATGCATGTGACCTATCCCATCGGCCCGATAAGGCTGCCAAAGCTGATGCATATGACCTGTCCAATCGGCCCGACAAGGATGCCAAAGCTGATGCATGTGACCTTGCATCATCAAACTGCACCTCGTAGTCGTCAGGGGCCGGTGAAGCTGCAGAGGAGAACCATCGTGCCTGTGAGCCTGTAAGAAGTGAAGAATTGTTGGTAACATTCAAGAAATAATTAGAAAACATACGAAGTGTGGCGAAGGGCTTACCTCGTGTGAGGGGCTAGACCGGCGTGTCGGCGGCTCGCCTGTCGCGTAAGTCGGCGTGACGGTGGGGACGGGAGGGCGTGGGGTGTGAAGAAGTACCGAGCACTCCTCCCTGCGATGGCGGCGTCGCGCGGCCGTCGGCCACATCACTGGCGTCGCGGCAACACCGCCAACTTCGAGGTGCGTCTGGCGCTCTCCACGAACCTCGCGAAGAAGGAGGTCACGTCCTCCTGGTCACGTCTATCCACGAGACGAGGCGAGGCAGAAGCTCGGACTCCTCGCGATCACGGGCTAGCACATCGATATGAAAAATACATTCGAGTTAACCTAACACATTAATCTGGAAAATGCAATACGAAAATCGTCGTACATTAGGCGGAACTTACCGCGCCGTCGCGAACCGAGTCCGTATGGTGGGGATCGTGTCCTCACCACAGGGATGTGTCTAGGATGATCCGGTCGACACGTACCAAGCGCTCACGGTGCGGGAAGTGTACCACTGTCGGTACCACGATGCGTCTGCGGGTCGTCGGCGCATCCTCGGCATGGACGTCGTCCAAGGCTCCTCCCCACTCCTCGACCCATGGCGCCATACGTACGTGCCATGGGGTGCCCCCATTCCCGCCCCTCCTAGTCTGCCTACGGATAAGCAAAAATATATAGCATTATTACATGTCATTACACCGTACATATTAGAGAACATCGATGTAGGGAACTTACGTGTGGACGCCGTGTGGGACCTGCTGGCCGACTGGACCGGGAACTCTGTCGTGACCGAAGCGCCTCATCACTCGATGGGCGGCGTAGCCCTCGACCGGGGCGTCGAACACGAGGAACCAAGCGTGTGCGCCCGATGCGCCGCGTCGCGTGTGCATAGGTGGACAATCCACGACACACGTGGCCCGGCGTCTCCGTTGTGCCACGAGTCCGGCGTCGTGGTCCTCGGTGAGGTGGTCGGCGGCGATGAGCTGCGGGTAGCTAAGCCGCCCGTCGCGTGTGCCCACCTAGGTTGTAGTGGCGACAAAAAATCAACATTACAATTAGTCGAGAAATGTTAAAGCGTAGGTTTCTGGCAACCGTGGTTTGCAATATCTTACCGTCGGTAGAACGGATGGTGCCCATAGTCGACCCGTCGACATCGTCGTCACCATCGCGTAGAAGAGGACTCGTGTCGATCTGGGCGCCCGATCTGGAACCTCTCGTATGCCCAAAGCTACGAGCGGTGGACACCGGTGAGGATCGACCGTCGGCGATCCGCCCACAGCGTCGTAGAGCCCGCGATGCGTTGCGCAGAGGACCGCCGACCCCGAATCTTTGCGGCGCGGCGTCAAGGGGTGCGTCGCGATCGCCCTCATGGCTGGACGAAGTGCACATCCACGCTATCCCGTGGGAGCTCGTGAACATGCACCGGCCAAACAACCAGGCAGTCACGCCTCAAGGTGGCGGCTCACCCTCTGCTCGTCCGCGAGCTCAACGATGTGCTCGCTTTGTAAATTTAAGTTTTCTTATTAGTCTAGCCAATATATATATGTGAAGTTAAGTTTGAATAGTTAGTTGCTTACCACAGTATCGAAGCCACTGTGTGTGGGACCATGGGTTTGGTGAAGACTCGATGACGCGGGGCGGTAGCACACCATGGAACCGCGCAAGTACCTCATCCCGCCACGGTGGTCGGCGTCTGCGGCACCACGGGGTCACTGCGATCGGAGACCGAGGAGGTAGGAGGCGTCCTCCAAAGTGATCGCCATCTCCCGACGGGTAAGTGGAAGGTGTGCGCGTCTCGGTCTCCACCGATCCACGGTAGCGGTGAGAAGGGACTGTCAAGCGGAACCGGTGGCTCGCGTCCCTCCCTGCGCACTGCGTGCGCCTCCACCATCCGTGCGATGGCGGCAATCCTGTTGCTCGCGACCTCTGAAAGCAGAAATATTAAATTAATATGACCACCGCACTTGTTAATTAAAATAGATTGTAATCTTGCATCGGGAATATTTTGAAATTAAAAGATAAATCGTTACAGGGATCAACGTGGATCGAGGTCCGAGCTCCGCGGCCTCGGTCGTGCACGCCAGACTCACGAGGTCTGTCCCTCCTCTGCTGAAGCGGTGACGAAGTGTGCGGTGACGACCGTCAACGACTGGGTCCAACAACTCAAAGGGCCGGTCGTCATCCACAACCTGGTGAGCCATACCTGCAAATTACAAAAAAGAAAGTTATATACAAATAAATACACAAGCATCAGAACAATACATCGAACCAAATGCGTACAAATAGATACACAAACATGAGAACAATACATCGAACCAAATGCGGACAAATAAATACACAAGCATCAGAACAATACATCGAACCAAATGCGTACAAATAAATACACAAGCGTCCACAAACTCTAATCAAATAGATTACAACGCACAATACATCGACCAAAATATATTAGAGCAGATTACAACGCACATTACATCACCAAATTATATTAAAGCAGTTACAACGCACATTACATAAACAAAATATTAATTTGACATATAGCATCTAATAGTTCAAACGGCTTCTCCGGTGAGTCAAGCGACGCCGTCCACCATGCCTTGCAGGCGGCGATCCTTCCCCGCCGTCGGGTTGCCATCTCCTCCTTCGTCCTCTTCGTTATGTGGCTAGCGGTTCTTGAGCGTGTGACTGTTAAACACTGCGAACATTTCTTCGCGCTTACGGTTTGGACTCATCCATATCATTCTGATCGCTGGTTTTGCGGCGACCTCCTTTGTATGATCTTGCATCAAAGTCGGGGACCAGAACCTTTCATCGACACGGGGTTGTGGTGAAAGAACCGACAACACCATAACCATACTGACTCCTTGCCTTGAGTTGCCATCACCTTTTCCTTTGTAAAATATTGAGATAGATATGTACAGGGTCGCATTCAGAATAATGCACATGCAGCTATCACATGAGAACATGGCACGTGCAGCGAGGAGGGCTTGTTACGAGCATTGACATTGACTGTAAGATGCACTCTTGGGTGATAACCTTCTAGTTTGTTCCCCGCCGTCCTTTATCTCTGCATATCACCTCGAAGCGCAGTGTCCGTGCACTTACTTTGATAGCTCTATGCTTGCCCGCCTTATTACTCTTCTCATCCATGTATTTACTTATCATGCTTGAGTACAAGGCATTCTCATCTCTCATTACTACTTCAGCAGCTTTATGCCTATCCACAAAATACTTGGTTGTACCCCGTAGCACTCCCTCGACAATTCCTACCAACGGGAGACACCTCATCCCTCTCATTACCCAGTTGTACACCTCCGCCAAATTGATCGTCATGACACCGTATCTAGCACCATGTGTGTCATGTAACAATGACCACTTCTCTTTGAGCTCGTGCTTTATCCAGTCCGAGAAACATTTGATCGGCCTTTGCATGCGACGACGACTCGTCGCCTCATCTTCTGTTGCCAGAGGGAATAATGTAACATCCCGAAAAATGCAATAATATAAAAATTCATATTTTGAATTTGAATATCTTTGTTTCTGATTTTTCCTGACATGATTGGAATTTATTTGGATTTCTTTGGATTTTTGTATTGAATGGAAAATCAAACAACTAGAATTAAAGGAATGGATAATGGTAAAAAGATAAAAAAGTAAAAGATAAATTTTGGAAAAATTACCATAGAACCTTAACCATACTGGTAAGTCAGTAAAATCAAGAAGTAAAAATTTTATGAACAGAAAAGTGGGTAAATAAATGAATGACACCTCTTTTTGACTAAAAACAGTGCAAGCCAGAATTAATGAAAAATATTTGAAGTTTATCTGGATCTGGAAAAATTACGAAAACACCCTCCGTGTAAAACCTACACCTGGTAAAAATATCAGGATTTGATCATGTGGGAAATGCCCTCTAATAATTCAAAAACAGAAACAATTAAAAACTAGAAATCCTAATGTCAGAATTTGTATAAAATATTCACTTGAGGTTTTGACTTGAAATTTTTATGGAGATATCCTTAAGCAAATATTAATACTTATAAAAATTTTGGAAAATAATTAATATGATTTACATCCCAAAATAAATAGAATACCGAAATTCAAATCCTGTACAAGTCCACAGTGTCAGAATTTCTAAAGTTCAACCATGCGATATTTTAGTCTCAAATTTTTACTGAAGGTTAGAAACTACTAGGAGAGGTCGGTCAAAAAGTTTAGAAATTGTTCAACTTGATCTGATGTCCGTTTTAATGCTCACATGGAGCTTGTCTCGGTCAGACTTATCCTCTGACTCACCTTCACTCACTGACATGTGGGGCGACCTCTTTAAAGTAACGGTTCTTTGGCGGCAACGGAAAAGCGTCGCTCTCACTGCCCTGTGGCCCCGGGACCCACCCGTCAGCCCTGGTCTCGCTGCTTCTCTCTTCTCCCCTCTCTTCCGACAAAGAACTCTCCCGAGCCCTCACTCTTTTCCTCGTCGATTCAGTGCATCGCCGCGCCTTCCCTGCCCGACCAAAGCCACGGCTGTCCTCGTGTCTCCCGCGCCATGCTTTGACCACTCCAGTACCGCCACTTCATCACGCTAGCGCCAAACCGAGCTGCAACTTCTTCCCCATGTTCAAACACTGTGAACCCGAATTCACCGGCTATAAATAGCTCTTGTGCATCACATTGAGTTCTCCTCCTTTCTTGCTCACTACCAGAACCAATGATCAAACCAAAATCGCCTTTCTTCGCCGTTTCGCCGGAAAACCCGAAAAGAGGGGAAATCAAGGAATTGAGCAAAATCGGTAACGATTCTTGAAATTGATTCTTCCTCTAGCTTCACTCGGCACCGTAGATTACTAAGCACACCGAAATTTTATCTCTTTTCGCCTACAGAGCCTCCTCACCGGGCGCCCTTCTTCTCCAACTCCGGCGCACGGTGACGGCCCAAACCACCGCATCTCCGAACCAAACAACCGGAAAAATGGAGTGCCCTGACATCGTTGGTGCTTAAACCATAACCGATTCGGCCGGAGACACACTTCTTCTTCCTCTCCGGCGGGCTTCCGCCATGACCGCCGCCCCTCTCGGTGGCACGGCACCTCCGGCCGTCTTTGGTGACTACCGAGCCCGCCAACGAGTGCGCCTCGTCGAGCTCATGCTTTCAGTATCCTCGGCCGAGCCTCTTCGCCGCGCCTTCGCCGTCGGCGAACTGCCCTAGTCGCCCTCTGCTTTGTCTCACTGACCGCGGGCCCCCTCTGTCAGCCGGTCAAGTCCTCCTCAGTGCAAACGGTAAAAGGCGCCTTCGTTATAGAGAAAGCATATTTTCATTTATTTCAGTTATTTTCAATACCCGAATTAATTCGAACATTTATAACTTTTGCATTATAACTCCGAATTGAGTGAAATCAATTTCTATATTCATGTAAAATCAATTAGTTTCATAATATGCAATAACATTTTGAAAATATTCAATGGGTAAATTTGAAATTCAAATTTGGAAGAAAGGGCTAAAACACACTTCATATTAAAATGTTGTAAACAAACTTTAGGTGGAATGAAACTAATTTTAGTGAAATACTCATGTTTCCAGAAGTTCAAATATATAAAAATATTTAAATTTCATTATTGTTTGAATTACTTTGTATTAAAGATTGTAATCAACGCATTAGAAATTCAAATATACATAATTTGAATAAAAGAAATATAGAATAAGTAAAAATTGAATTATAAATATTGTCATGGAAGTAGAATACCTTAATTTACCAAAATAATTAATATATGAATTTGATTTGAACTATCTTGAAAAATGTGAAATAACTTAAGTATAAAATGTATATGCATATGCATATAGAATCAAATAGTCAATATAGAGATCAAATGAATTCAAATGATCACCAAAAAAGTTTTGCTATATTCCTAGTAGTACAAAGATTCCAGATATAAAATAATATTTAAAGTTTAATAGGTAAAACAATAAATGTTTAATAGCCAAAGTGTAAATACTTGCATGATATAAATAGCTATAACTTTCACAAATAAACTATGAATTTGATGAAACCAAATCCTATAGCCCTGAAAAATAAGTACTCTTACTGTTTATACAAAAATACCTTATGTTTGTGCAAAGATGAAATAAAATAATGTTAGATCCTAATGATCGCTTATAGGAAAAACATTTCGGATAAAAGCCTATTGTCGCGAAACCAACTTTAAATCACTTCTAGTGTCATGCCCTGTTAATGCTTGAAAAATGGATCAATAATCTTATAAGGTGTAGCCGCAAACTGAAAATGAAATCCGACTCACTGCAACGTTAACCTTGTGGTCATGTATACTATTTCAACAACAAATAAAATAACTCGTCTTTATAGTAAAATGTATAATATCAGTTTGGAAATGATATTTAGGATATGGTCTACCATATTCTAGAAAAATACTTTATTTACAACTTTCGTTTCAATTAAATCGTGCTAGTTGAATACCCCTAAAAAGTATGTTTGTCATAACCCTTAATGTCACATAAGCATTTTCAACTAAGAAAATAATGTCTCGTCTAAAAGCTAAAATGTATGAAATCAGCCTAGATTTGTTCTTCAAAGTATACGCTATCCTATTTCGAAGAAATAATCTTAATTCGTCATGTTTGGCATATAAACTTTAATAGTCAAATAACCCTTCGTTTTATATTTGGTGAACCTTGTCATAATAAGATTAAGTGAACCTTGTAACAAAGAATTTATAATTAATATATTTGTATCACCAGAACCTTCTTAAAAATCATAAATAAATCTGTTTAGCCAGCTTATCAATCATAACTTATTTAAAACCCTTCTTATGCAAAATCTTAAGGCTAAGTGTTATTAGCGTAACCTTAACTAGTGTTTCAACTCTTTTAATCCAAATAATTTTAGCATCTATAATTCGAAGTTAAATACAAGAATTCATAATTTTAGGCTCTTGAATTCGTAATTCAAGAATAGATAATCTTTAAAAGAACCCTGTTTTGTTTGTCATAAAACCATCAAGTTTAAGAATAAAGTAATTTCTTAAATAATTCAAACTCTAAAGCATTCCTGTTTTCTGCAATGAATCTTTATTTGATTTTATGTCTGTCTTCTTTTTGCCCTTATTGAAGTTTCTTATTTGCTATATTTTCAGATCAATCGACGTGTAGAATCCGACGTCCCTTCCTCCGTCGTTGCCTCCGTCAGCCGTGATCGCGTCTTCGTCGTAAGCGATATATAAGCAAGGCAAGCACCCTCCTTTGACCATCTTGATCCCAAAATTTAATTTGCATTGTTTATTAAAATGTTTCATGCATACGTTTACTTTCTGTAAATTGTTATTTTGTGGTACTGGTAGTTATACCTGTTGTCTCATGAAACTTCCTTGATAAGTATGAAAATGTGAGCCTTGATAACCATAGATTAAGCTTAGACAATTACTTGATGTCATCATGGGTATATGCGATTACTTTTATCCATGCTTAGCCATGCTTTTAGGATAAATGATGATCATGATCAGATCAAAATGTGATTCTTGAGAAATGGAAAATGTTGTAATTGTAGCTGTTGGTTATGGGTATTTTGATTAAAAACCCAAAATAAAACTATGGTTTTGATGCGGGCGATTATTGGCAATAGCCGGAGGTGCAGAGGGATTTGCACGTAGTTAGGGTGGAATATCGCCCGTGTCAACTTAAGGACCGAACTCAGTGTTGTATGATCCAAGATAATCCGTACAACCACAAGTGTTGTTATGGGGCTTCCTTAAACCAATTAAATTATCTAGTTTAACTTTGCACATTGGTAGGTCAAGTAGTACGGGCTTTCCTTTGGGGTTTGCTCTACGGGTGCCCACACCGAGGTCTTGGGAACAACACTTACCAATATAACGGTGTACGCCACGTCTATGGGGAGTTCCAACATTCCTATGCTCGAGTTCTCCCACAGATAGCGTGGGTTTTATCGTCCGGTCTTTGGTGCAAAGTTAAATTAGATAATGTAAAGGTTTTCGTCATGAACATTCTGGCCACACGCCAAAGGTGCGTGAAACATGCGGCAAAAAGAAGAGGTCATGACTTGTGGGTAAAGTTGTACACCTCTGCAGAGTGAAAATCTAATCGATTAGCCGTCCCCTCGGTCATGGGAAACTTGGTGAACTTGCACTAGTTAAATGTTTAATTTTCTAAAATGGGTTGTGGTTTGGAACTTGTTTAGCAGCTTTTGTTTCATGTCAAAGGATCGACATTGTTGGATTCCATTTCTGGATTATTCGATATTCACGATGGGTTGTGAATATTACTTATGCTTTACTTATTTCATATCAGTCAATTATGCTTTTATAAATTCCGTTTGCAAATAACTTGTTTTACAATGTCAATTCTGATTTATGCAAATTAACTGTAGTAGCCTCCTTTGAAATGGCCTGCATATATTATAGGCTTTGCTCAAGTCTTGCGGAGTACGAAAGTACTCACCCTTGCTTATATGTGGTTTTTAGGTGGATAAGTTAGCGAAGCTTCGAAGGTTTCTTCCGTCGCAGGTTGCGGGTTTTTCTTCGTCGTGATCTTTCTAGGATTATGCCTTGTCGGTTACTGCGGGTGTTGGATGGGCACACTACAAGACCTTGCTTCTTTTCTTTGCTATATCTACGAGTTGTAAGAGTTTTCCTTATGTAATAGCTTCCGCTTAATAATATTTGTTGTATGGTTGTGATTCCAATTGGTGTATGTGCGTACTAGCTACTGATCATGGGACTAGTACGGAATGCACATTAGATTTCTATTTTTGCAAGTTTGCGAAAATGGGGGTCGTTACAAATAAAGGCTCACTTGCTCTCTGTGTTGCTTCTTTGGTAGTCTCTTTGTGTTTTTTTGTTAGCTCATCAAGATTCTTCCAAAGAGTACGAAACTTGCTATCTTGGTTCTGCTTACATAGCCTCTTAAACATGTTCATCAGTTCCTTGTTCTTGAACTGCTTATAGAACTTCGCGCCCCAATATCTCATGCACCATCGGCTCTGCAAGTCAGTCCAGAGAAATGGCTCCTCTTCCCTGTTTGCAAGCGTGTCGATGGCACTAAGCGATCAAAGCATGCTGTCATGCGGTATGCACACATGTTGGCGAGTCTTCACCACCCGATCTTCAAGTTCCGAGAACCACGCCAACTCTCATAGTTCTCGCTTTCCACAAAGGCAAAGGCAACAGCGAGAATCTGGTTGTTCGCGTCGACGCCACAGTATTATTATTTGTCCTTTGTATTTCTCGGTCGAGAATGTCTTGTCCACACACAATAATGGGCGGCAGTGATAGAACGCCCTAATGCATGCTCGAATGCGAAGAAAACTCTCTTGAGATGCCTCTTGTTGGCCACTTCCTTCTGAGCATACCCCGATAATCATAAAAGTACCAAGATTTCTTCCCCGAATGCAAGCGAGCGGTGCGGGCAGATTATGGTACGAGTCTTCAAATTTCCCAAATCTCATTTCCAAGGCCTTACCTTCGCGCCATGCCTTCCGTAGCTAATTGTGTCTGAAATCTGTTCTCAATTACTCGGATAATAGCACGGGCTCAAAATTGAGTTCTCAACTATCTCGGGTACATGACACTCGTGATATACCCGAAAGACGAGTTCTGTGAGCCACGTGGTTTCCTCGATCATACAACTATGTTGTTCAACCTTGAACATAGCGATGGGTGCCCCATTTTGGCTTGTATCGTGCACTCTCCGGGGCACCCCGCATCTCGCACACCACGTCGTAGCAGGTTGGGGTGGACTTCTTAACCACGAAAGTTCTTCTTAGTGATAAGGCTCAATCTTTGATAGCATCCCTGCTTGCCTCTTTTGTGGGATACATCTTTGTTAGGTCTCACCTCATTGTCGCTATCTTGCCAAGGTGTATCATTGCCTTCATTCACAACAGGTTATTAAATTTATGTGTGCTCCAATCTGCTTTGGCACAAGTGGCTCAACATCTTCATCTTCCTCATCCAGGAGTTATCGTCGTCTTCCACTTCTACTTGTTCATATTCAAGGTCTTCCTCTTCCATATGTGCTATTACTTCCTCAATTTCCTCACCTTCGTCTACTTGCCCCGCGCATCTTGCCCAATGTTTCCATCATCATCCCCAATCTCAACTTGCTCACGGTCGGTTGCCAATATCCTCATTGCAACCACGAACATGCGGCTCCGGCTAGACTCTCCAATTTGATTGTCGCCATAAGTGAACTCATTTTGAGGCTCACTACACTCACCGGCGTCCGGTAGTGCATGGGCAACAACCCTTTCATACGCTTGCAATAAAAGCACCGACACCATCCACGTTGCTCGCCTCACATATGACCTCCAAGTGCAGTTCCTTCACTCAACTAACTCCCAATAAGCAGGATCATCTCGCATGGTGCAAAGGCAAGATAACCGGTGGCACTTCTCTTGTTCCATCCAAAGCGTGTAATACAACCAATTCAACACAATGACAAATGTACGCTCTTGACCCTACTTAAACTTCTATCCACATCTTGAAAGTTACTCGGATCCGCACCCTCCAGAACCATACATGACAACCCTTCTCCATAAAAGATTCTAAAAGGAACTCGTTCGACATATCTCTGAACCTATTCATTAACACACAAATTAATTATTCTTCGTAAAAGTCATCATAAACTATAAGTATGTATATCTGCACTCATGAAAAATATCTACATTACTACAAATATTCATTCTTGCACTTGTATTTCTAAAAACATCTACAACCCTAACAATGTAAAAAACATATCTACTGACATATATCTCTAAAAAGCAGTAACAACATATTATTATTCGTAGAAACAACTATGTACAAGCGTTTCCTGATCGACTAAATTACTAAAAATATAACTAGATTCAACTACATTTTGTTGCTAAACACTACCATGATTTCTTGCTACACACTAAACAAATCGGATGTTGCTACAGTAGCTACAGAATACAACCATAAACACTAAACAAAATAAACACTACATTTAACTAGATCTAACCTAAATACTAAACAAAATAAATACTACATTTCACTAGATCTAACCTAAACACTACACAAAATAAATCGCAAAAATAACTAGATCAATCGAGTGTATCTACAACGAGATAATCGTATGTTTTACGTACATAATTACTTGATTTTGGATGGGGTTTATTAAATTACCATCCTAAACCTAAACACTAAATTACTAAAAATATGAACACTATATTTATCTACATCTAACCCTAAACACTAAACAAAAAAATTGCGAAACTAAATAGTTCTAACCCTAACACTAACCTTAACCCTAACCCTAAACTACATAAAATAAAGCGTAAAAAATTTACCTACGAAGCCGTCGCTCTTCTTCCTCTTCTTTTCTTCTCTTTTCTCTCACCCTTTTCTTTCTCTCGTTACGCCTCTTCTCGACCGATCATTTGCTTTTATCTTTGGCTCATGTCGCCATTTGGTAGGCGACAAGGGGGCAGCACGCATATCGCCTAACGGAGATAGATTTTGTTCATGTCGCCTCGCCAAATGGCGCATGGGTGGACCGATAACAAACTCGCATTGGCTTGAGGCGACTAGCTCTGTCGCCCAACCAAAGGCGACAGGTACATTTTGCAAAAAATTCGTTGTATATTTATACAATTATAAATAAAAAAATGTATTATTTAAAAAAATTCTCAATCCAATTCCCGATGAAATTACAAAATTGCTGCGCTTTCCAAACGGGCCGGAGTTGCAGCAACAGTGACCAGACCGGTTTCCTACGGTCAAGATAAAATAAAGACCACTCAATTTACTGTAGAGAGACTGTTTTTGATATTTTTTTTCGATCGGATGCTAATTACGAAAAAAATTCATTCGAACTAGAATAGTATAAATTTCCCATCCCTCTTCCGTCTAGCGTTAACCACCCCAATTAACACCGGGAGCCCGCTTTAACTCCGGACCTCCGGACGGCTCTCCGGGCCCACTCTCCAGTGACCTGCACGGACGCCCTTGCCCTGCCCTCTCCTGCGCTAATCTACTCTACTCGCGTGAAAAGCTACGCGCCTACGCCCCCACCTCAACCACAACTCCACAAGCCATGCTAAGCTAAGCTAAGCTAACCTGCAGCCCAAACAAAACCTTAACCCCCCACGCTCCGATTCAAATCTCTCTCTCTTGCACGAGGCGAGCGAGCGAGCCATGGCGGAGCTGCCGCTGGCGGCGGCGCTGCTGGATCTGCGCCCCTGCAAGCTCTCTCCAAAACCCTCACCCCCGCCACCGCTGCCCATGCCCTCCTGCCGCGCTTCCTCCTGCGCCACCGCCGCCGCCGCCGCCGCATCGCCTCGCCGCGCCGTCCCCGAGGTCCACTCCACTACCGGTAAGTAATATAGCTCGCGCGCTCGTGCGTGCTTGCTTGCTTTACTCCTTCGTCCTCCTCCTGATTTGGTTCGGTTTGCTCTGTTTTGCTGTGGCCGCAGAGCTGGCGGACGGGAGCATCGTGTTCCGCTTCGCGCACCCGCGCGAGGAGGAGGGCCCGGAGCCGGAGGCGGCAGGAGGGTCCAGCCTCCATGCCGGACGCGCCGTTGCCCCGGGCTCGCCTGGGCCGGAGCTGGGCGTCGCCGGCGCGATGTTGGGCGCCCCGGCCAGGGTCGAGGAGCCGCACGCGTACTCGGCAGCTGCGGCCGGTGAGGTTTCGCGGGCCTCGTCCGGCGTCGGCCCGGTGGTGGACGCCGGCGGGCAAATCGGGGCCGCTTCCGCGGCGCGCGAGGAGGCGCCCGAACTGGCGGTGAGTTCCAGTGTCAGTGTTGAGGCGGAGCCCGCGTTGGCCGGTGGGAGGGTGCTTGTCAGAGGCGAATCTGAGCTCGATAGTGACGGCAATGGAGTTGAGGTCGCCGTGCAGACGCATGGCGTTGTGGAGGAGACGACGATGACGGGTTTGGAGGGGAGAGAGGCCGTTGATGTGGCGAGTGGAGGAGTGGAGGCGATGGGGACGGCCGATTTGGGGGGCTCCTCCAAGGAGGCGCAGGCGGATGCGGAGGAGGCTGAGTCGGAAGGCTCCACCACGCAGGATTTCGACACCGACGTCGACACGGAGTCTAGCGGCTCCAGCGGCGACGAGCAGGGGGCCGCAGAGTTCGGGGTAATTACTCTCTGACATTTTTAGACTCGCAGTGCAGTATAGCGTTCTTACCATCGTCAATTTTGCTATATTTGATGCGGATGCACCATTTTTGCAACTGAGTCTTGTGATATCTTGCTCGAATTTCATCCATATTAAAAAAAGGATGGTAACTTCCTGATATGGTTAATTAACTCAGTTAAGTTTGGAGTTCAATTTGTCCATGACTGGTTTTCTGGTATCTATTTGTGGAGTAAATTGAAATCTTACTAGTGGTTAAGGTACAGTGGTTAACTATCCTCTAGGCAGTAGCAGCTGTATACTATCACTAATACCGTTGCCAAAGCTTATGAACAAAAACTTGCAGAATTCTGTGCATACTCTCGGTTTCCTTTTTGCTGTTTCTGGAGCCTGGAGGTCACCGATGGCCATAACTTCTTTTGTGTTTGTTCTTTTCAGAATCAGTTGTTATAAAATCGCTTTCCTGATCTGTTGATATTCTGGATCATGTTTGATATCATGTGTTGCTGTCATGATATTTTTGTTTGGTTCTCTCCTCGCCTTATATGACCATATCTTGTAAGGGACCACATCTTATACTAAGACACCGCCTGTGTTTGAAATCAACACATGAGATAGGTATACCATATGAAGTGACGCACACATACCTCTTGCCTTCAAACTATGGTCTGTGGAAATTTAAGCGCAAGTCTGAACTGCCCTTGTGAACAAGACGTGTACTTGTGGGCTATTATATAGGTACCTTTTGGTTGTATTTGGTTGGATATATGCAAGTTAGGGGCTAATGTGCTCCTCCTTTTTCTTTTCTTATAGGAAGAAGTTAGCAAAAAGGTGGATTGCGGAAAGGACATTTCAAAGGTGAAGATTTCTGATAGGTATTACTGTGTTGTCTTACTTTGATTTCAAGTATTTCAAACCATGAAGTGGTCAGTAATAGCTTCTAGTTGCATATAAGCTTATTTAATAATGGCTGAGTGCTTCTGTTGCTGTTAAAGCTGGATATGACCTATATTGTCTTTATTTGGTTACGCATATGTGAGGACGCGTATATGTAAATCCGGACCCTCTGTGCATACTGCACTATTCTAGGATCACGTTAGTGCACCCAGTGACAACATAGATAGAATATCATCTTCATACACAACGGAATAAGAATAGCGAACTATATTTAATAAGCAAATAGGTGTTATGACCTTATGGTCAAGTTTACACTTATTATACCACGCAAGGTATAATAACCCATCGAAGTAACCCACCGACCTGCCATAGGCAATCGACTATGGCTCGAATCCTAGTACTAGACCTTTTCGTGATACTCCTCCTTCGAAGCAGGCGTTGACTTCTCTTCACCAACTAAGTGTTGTTTATTGCAAGAGTAAGCACATGGAGTACTCAACAAGTTATGCACAGAATGCAAGTCTAATATAACTATATGTAATTCTAAATCCAAAGGTTGGTTGAATTGGTTCTTTTGCATAAAGAAACAATTGCAACTTAAATATAGTAAATAGATTGAAAGAATAAGTAAAACAAATAACCATAAATAATAACATTTGAGATTTCTCACAAAAATGGCACACAACCTAGACTAGTTCTTTCACAGGACTTCCCACCAAGTTTATTTTACAAAATATAACTCTTATGTGAAATTCCCGAGCATTGTTCATCACCAGGGTCACGACTATTCGAATAGTTTGATTAACACACTGTAGAGATTATACACTTTACCCACACTATATGATCAAGGTTATAATGTCGGCCATAGCATGTTTCCTTTGACGTGCGACTAAGAAGATCATAACAACACCTTTCGAAAACTTTATCCTAGCACTGACCCTTCTGATAAGCTTGATCTCGTCATTCCACCCTTACACAGAGCAGAAGAATGGGAGGGACTCAACGTTGGATTAAGAACAATAACTGTTCTAGATGTGGCATCACTGTAGCACACACCATCCATCCAAGCACGCAGCTTAACCTGCCACCTGAGATATCATATATTAAGACTCGTTAACTTATTAAGTTAGGTCTATCCTACTCTAAACATGTGGTTGTATGTTTAGCTTAATTCAATAGCTTACAAGCTTTAAGTCCTTAATTAACTACGACAAGACTATCCAATCAACTACACTTCACACAGAAGTATATTCTAATTCAAACATAATCATATAAACACAATGTCACATAGACCCACCAGCATAGCTTCTTGCCACTTGTCCCAATTTACATCATTTACCACTCCTGTTGATTATAGTGCAACACATGCTATCAACAATATATCATCGTGTGACAATACATGACACACCCTTTTCACAAAGATATTCTATAGACACTTAGTCATATTTGAATTTGTACTTTCAAAATGATATAAATAACCTGTTGCATGACTAAGCACACTAATGATGTCTAAACTAACCCACATTGATTCCATATTTATTACCAACTAGGATGACAAATGAGCGTGTCAAAAAAATGACAAGGTAGGCATAATTATAATAGGTTGCATACCTAATCCCGAAATAATCAAACAGTTGATAATTTGAACTAGTATGCAATAATTTGAAACAAAATAACCTTTATAAAATTGAGTTCAACATGATCAAAGCCCAACTTGCCTTGGTTTAGGGTTAGGTCTTGGTCTTCAACCTAGCAAATTCTTCTACTTCGAATGCTCCCGGCACTTCAACGTCTACGCGAAAATAGCGAAAAAAGCAAATAAATAATAAATAGAGGCAAGATGAAACTCCAAAAATCAAAATAAATATACTGGAAGGTAGGACTTGATTTTAGATAAATTTAGAACTTGAACGTACTCAATCGGAGTTCGTATGAAGAAGAACAGGTTCTTGAAAGATTTATCAGACAAGAAAATATTGAGATTGAGAGAAAAGTATCTAGAGTAATGTAGGATACCGATTGATGGGTAAATCTAAAAGAAGCGTTAGGAGGACTTAAAAGAAAGTATGAATACTAATCCTATTATGATTCATGTAACAAACCTTTTAAAATCTTAAAAGACTAGATATGAGTTACCATACTTAACAATCTCCACCTTGACTTTTCCGTTGAAGTCACTGTGCTCCTCCAAGTCGGCTCTGCATTTTTGTTTTGCTTTTCTTTTTTGTTTTTCCTCTCACCTTTGAGATTACCCCCACCATAGGGGCTCATGTACATCACTGTAATGTGCATGTTGCTTTTAGGGCTTGGCCACTTTTCTTTTTGGAAAATGCAAATAAATCAAAAGAGCTCAAATAAAATAGCAAATGCACTCAAAAAATTCCTAGAAAATATGGAAAATACTTCCAAGAACAAAAACTCAAATAAAATAATTTTGACAATTGTTGAATTGGGATTTAATCATATTAAAAAATTTGAATTATGAAAGTCCCAAATTAAGCTTTAATTACCAATAAAATTGGTGAGAATTTTTGGAGGCTAACTACACAAAAACATTTTCAAAGGGCAAAAATTGGGATGTAACAGCATATCTCTGTCATGAAAAATCTTATGGCTTTTCCTCTCTAATTCATGTGTAGGATGGTTCCAATAGACACATCAACACTTGTGTTGGCCTCAGGTGCTGCGATCTTGCCTCATCCTTCAAAGGTAATAACTGTCGTCCGTGTTCTCTTTTAGGCAATATATCTTCAGCATATCTTGACCTAGCTATATTTTCTGATGTTCCTTTATGTGAGATGGTACTGTCAGTCATTGTTACCCTGAACATATGTTTAATTATCTCTATCGTAAGACATCAGAAGGCCAGTCCATGATTCCCCTGACGCTTCAGTTATGATATTTGTATAATTTTTGCAGGTAGCTACAGGCGGAGAAGATGCATATTTTATCGTGTGCAATGGATGGTTTGGTGTGGCAGATGGAGTTGGCCAGTGGTCATTTGAAGGTAAACCACATGATTTTCCGTGCTGTTGATTCTGTAGTTCAACCTTATGAATCATGCCTGGCCTTCTGGCACCAAGTCCAGTGCTAGTCTTAAATCTTAATGTTTGCCCACTTTTAGAAGGCATCTCATTTCCAGACAGCTAGTCATTATCCATCAGAGACTCAAGAGGAATACTTGTTCCTTATAGCAAACAACTAGAAGGATGTTGGACAAATTTTCTTTCACTACTGGGTATTGTACCTTCTGTCGATGTTGAGTGGAAGAAGAAAGCATTATTGACTGCAGAGAAAATCAACTAACTAACATGCTTTCTTCATACACCAACAAAAGATTACCATGCTGTTTTGTAGTCGAAAACAACTTTTGCACAGTTTAGGCATATTTTGGAACTCTTATTCTTTCTGGCCTTTAGAAGATTTAGAAGAGTTAAAATTCTTAATTTTTTGCTTCAAGGGACACGTATAACAGCTTAGTGAGAAGTTGAGAACCGATTTAAGCATCTTTGCATCCAGTTGTGTAATAAGGCTCAACCGGCTGAAAGGAAAGTAAATAGATCCAGTGCCACCATAGGCGGGATGATTACAAGACAGAAGTTGTAAGAGTTAGACAGTGACCATTGAACCGATTAATAATGGTTTAATTCCCTTAGTTTTTGTATTTTCTTGTCTTGAAAAATGCTATAAATGATGCATGCACCTACTATAGACTTAAAAGATATCAATCTGTATATGCCCTTACCTCTTAGCACCTTATTAATAAATAATTCATAAGATTTGAGTGATCAAAATCAAGTAATGCTTATTCCTCAACCAAGTGTGGATAAGTATGTAGACTAACAAGTTGACATACAAAAAGTAGAAAATGACAGGAACTAAGAGATGAACATGGGTTGATGATTTGTACTACTACACACATTGTACCTACTCCCAGCAAGAAATTATTAGCCTATACTAAAGAATTGGAACTATACTGCTGTAGAATAAATAATGAAATGGATGTTCTAGAATCAATTTATTATGACTTTCGGTACAAGAAGTGGGAGCATCATTCTTTTAGGAGAAGAATATTCTTCTGAAATGTCAACCCTCATGGGCCACAAGTCCACCATAGTCTCTATATGAGATACGCAAACAATTTCTCTGCTTTAGACACAGTCAAGTTAGGGGAGCAGTAGTATTTGTGTTGGTTGTACTCCAGCAACTATATTTCTAAGCTTCAGTGCACATAATTTTGAGTGCACAGTTGTGCCTGACATCTGTGCAAAACTGCATACTGAAACTTCAGTGCATCATAGTTGTTCAGGGGGATTCTACAATGCTAAATGTTGTAATTTTTGTACTCAGGAATCAATGCTGGTCTTTATGCAAGAGAACTAATGGATGGTTGTAAAAAATTCATTACGGAAAATCAAGGGGCTGTGGATCTTCGACCGGAGCAAGTTCTTTCCAAGGCTGCAGATGAAGCACGCTCTCCTGGTTCTTCCACTGTCCTGGTTGCTCACTTTGATGGCCAGGTCTGTTCTTTTGATCAAGACTTTTCTTTTTTCTCATTGAGCAATGAACAATGGTGTCAGATACTCGTACTTATTGCACCTGTCAATGTTACAGTTCCTTTATGCATCAAATATTGGAGACTCTGGGTTTCTGGTCATAAGAAATGGAGAAGTGTACAAAAAGTCAAAACCAATGGTTTATGGTTTCAATTTTCCGCTACAAATTGAGAAGGGAGACGATCCCTTGAAAATTGTACAGGTTCATACTATTGCCAACTTTGTACTGTTAGTCATGCGCCACCATATGAATAATTAGATATTAACACTCCGGTTCATTTTTACTCTGTTTTCAGAATTATACTATTGATCTAGAGGAAGGAGACGTCATTGTAACAGCAACGGATGGCCTTTTCGACAATGTCTATGAGCAAGAAGTAGCAGCCATCATCTCCAAGTCGTTACAGGCAGATCTGAAACCAACGGTCAGAATCGACTTACCTCATAAAAATGCCCAGCATGACTCTGAAGATTACATCATCATATGACTATTCTATTTGCAGGAGATTGCCGAGCACCTGGCTGCCAGGGCGCAGGAAGTGGGGAGGTCTGGAGCAGGGAGAAGCCCATTTTCTGACGCTGCCCTCTCAGTCGGGTACCTGGGTTTCAGCGGGGGCAAACTGGACGACATAGCCATCGTCGTATCCATCGTACGGAAATCCGAGATCTAAATTATAGGAGACCCACTCATAAAGAGGAGCTCTCGTGTTTGGTTGAAGCTGCACTCCCAGCGGTCAGCGAGCCACCTATCAGTATATATTGTACAACAAGAAATGCAGCTGTGCGCATGGTGCTTCCCCCAAAAAATCAAGAAGTATGCATGATCCATACACCATTTCTGATGGGCTTAATCTAATCCGCGAGGGAGGCTGCCCCCTGTTGTCCGTCTAAGTTTATGCGCGATTGCTCGCGGTTTTGGGCTGTTGTAATATGATGCATCTAATTGTAATGTTGTGAATTTGTGATCCTTAGCTCGAGTTGTAGACCAGTGGAAAAAAACAGCCATGTATGCAAGACAACCGTGCATAGGAACGAATGATTCATGAGCAACAATGACTAAAAACTTTTGGAGATTGCCGGTAGATACCTCTCTGCACTGGCAACTGTAACTACCGTTTCATTTCGCATTGATGCCAGATGTCATGTTACATGGATGGACGGATGGGGTTCCGGAAGCTTACATGCAAAGGCAGGCAATGCAGAGACTAGAGTAGTAGTGGCAAGAATGTGAGTGCAGAGGTCAGAGCCTACAATTAATTAATTACTATTTATAAGATGCGCACGTGTGGTATGTGTAGGTTGTGTGTGTTCATATACCAAAAAACTGGGGTGGCAACTCATCATAAGATGGAGCAGGAGATGATCAAGAACACCAACTCAATCTGGTGTGGAGCGAAGGTGGTTGCTCAGCCGACCAGGGTTCGATCCTCGAAACCGATGTTTCTCGTAGAGACGAGTGCATGTGTGGGTGTGCGTGTGGAAGTGTGTGTGCGTGCGTATGTAGCTCGTCTGTTATTCTTTGTGAAAGTGTGTGTGCGTGCGTATGTAGCTCGTCTGTTATTCTTTCTTCTATTCTTTGTGGAAGTGTGTGTGCGTGCGTATGTAGCTCGTCTGTTATTCTTTCTTCTATAATAAATGCTAATGCTCCTAGCCATTTAAAAAAAAAACTGCATGTACATGGTGTAAGCTCCTGGCCGTGGTTGCTTCCATTTCATATTCCCTTGTTCCTAAATAGATATTACGCAACGTCCAATGCATATATACAAGAAGACTATATTATAGTCGCTCATTCTGTCATTTATTTGTTCTTCGATGGTGTGTCTTACTTTAATCCTTAGCAGTAAATGATATTGAAAATAGCTATTTATAATGGAAGGGGCATATAAAGGAAAAATTGCTAATTGTTATCTCGAAATTGTAGAATTACATATATATATATATATATAGATGTATGTGTATTTGAGAGAAAAATTAGAACAAAATTTAAAAGCTAGAATATATATGTATTTGAATTTTAAACTAAAGGAGGCAGTACTTTGTATTGCATATATAGATGCAAGCAAAACTGCTAATGCATATCAAATATTAAAAGGAAAAAATACTGCGTCCAAGCCAACAAAACGAGTTCATCATCAAGCAAGTAAAACCAGAGAGTTAAAACAAAATCCAACGAGCTAAGCCGTTCTTTGATTAAAACTTCCAAATATTAGGCTGACCACTTCTACTTAGCTCCATAAGCACATAACTATAGAAGAGGACTAATTCCTTCCACTCTATCATACACCATATAATTAAAGGCTTCATGCAGCAAACAGCAGAGCCATTACACGGTCTCCATCACTCATGGCATGAGTACCAAAAAGAGTCCAAAAAGAAAAAAATAAAACACAAAAACAGGGAGCAGAGGATCCAAGTGACAGACACCATGTTTGATCTGATGACCTCTCCTCCATCTTTCTTTCCCTTCCAC
This sequence comes from Otatea glauca, assembly GCA_036346275.1. Taxonomy (NCBI): domain Eukaryota; kingdom Viridiplantae; phylum Streptophyta; class Magnoliopsida; order Poales; family Poaceae; genus Otatea; species Otatea glauca. Next base: position 18,214,013 of record CM070729.1, read on the forward strand.
TGGCCTCTTTGTTATTTCTTGAGGTGCCAAGGTGATCAGAGGATTTGTTTATTCACTTGTGCTCAAGCATCATGTTGTTCTCAGGGGCCAGCCCAACACAGGCCCTCAGGATGTTCTCCAGCATCGCCCTCTGCTTGGCCAGTGCATTCACCACTGGTGTGCCTGGGGGAACCTGCCCCAAGAACCAAACTTTTCATAAACTCAAGGATTTTTCACATTGCATTGCAACAAAAAAGTAGGAAAAAGACTCTTTTTTTTGCAACTGAAGAAAGGAAACATTGTAAAGAGGATCCTGGAGTAACAGTGAATTGTTTTTGAAAGATTGTTTACTGTGACAAATTGATGCACTTACAAGAGGGGCCTTGCTGAGGTAGCTCAAGATGGTAGCCACCGGATGGAAGGAATGGAACTTGTCCTGCAAAGAGAGAAAAACGAACAACATCATCAACAACATTTCTTGAAACATCAAACAGTGTCAAAAATTCTAGAGTGACACATATCCAGTCCAGTGCCTCAGCTGTTACCTGTCCTTCAGCTTTGAGCTGAATCCTGGTGCTTAGCTCGGCCAGGAGCACCAGGTCAAGGATGATTGGCGCGGCGAGGAGCGAGTCCTCGCAGGTGTTGTGTAGCACGATGGTGTTCCTGCCGCCCATGAAGATCTCGGAGGTGTACTCGTCCATGGCCCTCTTGCTGTCTCCGACGTACGGCACATACTGCAACAAGAGAATGGCCAACCATGAGCGCTGCAAAACCTTCGAAAAGTAGTACTTTCTGAACTCTGAACAAATTAAGTGACCATCATCAACTTGGCGGACCTTTATCACGATGACGTGGTCGGGATGCTCCCCGGGGTTGAAGAGGATGGCGTTGCTGGAGACCATGTCGTCCACCACGCCGCTCTTGGAGATCTCCTTGGACCGGAACGTCTGCGGCGCGGAGAGGTTCATGCCGTCGTTGTTGCCCAGGTGGTTGTAGCTGACGATCGAGGTGGGCTGCAGCAACGCAAACCATAGTTTTTTCGTGATATATGTCATCACTGAGAATTGTTCTGTAACATGAAGAATTTTGATCATCATCAGTTGATACCTTGATCCCAGCGCCGACAAGGAAATCGACCAAGACAGACTTCATCTTGGTCTGCCCGCTCTTGAAGTCGTCGCCACCGATCACCGAGTTCTTCTTGATGGCGAGCTCGATTAGCCCTGCGCATGAATATAGCAATCTAAGCATACATGGATCCAGAGGCAGAAATGTATCACCACAAACATTTCTGCAGAAGGAGCTATGCACCGGGCACGAAGGTGTTCTGAGGGCTCCCGTTGATGAACGGTATGCCCTCCATGACGCAGGCTATCGCGTACAGCGTCGACGGCGAGATCTCTGCCTCGTTCTTGTCCAGAGAGGCCATGAGGTTGTCCATGGTGTCGTTGAGGCCGACGATGACGTTGCTGTACCTCTCGGTGTTTGCTGTCCACAGCACCACCACCTTGTCTAACTTGTTCTTCTCCTTGAACTCCCTGTTTCATTATCCAATTAAGCCTTGGATTTCTGTTATCATTAAGTTACTATAGATGACAGTATCCATTTAAAACCATGCTCATGGCAAACTTAATATTTTCCTAATTGCGCTACTGAATTCGTTTACTTGTATTTTTTTGCTTCGTACTAGAATGCATGCAGGTATGTCGAGTGAATTTCTGTCTGTATGTACCTGATGTCCTTGATGATCTGGTCGACCTGCTCTTTCTTGGTGCCCTTGATGACATTGTTCGCGCGCGAGCCCTGGTTCGCGGCGATGAAGTCCGGGTTGTAGATGCCGGCGAGGGGCACCATGGACTCCATGTGGCTCTTGAGCTGCTTCTGCAGGTCAATATCCAGCACCTTGGCCCTGGCCATGGCGTCGGCCAGGTTCATGGTGCTGATATCCCATCCACCAAAGACAATATCATTTGGATTCACCTGCATAATCATTTTAAACAAGGAAAATTAAGCAAGATCCATATTCATAAACGACTATCAAACTTTCCTAAAGCAGAGAAATATCATGATCCATGAATCCTGAAAAAATTTCAGCGCGCAAGTTTCAGTTTAGAGTACGACCTGCACAAAATGCTTCAGCGAAAACAAGATACTTCTCACACGCACACAACACGATGAATGTATTTTAAACTTAGAATGTGTTAACAAAACTTCCCTTTCATCTTTTCGATCTTAGTGTACAGTATGTGAGTGAGGAAGTTTGAGAAGATCACCATGGGTACAAGGCTCTTGAAAGGTGCGTAGATCTCCTCCCCATTGTAGCTTCCAACTCTGATGGTGGAAGCCTGTGTCAGGGAGCCAAAATAGTTGGCCTTGTGGACCTTCTCCTTGGTGGCCCATGAAATGCCCCTGAAGAAAAATCCACCAAAAAACAGCAAAAGTAGCAGGAATTACCGAGCAATCCATAAAAAAGCAGTACATTAGTCAGTTTATTTGGCAATTGATTGATACAATTAACCACCTGCATGGATACATGTCAGATCTGAGAAGGAGCAATGAGGTGGGATAATCATATCTCAGATCGAGTGCATGTATGAATGCATGCAGGAAGAGATTTAATCTTGAGAAACTTTACTGTGCGTGTACAATTCGATGTGGAAACTAAACTAGTTGAGACTTACTCTCTGTTGGCGATGACCCCAGCTGTGAGCGTGGTGCCGTTGTTGCCGCCCCATCCAACAAGCATCACCCTGCATGCAATGCAAGTATGCAACACCAAGAAAGCAATGCAATTAGAGATTTAAATTAAGGAGAAACTAATCAAGAACTCCTAGATCTCTCTATCTCTCTCCATCTAAAAAAGGTGTTAATAATTAATCATGAGCATTTCTCCATCTATGAAAAGGAGACACTAGTGCAAGAATATTAGAAGTTTAGAACTAATGCCTGATGATCTAGGCCATTGAGCATTTGAGCTAGGTACCCGAGCTTTGGGACGTTGGTGCTGGTCTTGAAGTTGTAGGTGACGGACTTGGGCCGCACGACCCAGCCGCCGCTCCCCTCCGGCGCCGGCGCCACCTCCGTCGTGTCGTACCGGTACTCGGACCCGATCTCGCCGGCGCCGTACCGCACCCGCGGGCTCTCCACCCGGAAGCTCTCCACGAACATCTTCAGTTCCTGGACCAATCAGCCAACGCGGCAACGCCTCCCTCCTGGATCAACGGATCGACCTGCTCGTCGACGGCCACTCGCCACGATCGATGTGTGGCTAGATCAGTCGCGGAGGAGCCGAGTGGAGGGGCGCTTATATAGCGGCGCGCGACGTCCACGTGGCGCGGCGCGGGTGGGCACGCCGCAGCGGCAGGGCGTGGACGAGCGAGCGCGGGCTGCGACGATTGGTGCGTGGAGGAGGCGCCAGATGTCCTCTCTCGCCGCTTTCCGCAGCTAGCCCTGCCAGTTTTCTGCCGGTGTAAATAAATTCTAACTAATCAATCCATTAGATCGAAAAAAAAATAAACAGTGCATATTAAATTTAGTGTACCGTAAAATACTCTTATTTTAATAGGATCATCCCGTAGGATAGATGAATAGGTGCAAAAATACCGACCATGTTGTTCATAGCATACATGTACCTATAAATATAGCGCCAGCTTAATATATAGTAATCTGCTGATAAATGGTATACGTCTATTATTGTATCAACGTATAGGTGTCGCCTGGTTATTTTTATATGCTGTATCGAAGATGTTTTATTGTAATGACAATACTACCAAACAGTCCAAACGTATATATGTGCCCCGATTGGTCGCTAGCTACCTAAAAATCATTCTATGTTTCGGTCTTTACTTGGCCCGATTCATAGAATGAGCGACCGTGTGACTCACAAGCTGATTCCAACCCGAGTATTTTTCTAGTTAGAAGCCAAAAGTCCAACTTCCAGCAAAGGCTCATAGTGTTAAAATTATCCCAGAAACCGAGGGGCTAATATGCTAAACGAGAATCCTGAGCATAGTTCAAAAAACCGTCGAAATCTCGGATATCTCGGCCAAAATTTTGGATCCTGACAAGGGACGGGATCCAAAAACCTGCAGTAATCTCAAAAATGTTGGTTAGATTTCACCAAATCTCGATGAAATATCGGATTTTTTTTACCGGTTTTGACTTTTTATAGCCGGATTTGATCCAATAACCCTTAATAAAGTGATCTTCCATGAAAATTTGTTAAAAAACCGAATTTTTGAGACGTTTTAAAATTTTAGTAGAAACACTATCAGATTTTTATAAAATTTTACAAGCTTTATCATGATCTAAAAATTTTATGGTAATATCTTAGTAGGGTAGGATCATACATAATTTTTTTAAAAAAAATTGAACTTCATATTTTATCTTTAAAAAAATAAAAAAAAAGAATGAATATAATTGGGACAGTAACCTTGTAAGCATTTTATAAATTTGCTCGAGTGTGATCATGATCCAAAATTTTTATGAGAGATTAATAATTGAATGAGTACCATTCTATAAAATTTAAAAAAAAAAATTGTTTGCTCAATCAAATCTATGTAAGCATTGAATTTCATTTGTTATATTTCAAAAATCAAGAATAGAAAGAACATAAATGGTACAGTGCCCTTGTAAGAATTTTATAATTTCACTAGAGTGTGATCATGATTCAAAAATTTTATGAGATCTTAAGCATTTCCTTAGCACTCTTCTGTAAAAATTTTAAAAATTCCAAACCTTTTTTTATTGCTAAAGCAAATCTATGTATTGATCATCAGGCTTTTATCAGGACGTAACACTGTCAGAATTTTTGGAACTTCTTGAAGCTTGATCATCATACGAAAATTTTATAAAAACATTAATGATACATCGTAACCATCCACAAAAATTTTCAAAATTTTCTAACATGGTTTAAACCATTTTTTATTTGGTTGAAGTTTACTAGTAAGGCTTTTATCAAAACAGTAGCACTGTCCGAATTTTAAAAAAATCATGAAGCTTGATCATCATATGAAAATTTATAGTAAAATTATGATGCATCATAACCATGTACAAAAAATTTCAAAATTTTCTAATTTAGTTTGTTCCATTTTCATTTGGTTCAAACTTGCCGGTCACTGTTTTATCAGGACAGTAGCAATGTTTGTATTTTTAAAATTTCTTAGATTTGATAATCATCTGAAATTTTTATGAGAACATCATTGTTGTGTCAGGAACCTCGACAAAAAAATTCAAAAAAATTCGATGTCGTTTGAGCTATTTTCGCTCGGTGCAAATTCACTGAAATCGGAAATTTCGTTTTTTCCGGTAGAAATAAAACCTGATTTAAATTTTTATATTTGAATTTCTTCCAAGACTTAGATGAAATTCTATGATCTCGACAAGATTTCGGATTTTGGTCGCGGACCAATTCCTGCTCTGTCCAGAAATCACTCCGTAGCCGGCTCTCCACTCACGGGGAAGCCTCGGAACTGCAAAGACCCGACAACGCCGCGTGAGGCCGTTACTGCGCCCAAGTTGGGTTCCCTAGGCCCGGCGTATACACCGGTCGGAAAACAAAAAAAATAAAAAGAAACTGCATCGCGTGTACCGCAGCAACCAATGTGTGCGCCTATGTCGGGATCGGATGGCTTTGGTTGCTCTATGGGCATAACATTGTCAATGAGGCATTCTTGAGCTGTCGGGAATGGGTCAGATGCAATCGAACGTCAATATGAAGATTCTGAACCATAGATGAATGTCTGTCCTTTTAATCCAGCACGTCGGTCTGTTATGTTAAACTTAACTTGCATCATACTCCTAGCCTTATTATAATGCCTGATCGAACCATGCCATGCAGTGGCATACTTAGGATAAAAAATACATGGATGCTTATATGCATGTCCCTCGTTACGTTGGCTGGTGCTGCGCTATAGAGGATACTAAAAAATGGTCGACGATTCTAGAACAAGTATAAGTGGTGTTGCGGTCAGAGCCAGTGCATCAGACTCGGCGTGCTCCTATGGTCTATCCGTCACTAACGTCATGCCTCTGCTATCAAGCTTAACTATTACCATGCATTTGCCTTCGCCACCGTTGTTTGTATGACACCTTCACCGATAATAGAGGGAAGATGTCGGGAACTGAATTCACCAATTCGGATTCACTGTGTTTACCACACTAGCCCCTGGATCAACGCTAGTGCACACAGCTCAATATTGGTAAATATCACATCACACACAACGATAATAATAATAATAAGACTATTTATTAATTATAGCTAAGTGTATATCTTATGACCAACTTACATTGTTAAGCCACGTAGGGATAGACTTGAAATAAAAACTAAGACATATGCAGCGGAAAGTAGAAGACATAGATTACCCATCAGTTTACCACCGGCAACTGACTAGACTTGAACCCTAATAACTCGTGTCCTCCTGATACTCCTCCTCCAAGATGAGGGTAGATTCCTCAACTATTGATTGTGGTTGTTGGCAAGGGTGAGTACTTAAAGCACTCAACAAGTTGTGAACAGAATGTAATTCTAACATAACTATATGCAAGACATATTTCAAAGGAATGGTTAACATGGCTATTTTGAAGTAAAAGCAGCATTTATGAACAAGTACGATAAATATATTGTAAAGACAGTGAAACAAAAATATAGATAGGTTCAACATTTCTCAAGTAAACAAAGTTTACAATCCTAAATCAAATTTCAAACCACCCAATGGCAACCTGCCATCCATCCCAAGTTTTCATTTAATTAAACTAACCCTTTGATTGTAATTCCTTAACTATGCTCAGTACCGCGAGCACGACTATCCGAATAGATTTACACTCTACAGAGGTTATACACTTTACCCACACGACATGATCGTCTCTTAGTGTCTTTGGATTAACACACTTCCTTTAGTGTGTCGGCAAAGAGATCATGACAAAACCTTTACAATGCTCTGCCTTAACCCAGTACTACCCGCTAAGGTTTCAACACTAGTGAGTCTGGTTACTACATCCAGAGCCTCCCTCTTACGCCATATGAGTTGACCTGTGAACCCGGGACTCACACCGTCATTGGTAGTACCAAAGCTAACACATTGCTAATTAATTAGCTAGGTTGTCCCATACCAGAATGTGATTGCATGATTGACTCGGGTTAAAGGCTTACAAGGTTAAGTCCTTAAGATGATCGAGGCAAGACTTCCACATACCCTTTACCATTCGGCCCACCTTGGCTCACTTGCCCCTTGCCATTTGCCCCAATTTCAGTGATTACCACCTGAGTTGCTTACCAAGCACCACGTGCCGTCAACAAGTCAACATCGTTGCGTGACATCCCTCGCCACAACAACTCAATCTCATTGTGTGACAACACCTGACACTCCAATTCATAAACATGTTCCATAATCCATTAGTCAAGATTAAATATTGATGATTCAAGTACATGTAATGACGTGGCATGGCTAAGCAACTAATACGGTCTAACCATTCCATATTGATTTTAATATTAACCAACTATAGTGAACCAATCTAGGGTGACAAATAGATCATGGCATACAAATGACAAGGTAGGGTATAGATCAAACTGGTAGATTAGCTAGATCCCAATTTAATTTGAAACAGTTGTATACATGAAACAATATGCAATAATATAAAACAATATAGCAGTTTTATAAACATGGGTTCAACATGATCAAAGCACAATTTACCTTAGAAAAGCCCTTATTCTTGCTCAGGACCTTGGTCTTGAGTTGACGAATCTTCTTCGGATGCATCGCACAATTCAACGTCTACGCGAAACGAGAGAGAGCTAAATAAATACCAAAACAGAGAATAAACAAACTCGAAAAATTAAATAAAATTCATCATTGAATAGATCTCAATTTTACAAATTTTTAGAAATTTGAATCACCTCAATCGAAGATCGTATGAGGAAGAACCGGCTCTCGAAAGATTCAAAAATCTAAAAATTAGAAAATCAATTAAATAACCGAATTATTTTTTTACTGAAAAATCGCATTATTGCGTTTCTATGACATCAGCTTTGGTCTGATCCAATCACGGACCGACACATGTGCCTGGTCTATGGACCAAGTCCACGGACTAGGTCCATGATCCTTGATCTAACCTCGGTGAACCCAGTTCATGCATCCTGCGGCTAACAGTGGGCCCACAGATGCTACCCGGCTATCAACGACTAGAGAGCCACACGACTGCTACGCAAGAAGACACCTCAGCGAAGAAGTCGACATGGCGGCCACATGCGAACACATGTCACAACCAGGACCCGGCCACGTGGGACTAGGGGTGAAAACAGAAACGGAATTTCCGACCGTTCCGGAAAAAAACAGAAATGAAAAATATCGTTACGGAAACGGGAGAGCCATTTCCGTCGAAAATGGAAACATAATCGAAAATTCCATATAAGTGAAACCGAAAATTCCGTCGGAAACTTGGCCCACTTAGCCCAAAAAGAAGAGCAGAGAATTTACATTTATCTTCGAATTAAAATAATTTTAGAAATACAAATGCCTTTATAGAAAATATCAAATAGAGTTCAAAAATTCTGAAAAAATCTCAAAAATACTTTGGAACATTTTGAACCTAGAAAAATTATTTCTAGCATAATTTTGGCTTTATTTTTCATGAATAAATTAATTATATAAATCTGAACAATAGCAAAATGGAATTTATAAACTCCAGAAAATCTAGGATAAATCTCAGAAAATAATAAAAGAAAATTGAACAATAATATGTAAATTTTAGGGCATTACATCTTTATAGTTGGAGGAGCAAGAGGATGTCGATGATAATGATATGTAGAGGACATGATGATCTAATCTAGGGGACAAATAGTGAGCCTTCAACTGACAAACTTGAGAAAAAACTTTCTAGTGATACCGGTAAACATAACATTGTCCTTGTATTCGCCTTTGAGGTGGAATGAGTTACATTGTTTTTGCGGTCATGTATATTGTGATCACGTACTACGCCTGTGGAATTTTCCACTTTCGTTTTCGTATCGGCTCCATTTCGTTCCTCATCTGTTTCCATCATTATTCGTTTTTGTATCCGTTTCTAGGGTTTTCGATTTCGTTTCTGTTACCGGCAAAAGATGTAGAAACGGAAACAGAACGACCATTTACCGACCGTTTTCGTTTCGTTTTCATCCCTACGTGGGACGGTGGCGCTTGCGGCCCTAGGGTTGACGGCGATCACCGGCGAGGGTACCTTCGGCAAGCTTGAGTCCTTGCCCACCTCCTGACGTGATCAGTTTGCTCTTTTATGCTATAGAACGGTTGCGACGGCTCTAGGTCTTCGTGGACGATGAAGTTCTGACAATCCTCCAACGATGAAACCGTGCGCACTGGATGCGGTGAACCTCGGCGAACTCAACGGCGTAGAAGATGGATCTAGAATCCCTCGGACAAAGGCAAGTCGACGGAAAGATCCTTGCGGCAAAACCTTGACCAAAGCGCAAAATTTCGGCGTTCTACAGCGTCTCTCCACTTGCGGTCTTAGGGCTTTGGTTTGTGATGCTCTACCGGTGCTAACCCGCCTTAAATTGCGGCATGTTTCCCGATTTTGGCCATTAGGGCATCGACGTCCATGGCCGATACGGTCGCCCGGCTCCGAGCTTGATTCGAAGACGATAAGCAGAAACCCTCCACGTGTCTTGATGAGCGGCGGCTATCGCGCAACCGTGTTTCAATCCATCCCGCACAGAAGCATCCAACGGTTGTGATTTGATGGCATCCTGGTTCAACACGATTCCTTCTGGGACGTCTAGATCCAATCCAACAGTCGGAAATCAATGCAGTCGCATGGCTTGAAAATGTCTCTCCGATCGAGATCTAATGGCTGGCATAAAATCTTCTAGAAGATGACCGATCGGGTCGATGCACAATATGTGGGCTAAGCCCAATACTGTTCCTCCAAATTTCCCAAGTTCTTGTTTTAAAATAATTCCATTAATTAAACTATTTAGTTTAGAGCAGATATAATATCAGAAATATTCCAAGAAAAATCTCAAAAATACTTACTCAAATAAAATATTTTTAGCCAAAATTTATATTAGCTTTATCATTATTTAAATACTTTTCAATAAAAGTCCAAATACAAATATATTTAAGAAATCCCAATAAAATCCAAATAAATTTAGGAAATTCATGAAATGCACAAATAACACCATAAATTAAATAAAAGGCAAAAATTGGGATGTTACAAACCTCCCCCCTTAACAGAATCTCAATCTTGAGATTCAGGACTAACTAGAGAATAGGTTTGGAAATTATGACTTTAGATCCTCTTCACGCTCCTAAGTTGCTTCATTCTCTGAATGATTGCTCTATTGATCTCTACAAAAACGAATAGACTTGCTTCTGGTCTTGCGCTCCATTACATCCAAAATCTTGATCGACTGCTCCTTGTAGGTCAAATCCTCCTGTAGTTCAATTGTTTCTAGCGGTGTCTGCTCTGTTGGCATTCTGAGTCACCTCTTAAACTGTGACACATGGAACACATCAGGCACTCCTGCAAATGACTACGACAATTCTAACTGATAAGCAACATGTTCTCGACAGCTCAAGATCTAGAACAGACCAACATATCTTGGCGCAAGCTTCCCTTTAGTGTGAAACCTTTTGACACTTTTAAGAGGGGTTACTTTGAGATACACAAAATCATCTTGCTCGAAGCTCAACTCACGGCGACAATTATCAGTGTAGCTCTTCTGCCTTGACTGAACAACTTTTAACCTCTCTCTTATCATAGCAATCTGCTCCTCAGCTTCCTTAAGAATATCAGACCCAAATACCAAACGCTCTCCTGTCTCATTCCAATTCGACGGAGTACGATAAGCACGACCATACAAAGCATCAAATGGTGACATTTGCAACCTAGCCTGATAACTGTTGTTATAGCTAAACTCTCCATACGGCAAACACTAATCCCACGGAGTAGCATAAGCTAATGCACAAGCTTTTAACATATCCTCCAAAATCTGATTAACCCTTGTCTGTGGATGATACGCTGTACTGAAATTCAGGCGAGTTCCAATTTCTTCATGCAACTTATTCCAAAATCTCAAGGTAAATGGGTACCTCTATCTGACACAATCTTCTTATACACTCCACACACAATCTTTGATATATACAACTCTACCAAACGATCTCCTGAATAGGGAGTCTTCACATGTATAAAGTGAGCGACTTTGGTTAATCAATCTACGATGACCCAAATGGAATCATACCCTCTCTGCGTCTTAGGCAAACTGGTAATGAAATTCATTCTGATTTCCTTCCACTTTCATTCTGGAACTTTCAGTGGCTGCATAAACCAGGAGGCCTTTGGTGCATAGCTTTTACCCTTTGGCATACGTCACATAGAGTAACGTGTTCAGCTACCTCACGCTTTGTCGGGACCGGATTTCCAAATCCGAACCCTCTGTGCATAACCTGTGCTAGTCCAGAAAAAGCTAGCACACACAGTAAAAATAGTGATGATAACACATCCATATCACGAATCAAATAATATTAATTAAGCAAAAAGGTATTAGCCTTATTGCCAATTATCACAAATAAGCAGCCTCTTGGCTTGAGTTCAATAAGAAGCAACGGAAATGAAATAACAGCAATAGAGTAAGCACATCCATTTGCCCAATAGGCAATCAACTGGTGTACGCGTCCTAGCATTCCAGATCGCCTTCATCATAACCACAAGCATAGAACTCGTAGTCACCTTCAACTTCTGCAGACTCCTCTGTGGAAAGTTGGGGATGTTGCAAAGGTGAGCACAAAATGTACTCCGCAAGTCATGGAAACATAATGCATGATAACTATATGCAAGGCTAGACAATTGAAGGCATAATATGGCTCTTTTAGCATAAAGCGATGTTTAACTTTAAATACCAATAGTAATTTCATAAGCATCATTTGACCAAAATGTAAATAGCATAGTAATTGAATTTGGTATGACAACTAAAGCAGGTTCTATCTACCTGACAGGCTCCATCTGCTAAACCATAACCCGAGAGTTCCATCTGCTCACAGATTCCCAAACCACCATTTTCATTTAACAAAACCATAAAATCTACAATGTGCAAGCGTACCTCGCCTGCACTTGACCGTGGGTACGGCTACTTAAGTAGTTCTAACTCTGCAGAGTGTGTACAACTTTACCCACAAGACATGATCGACTCTTGTTGCCAAGCTATCAACACACTTCCTTTGGTGTGTCGACAGAGAGATCATGACAAGGTCTTTACAATGTACTACCCCACTATTAACCTCGTCCGCTAAGGTTTCACCGCCGATGGGTTCTAGCTGCCCAGTCGGAAGCCCCCTCTTGCACCTGCCATCATCTGGCACTCACCAACTGGCAAAGCTAATAACGAGACGCACAAATTATTTAGCCAGGTCGTACCCATATAGACCTGTGGTTGTACGGTAGTGCTTGATACATGATAACACATGATTCGGTCCTTAATTGACTATGGCGGAACATTCACATACGAAGGTCTCGTGCTTCTGCACCCGCCAAACATCCATCTGCCCTGGTCTAAATCATATTTTCCACTTTATTTCATTTAAATAACAGCAGCAACACCAATTGCCGCGACTTCACAAATAAGTTTCAACAATGTTTGAAGTGATTCCCATAATGGCATAATACCGAAACGTTTAAGTTGGACTAAGCAGTTCTACCGTCCCATGCTAATCTACTGGTTATCTCTAAATAAAATATCTAGTATCATCTAGGGTGAAAAAGGCTCATCATGATTAATGTCAATGAGGGTATAACAAAGCTGGCATTTAACTAAACCCTAAAACTATATTTAAAGTATATTGCATAAACTAAGCATGCACAATTTAAAACAACATAAGCTTTTCATAAAATTTGGGATCAATATGTTCAAGAAAGACTTGCCATCGCTGCCTCCTGCTAGTTCTACCTCCGACTGCTGATTCGCTTGAGCTTTGACTACGTCGTCTACACGCGAAATGAGAGCAAATAAATAAAACAAATTCAAACAAAATTCAAAAATTGAAAAGAATGGTACTGGAAGATAGATCATGAATTTAAATTTTGAATAACTGGAATCGGAGCTCGAACGAAGGAGAATGGGCTCCTCGAAGTTTCTCGGATCAGAAATTCAAAAAAATCAGAAAGGCTGACGCGTGGAGCAATTTGATTGGCTGGAATTTTTGGAATTTCTGGAAAATCAGAAAAAAAGAAGAAAAGCCGACTAACACGTGGGGCCTACGCGTCAGTGGCAATGCTCACGGTGGACCAGGTTCACCGAGGCTTTCAAGGGGCGATGCGGCGGACCGACCGACGTGGTCACCACGCGGCGGGTTAGGGCAAACGTGGCAGCCACCAGGTTCACCGAGGCTTTCAAGGGACTATCCAGTTCTGAAGTCTTTATTGAGTAGAAAATCTCTAAGGCGTTCATACCAAGCTCTAGGAGCTTGTTTTAGACCATAGAGTGCCTTAGATAATTTATACACGTGGTTTGGCAAATTTGGGTCTTCAAAACCAGGTGGTTGTTCAACATAGACAGTTTCATCAATGAATCCATTTAGAAATGCACTTTTTACATCCATTTGAAAAAGAGTGATGTCAAAATGAGTAGCAAAGGCAAGAAGGAACGAATTGCTTCAAGGCGAGCCAGCAGGGCATAGGTCTCTCCATTGTCCGATCCTTCTATTTGAGTAAATCCTTGAGCTACAAGTCCGGCTTTATTCCTTATCACCACTCCATTTTCATCTTGCTTATTTCTGAACACCCATTTTGTACTAATAACATTGTGATTCTTTGGGCGATTGGTTAAACTCCGGACTTTGTTTCTTTCAAAGTTGTTAAATTCTTCTTCCATAGCAATAATCCAATCAGCATCTTCTAGTGCTTCTTCCATTTTTTAGGTTCAATACACGAGACAAAGAGTAGTGTTCACAAAAGAAGCTTGTCTAGAACGAGTTTGAACACCCTTCTTGAATTCACCAATGATTTGATCGAGGATGATCTTTAGCAATGGTATGATGGCTTTTGATGAGAACAGGATGATCTTGCTCTTTTTCATCTTCTTCTTCCTCTTGTGTTCCATCATGAGGCACCATTGATTGAGTGGGGAGTTCATCCTTGTCTTCTTTTGGTCGAATATCTCCCACTTCCATCTTTTTCATGGCTTGTGCCAAGCCATCATCTCCTACATCATCTAAATTCTCATGCTCACCTTGTGAGCCATTAGATTCATCAAACTTTACATCATAAGTTTCTTCTACTAGTCCAGTGGTATTATTAAAGACTCTATATGCTTTGGATTTAGAGGAATAGCCTAGCATGAAGCTAGAGTCACATCTAGTTTGAAATTTTCCCAGATGAGTTCTCTTTTTATAGATATAGACTTTACAACCAAACACACGAAAATATGATACATTTGGTCTTCTACCTACCAACAGTTCATAAGGAGTTTTCTTAAGCAATCTATGAAGATATAGTCTATTTACAGCATGACAAGCAGTATTAATTGCTTCAGCCCAAAAAGCATCAGAGGTTTCATATTCATCTAGCATAGATCTAGCCATTTCAATCAAAGTTCGATTTTTCCTTTCAACAACACCATTTTGCTGAGGAGTATAAGTAGCAGAGAGTTCATGCTTAATCCCTAGTTCATCACAGTATTCAATGATATTTGTGTTAACAAACTCAGATCCATTGTCACTTCTTATTTTCTTGATGGGACAATCAAATTCATTTTGAGCCCTTTTTGCAAAAGTTTTGAAGATTTTTCCAACTTCACTTTTGTTTGGCAAAATGAATACCCAAGTAAATCTGAAAAAGTCATCAACAATTACTAAGCAATAAGAGTTACCACCAATGCTGGCATATGAGGTGGGACCAAACACATCCATATGCAGAAGCTCAAGTGGTCTAGTGGTGGACATGATACTTTTAATTGGATGAGAATTAGCTACTTGTTTGCACCTTGACAAGCACTACATAGCTTATTCTTTTCAAATTTGACATCTTTTAAACCCACCACAAGCTCATTTTTGAAAAGCTTCTTTAGATTAGACATACCTACATGCCCCAGACGCCTATGCCAAAGCCATCCGAGGGAGACGTTAGTTAGCAGGCAGGTTGAGATACATGAGGAGTTAGATTTGAAATCTACTAAATAGAGATTTTGAAATCTGAATCCTTTGAATATAAGCTTTTCATTTTTATCAAATACAGTTACCCCATCAGAAGTGAAGTTACAAAGAAATCCAAGATCACATAATTGAGCAACAGACAGTAAATTGAAGTTTAAGGAATCAACGAGAAGAACATTGTCAATAGAGTGATCGTTTGATATGGCAATTTTACCAAGACCTTTTACCTTTCTTTTCTTTGTTGTCTCCAAAGGTGATTTTGTGACTTGGATCACTTTCTCCTTCAATTGAAGTGAACATTCTTGAGGTCAGGTCATGTGTTGAGTCGACCACTTGTCAATGACCCAATGTCGCCTCCACTCTTATAGTTTACCTACAAGTTCATTTCTTCACTTTAGGTACCCAAATATTTTTGGGTCCTTTGATGTTAGTTACAACCATCTTAGGTTTGAAAGGATTTGTCAACATGGCCTTAGGTACCCAGACAGCTTTAAGCTTCTTATTTAAGTTTGAGGGACCTACATATTTCACATTTGTTTTGCCTCTGAAATCTTTAAATAGCATGTAATGGGCATCTACCATGCAATCCCTTTTGGCATGAGAAACATTTGCAAGATAGCAATTTTTGGATTCATGGTTTGATTTATGACAATAATAACAATGAGTGTTTTTCTTGACAAAAACTTGTGTAACGTGACTGGCCCATTTTATTTAGCGGTGACGGGTTTGTAACCCAAGCCCTTTTTGCCCAAGTTTGGTCTTTGTTCAACAAGAATTTTGTCAAGAGTAGCACTTCCCAGAAAACATTTTTCTAAGCCTTTATCAAATGTGGCTATCTGAGCTTTTAGATCTTTATTTTCAACTTCAAGCTTCTTAACACAAGAAGCATATTTGCAATTTTCTTTGCAAGCATCAGAAGAGCCACAAGCTAAGAATGAAGAGCCACTTGAAACAGATGTATTACTTGAAGAGACATGACTGGATTTGTTAGACATCATTTCATTTTCAATTTCTAGTTCACAGTAGTTGATTTGCAAGTCTTCATAATTCTTAACAAGCAAAGCATGACTTGCAACAAGGTCATCATGAATTTGTACAGACTTTTTATGTTCATGCATAAGGTTTTCATACTTGTCTGTAAGCATCCTTTGATCATTAAGCAAGCTAGAGATAGTCTTCTTAAGAGTTCTAGTTGAATTTGTTTTATCATGCAAGGCATTATTTAGTTCTTCAACTAGTTCTACTAACTCATCATAAGAAGGAGAGTCACTCACTTTTTCCTCATCTGATCTTGCCATAAGACAGAGAGGGAATAAAGGTGGCGGTGGAGTTGACTCATCTAGAGCGAGTCCAGCTAGCCCTTTTGACTTCGGACTTTCTTCTTCTGAGGATGAGTCTTCACTTTCACTTTCATCATCAGTAACCCATTCTCCTATGTGAGCTTCTCCTTTTCCTTTCTTCATAAATCTCTTAGAGTAGCTTTTCTTGAAGAATTTCCTTTTTGATTTTTCATGAGACTTTTCTTCCTCATCATCATCCTTATTCTTGTATTTGCTCTTCTTCTTGATTTTGTTGGGACACCGAGCAGCTATGTGTCCTTTTTCATTGCAATCAAAACATACAACATTAGAAAAAGGATTTTTCTTTGAGTAAGAGTTTGACCTTTCTCTGTCTTTGAAGTTGACCCTTCTCATGAGTTTGTTTGCTCTTCTCATGAGTAAAGCTAATTTCTTTACGTCTTCATCTTCATCTTCACTTACTCATCATCATCTTCTTCAGATGAGTCTTGAACAACTTCTTTGGCCTTTAATGCAATGGATTTCTTTTTTGGAGCATCTTCATCAGCCAGAGTGAGCTCATGAGCAGATATCTTGCCCAGTAGTTCAGTTGGAGTGAGCCTTTTGAGATCACCACTGTTGGACAGATAAGTGATCAAGCTGTGATATGATCGTGGAAGCACTCTAATCATCTTCCTGCATACTTCAACATCTGAAATTTTAGTTCCTAGGCCCTTTAGTTCATTTACAATAGGATTTAGCCTAGAGAACATATCATTAGCATTTTCTTGAGGAAGCATTTTGAATTGATCAAATTTTTCTCTAACAACATAGTATTTTTCTTCTTTTACATCGGAGGTACCTTCATGAATTTCTTGTAATGTTGTCCATATATCATATGCAGAAGTAAGATTACTTACTCTATCAAAGACTTCTAAGCTAAGACAAGAAAATATGGCATTTCTAGCTTGGGCATCATATTGCATATTTTGAATTTCACCCGGAGTGGGTTCTCCATATGCAGATTGCCCTTCAGGTATGACACGAGGAGGCATAGGCTTCTCTGTAACCCTCCACACATCATACCCAATGACTTCTAAATAGCATCTCATCCTAATTTTCCAATAAGCATAGTTTGTGCCATAAAAAGCAGGTACTCTACCAATACTAACGATTCTGAGAACTATTTCCTTGACCATATACCAAAGTGGTTAAACTAAACAAGGTAAACCCGCTCGATACCACTTAAAGGATCGATATGGCCTAGAGGGGGTGAATAGGCAATTTTACAAATTCTGGCAATTTTAATTTACTAACTTATTTTAACGAGAGTAACTTATAGCAAGAGTAAAGCAGATTTCAAGCAACAAACAAATACAGCGAAAGCAATAAAAGAAATGATACAGGAAAGACAAAGATTTATCCGTGGTTGAGTGCACTCTAATCCACGTTGAAGCACTTCTCTTGAAGTTCAGCTTCTCCAAAGCTAGTCGCAGTAGCTCTGGTGTTCACTTCAGGTAACTCTTTCACTTCTCCAGTGAGGTGAGTTCCAAACCTCTCACAAAACACAGTTGCCTTCCACAAACACCTTTGGACAGGTCACACTGTTTTACTTCCTCCAAGTGTCTAGGATCACCAAGATCCAAGAGTAATAAACCTCGCACAAGTTACGTCTCTTGGTTCACTATGCAAATCACAAAACTAGACAACGACTTGGAGCTTACACATAGGGAAGTATGAAGATTTTGTGTGAAAATGAAGCATGAGACTCCTTTTTGAGAATAAGAGCTATATGTTAATACCAAAATGTAAGGAGTTCATGTATGTCTCGGTAGATGGCTTAGGAAATGCTTATATAGCCATTTTGAGTGAATATAGCCGTTACACTGCTTTCTGATGGCCGTTGGGCGTGTCGGATGTCGAAACAACGAGAAAAACACACGTACAACGGACTATGTATCGATGCTTAGCGATCTTGGGTATGTGTATGACGGACCAAATTTTGAGTTCACGACGGACCAAATATTTTGGTCCATGATACATGGGTTGATCAAGAAGATGGTGCGGCATACAACCGAGAGATATATATGAGTATCTGACTAAGAGGTTTGGTCCGTTACACATGACTTTCAAAAGATTTTGCTTAGACATAGAGACTTATGTACGCCGGACCAAAATTTTGGTCCGTCATACATGGACGAAGCCACAGATTTTCCAGGCAAATAGACACATGTACTTCGGACCAAATTTTTGGTCCGTAATGCATGGACTTAAGAGAAGATAGGTTCTGGTGAGAAGACATATGTATTTCGAACCAAAAATTTTGGTCCGTAATGTATGGACTTAAGAGAAGATTTGAGCCAAGAACCTTTTTCAATTATAGATAAAAGAAATACTGGCTTTTCAATCTAGCAACGGACTTAAAAGAAATTAAGCACAAAGGTTTTGTCTGTTTCCCGAGTAACAACTTATTTTAGGTTTCGATCGAAAAGGAACATCAAAGATTTAGTCTGGCCAAAACTTATATGCCGAAAGGGATGCCGGACCAAATTTTTGGTCTGCTGAGGATAGGAAACCTAAGACATCTTTGGTCCGATACTGAGAAGCGAGAATTGCATGTATGCCGGACCAAAAATTTGGTCTGTCATACATAGGCAGGTTTCTGACTAAGATATTTTTCTGGGAAAGTTTGTTCAATGAATATGTGAATATCAAAGTGAGAAAATTCTAATCTGAATAGCAGATGTACAAAGGAAGTTTTGACAAAGAACAGATTCAAGGTTTGCAACGAACTGAAGAATATAGATAGGTAAAGATATGGTCCGTTTGAACTGGAAGATATAGTTTGAAAAAGATATAGATTGAGTGTCTTTTGCTCCAAGTGATCTGGTTTTGCTTTTGCCTATCAAACTATTTCCTTGTGCTAAGTCCCTCTTTTGAACAGCTATACAAAGACAAAACACCTTCAGTCATAAACTATAAACTAAAGGCCTTAATCTTGTTGTCCCAGCTTATTTCATCATACGTTCCAGCTCACTTTCTTCAGGCTTTGAATATTACTAACTTAGTCATCAATACCAAAAAAATAAATTTGAGGGGTGCCTAGATGCTATCAGGGGCAAAGGAAAGCGGGCGACACGAGGAGAACGGCGGGACCAAGGAACGCAGCGGAGCCTCACCGTCGATGAAGATCAGCGGCGGAGAAGAGCAACGAGCACGGCGGCGCAACATGGCTAGGGTTTGCGATTTGACGGCGCTCGGAGCGGTAAACCTCAGAACAAGAGAGAGGAGCAGGTGCGGTGCATTAAATAGGTGTGGACGTCGAGAGAGGCGGTTCGGATACGATGGCAACGGCCCAAAAATCGCGGCAATGGGTTCGGAGTCCGGCGGCGCGACGCGGAGCTCACGCGGAGATGAAACGGTCGCGGCTGATAGGCGGACCCCACGTGTCAACAAGCGCAGGCCCGAGGCGGACCAGGCCGCGCGAAGCTGGGCCGGGCGGCGGAGAAGGAGGAGCTGGCCGCGCGAGAATAGGAGTCGGACCGGAGGGAAAAGCGGTCCACGCGAGAAAAAGAAAAAGAAAAAAAAAGAAAAGAAAAAGAAAATGATTTTCTATTTTAGAAAATTCCAAAAAATTAATAAAAGCCAAAATAAATAGCAAATAAATTGGGAAAAATCCCAAAAAATTCTCAAAAATACGTTTATGTATTTGGAACCCACATAAATTATTTTTGAACTTATTTTAACTTGAAACTTTGACTCAAATTATTTACTTGCACTTGGGAGATCAAATTTAAATTCACAAAATTTTAAAAAATTAGAGAAAATTTTTAGAAGGCTAAAATTTGGAATGTTACACGCTTCATGTTAGATCTAGTTAGTATGCTTTGAAAAATGTGCAAAATCCGTTATGTGTGTGAGTTTCAGGTTAGCCCATGTATGAGTGAGTGAGTCAATCCTAACCCTTGATGGTGTTCCTTAGGGTTGAAGGAACTCATCTAAGAGTGGAGGATGACTCAAGAGTAGTATAAATAGAGGGGTAGGGGTAGCTCTCTTCTCTTTGAAGGTTTTGAGGTTTTTGTTCTCCTTTGAGCTTTGCCCATTTTGTTGTGAGGCTTTGTAAACCTCCCTTCCAGAAATGAAAAGTTTATTTTCTCCATTCTGAATTTATTTTCTATATTTACATTATGTCTTAAATTCAGCACTTAAATTTCGCAATTTAAATTCTCACAATTTACATTCTCGCAAGTTGGATTTGCCTCCTCTCCTTCTACTTGCTTGTGCTTCTTGTGCCGAGGATGTATGATTGATGGATGAATCAATCTCAGATCATATCCCAATCATCTAGGCAAATCTTCTCTTGAACTTTGCAAGAAATCGATCTTTTTGGCTTGAAAGAGAACAATTTTCTGTAGATCGTGTTCTTGAGTTTTTGAGGGATGAATCTTTGGTGTTCTAACTTGCTATGACATGTGAAAAACCATCTAGGATCATCAAGAACCCATGAGCTAGCTGAAGGCCAAGCTTTTGTTCTTGACCCCGTTCTTGTGCACTCTTCCTTCGATTGAAAAAAGGTCAAAACTTTGACATCAATTCTTGCGATTGAAGGTTGGAATAGAAAACTACTAGAATTTTTGCTTTATTTATTTACTAGTAAAACAATACAAGAATAAATCCTGACATCCATAGGAAGGTGTCTACAAAGTTTCATCGTGTTTGGATCAGACGATAAAATGATCCATCAATTTTCCTTTTGAAGTCGTGCTGATTTACTATTCACTGTGCTGAGTTCACTGTAGCCGGCACTACTATGCTACAGTACCCAGAAGTGCGGTAACACTTTATTAATATACATTATTTATTTGGGTGACTAATTAACAACAAGTCGAATAAATAGTGTATATTAATAAACTTAGATCCTTACGCCCAAGAACGCTTAGGATCACACACCTGAGAATGTTGGAGACCATGCGCCCGAGAACACTAGAGACCACATGCTCGGGAATGCTCAAAACCGTGTGTTCGGAAACAATCTTACCTTTGGCAATGCAACACATGAATAAGTAATATCCAAGATAAATCAAATCATTTAAATCCTGGTGCACTGACATTTATATATATTTAACACTTGTGTTCCATGTATGCATTATTATGCCATAATTGTTCACCGACTAATTATAAATATAGGCTTTAAGTTCTAAGAATGATTAAACTCTAAGAATGAATGAAGAATAACTAAAAGTATTCGATAAATCCGTGATGTACGTGATATGCGTGTGCTATTGCCATTCTATACACGATGTCTTCAATGGTCACCTAAAACAACTAATAAAGCAAGGGTGAGTCCAAGACTCAGCAAGTATATAATAAAATAGTAACATAGCACATATTTCCCACATTCAATATCATAATCTTTCTCTTTCTTTCATTAATGCAATGCTCGGCTATACTACATGCTTATCATACACATCACATAGTTTATACTGGTATAGTTGAGTGCACACCCGTGGAGATGCCTATCAAAATAGATATTTTATACCCACACAAAGTAGGTCATAGAGGCCTACACAGGTCACATATTTCCATCATGAATGCACACTATGCAAATGCAATGATTTTGGTAACATTTAACATATCTCGTAATCACCATTTTATTCATCACTATATATACACCATATTAAGAGTAGTCACATAAATAATTATGGTAAGAAATTTACAAACATAAACAACAAAACCAAACCATCAGTTTACTGTTAAACTATGCATTTGCCTTTTCGACCGCGTAGAGTGGATTGATGTGAAGTCGATACCAACCCCAAAGTTACTCCTCCTACATTAGATATCCAACTTCAACATGGTGCCACAACAGTTCATAAATATCAAACAAGACCATACTTCACCTAGCACATTCCTGACCTAATTAACCCCATTCACTAGCAACCTCTCCGCTGTTCTAGTGATCAAAGGACCATAACTCTCCATCTTGAAACCCAAATCAAATAAACCATATATTTTCTAGTAACTATACAAAAGTTTTCCACACTTTCTTATTTGGCAAAATGTGTCGTATTACAGAACAATAGAATTGTCAATTTCATCTATTTTTATACAACTTCAAAAGTAACAAACTATACCACTTATAAAACCTGCAAAAAATCATCTAGTTTTCCATAGATATAGAGACAATTTAATTTGGCCATCTATTCGGCAAAATAATTAGATTAACATAATTGCGACCTGTAGCGACTAAATTTTGGATAGTAGCATTTCCGATGCCATAACTCTTAAATCACTCAACCAAATTCAGTGTTCTTGCACTCTATAGAAACCTTAAACAATTATTTACATTATTCATAACAATTGAAAACCCTAATTCGTGTATCTACTATATTTAATCTTTATATTACCGTGACACTACAAAATTACGATGGTTTACTAGACAATGAGCTTAGAAATCCCAAATATTTTAATATATCCAACCAATTTAAGTGTTTAAACACTCCTTGGAAATGTTACTAAATTACCTACAAATCTCTAGTTATCATACAGATATAATTTGGTCATCTTTAAGGTCTAAAACATCAAAAACCGTGACAACACTCGACTGGTGATGATATGTGGAACAACACACTTCCAAAGGCCATAACTTGCAATATATCCAATGGATTTTAGTTATCTTGATCTTGTTGGAAAGAAAATAAAGTTATCCACAACTCTTTAGTATAATACATTTCCTAAGTATGCCCCTAAAGTCCTCGAAAATCAATTAGATGTAAATTCCTTGAAACTATAAAAAAAAGCCCAGCAACTGTAAACAAGAATTGGTATGATATGTGAGGCTAATTACGCCATAATTACCAAATTAATCTGCATAAAAGTTTATCTACATGAAAAAATGAGGGTAGTGAAGAGTTACATATGTATTGATGAAGATCCAATGAGAAAACACGTGAACTCTAATAATCTTTCTCCTTCACCTCCCTCTCTACATCCTAGAATAGCCATAGTTTTTCCCTAGAAAAAAAAGAGGGCAAGGCCATAGGAAAGGTACGCCGCCTTAGTGAAAGATGGCAACTATCCTTGGGGAGAGAGATGCAACTCTAGGGGAAAACCGAGTCCCTCTCTGTTTTTATACCCCAAGGTTCTAGGGGGCTAGCCCAATAAGCCATCCCACTTCCTAATGAATGAATGAATTAATTAATTAATTAATTTTTAATAATCTCACCATCAATTTATAGTACCCACATCGCTATAAGCTCCAAATCAAGCAAATAAATAATCGATTTCGGCTATCTCAACGAGCCTCACGCATGTATAGCCTTGGATTCTCAAACTAAGCTATTGATTCCAAACTTAAGTTTTAAACTTCAAATTCAAAATTCCATCGAAAACTTAGGGGCATTACAGTATGCACAGTATAAAACATTCAAACTTCAAATTAGCAGAATGGCAAGGCTTTCAATTCAACTTTGTCAGGCATTTTAGGTGGAACAGAATGGGTTAACAAGTACAACTGATCTATGAATCGCATGACAACTCATGGAGCGACAGAAGGCCATGCTTACTCCCCTGCCAAAATCCTAAGACCCATCTCCCGCTGTGGACCTGATATAGCCACCACTAGCGCTCGAGTGGGTCATCCATCATGGCGTGAGCTCGTGTGGAGGCCTCCTCTTCCGATGAGTAGCCAGAGGGGATATATTGGTGCCGCGACAAAAGGAGGAGGGAACATGCATGGCGAGTAGAGGATGAGACGGTCTAGGTGAGGAGACCTCGGAGTCGAGCTAGCCTCCTGCTAAATGTGGTGTTATCGGCAACAAGACGGTAGTGTGGGGCGGTCGCCTCCTCCTCCTGAAGCCTACTGTAAAAAAATGTTGCAATTGGTAAGTCTATGTAATTGTGTTACTGCAACTATTATTTTCGGATATTGCAGCGCCACACATAAAAATGTGGTGGCGATGGCTTTTCCAATCTTAGAACAATGTTTTATTTTGTTGCAATAGTTTTTTATCAGATGCACTAATATTTCTTGTTTGTTCCAATTTTTTTTTGTATTGTGTTTTTTTTGGCATTGTAGATAAGATTGGCGGCCAGCTCAGTAACCTTTTTTTTTGCTACGCTTTACGGTTTCATGTTGTACCAGTTCGAAGAGTTTCTCTAAATGAGAACTGACGGTGGTCAAGATATTCAACCTTTTTTCTCTCTCTGTAGGCGTCCGGAGACTGGTCCATCCCTAGACAAATTCAAGCCAAAATCGGTACAAGCCTCATTCGCTATTTGTGCATGAGACACGAGCACGACGACACGAATATCACGGTCCATCCATCGCCATAGGACGGATGGCAGTCATGCACACTCATCACACTAACATAGGCGAAAAAGATAAATATTTTAGTTTTTTTGCATTTATATATATATTTTTCTACAAATTTAATTTTCTTTTGAATAAATCTATAAAAATAGCCTCTCCTCATCCGCAGAAGGCTACGCTATTTTTCTACAAATTTAGTTTTCTTTTGAATAAATCTATAAAAATAGCCCCTATTCAACCACGGAAGACCGTGCTTCCGTACTTCGGCAACACAATTTATCATGGCAGCGACACCTTCGAGCTCGACAGATTGGTACCGAGCATGCCTAGCTTGGTAACAATTTAATTGGTCATTTAATTGAGTAAAGTCACTTATTAAGTGATAAAATAATTAAAGTGATTAATTAAGAGAATAATCAAGGTGCTTAATTGATGAACATGCTGAGGGAAAGTTGCCCGATAGGAAAACATTGTGCGCTATTGTAGCATAGGAGATGACACATGTTATTTGTGCCTTCCGTGGTTGAGGAGGAGATCATTTTTAGAAATTTATTAGGAAATAACCAGATTTAAAAAAGAAATAAAAAAATAAAGGCCTCGGTAGGATCAAGATTTTATATAACCCTTAAAAGATCTAGATCATTATTTTTTAATCTAACTATTCACGCGAAGATACTTTAAAACTTGTAGATGTTTCCCCTCAGCAGCCAAGCGAGCAGTCGCTGTGGTCCAGTAGTGCGACTGCGCCCGCCGTCACGTCTCTTCTAGGTTTTTTTCTTGCCCTTCTCCATTCCTCTTCCGATTTTTCGTTTTCATTTTTTAATCGCTTCATTTATCAAAGGTTCTTGTCCTCCACACCACACTAATCCACCCATCTGTCTCCATCACCGAGCAGTCGTCCTCGCCCTCCCTTCTCGTGCTTTATCTCCTCTTCCTCGTTCCTCTCTCCCTACTTGTTTCTCGCCTCGTTTCAGGTCCAGTCCTTGGATTGGAGGTCAAGATTCCAAGAAACCCTCGGAAGGCGCATGTTTCTTCCCTTGTTTCTCGCAAGAACGGCTCCTCGGTGGAGAAGTAGAAGCGCTCGTCCCCTTCGGTCGATGGTATAGCTCTATCTTCTTTCTTGTAGTCTTTGTGCTTGATTCGTTTGTCGTGTGATTCCTGTAGCTTCGCCCCCATAGTTGTTGCTTGGCCTTGATTTTGGTTCATGGCACTGTGTGCTTGATTCGTTTGTCGTGTGATTCCTGTAGCTTCGCCCCCATAGTTGTTGCTTGGCCTTGATTTTGGTTCATGGCACTGTGGTGTATGTGCTATTGCTGCTGCTGCTAGTTTCATGGATTTATCTTCGTTTTGGTGTCAATTCGATTTGCCCTTCTTCATGACTCTAGTAGGTTGGTAGTTCTTTCCCCCAGGCCCAAAAAAACAAAAAAACAAAATGCCCCCAGACCTAGGAATAAAGTAGGCTGGTTAGTAGTTGCCTCTGTTGACTAGTCTCAACTCTCAAGTGTATCTTAGTTTTTCGACTGTTCTCTATATAAAAATTACGAAAATTACATTTTGGTCTGCTGTTGAATACAATGAAGTTTCACATCAATGGTAGTCCTCTGTTTCTTTATTTCCTTGTTCATAACTTTTTAAAAAATTTCAGATAAACGATCTATGATCTTGTCTTATGTCCTGTTCTTCATGTACACATTAGTGTAGAATTTGTTTTTCTTAATTGCTAGCGAAAAATGTTGTAGTACCGATCTCAGTAATCGAGGTCCTACCAGCTTCCTGCAATTCTGTTAGATCCATTGGAACAAACTTGATTAGATGGCCCAGCAGAACTTTTGAGACATAATTGGTCCATCATTTCTAGTGAAAGGATAGGATTGTTTTCATTTGCGCTTTCCTGATGGGTAGGGATGTTATCATCATGAGGCTTTAATGATATGATGATGCAGTATATTATTCACTAGCTCTATTTCATGTTTCATATTTTATTTTAATTTCTTAGGTATTGTGAACGTCCTTGGCTGGCTGGCCATCAATTCAGAACGAATTTGGTCCATTTCTTTTGGCTATAGGAGCTTCATTTGCGTGCCTTAGTCACATAATCTTTTTTTTTTATTTCCTTAGTAGTGTGGCTTTGTTCGGTTGTAGTTACATGCTTTCATAGCACATTTATAATTCTAGGAGATAATGCAATTTTGTTGGAATTTTTTAGCTTAATTGGATCTCTTGCTTGAACCAGTGTGCTTGTGAAATAATATCGATTAAATTTATTATCCATTTCTGTATTTTTTATGGCACAATCGATGGTTCCATGTCATGTTCTTTTCCTATATAACGGCAGCAAGTAGGGTTAAAAGTTAGACCAATCCCTTTTATTGGTTTACATCTGCTGATCAACAAAGTGGAAATCAATAGTCTTTGTGGGTTCCAGCCTTCATTTATGATGTTGGGGGACTTTGTCTGATGTTTGGCCACTTTTTGTAGCTAATACCTTGATGATCTTGTCTGAAATATCTATTACGATGGAGGAGCCCAACGATTTATTACATTGTCTCAGTTACTCAATAAATATTATGAGATTGTTTCACCTGACTAGCAAGAAATCTAGATTTAAGGACTTCATGCTTTCCGTTGGATTTGACTTATCTTCGTTGAGGTGGATGGGATATGGCCATCCATGGATTTAGAGTCATCTAATTGTTTGGATAGGTGGATGGATGGGATATGGATATCTAGTTTTTTGGAATATTCTCTCAAGATGCTGGATAGAGTCATCCAAAGAAAAATGCCGGACGGGCTCATCCAGTTTGTTGCATGAAGAGGTGTACTCGGTCAAATTCAAATTTCACCGAAGTTTACTATTCAAATTCAAATTTTGGTCTTATTTTGTCCGAAAATTCAAATTTCAGTCAAACTTCGATCAAAAATTCAAAATTTGTGCAAATTTTTTTTTTTGAAAATTCAAATTTCTGCCAAGTTTTGTCCGAAAATTCAATTTTTATTTGAAAATTCAAATTTTGGTCAAATTTTTCCAAAAAATTCAAATTTTGGTCAAATTTTATCTAAAAATTTCAAACCTAAATTCAAAACCTTGATTACAATTAGCCCATCCATCCTCATCCATTCAACCAAACAAAAAATTGACTCATTTTATCCATTCTCATCCATCTAACCAAACAAAAAATTGACTCATCCCTATCCACCCAACCAAATAACCACCTGGATGGCTCCATCCCACCCAGGCTGGATGGCCCATCCCATCCAGGCTGGATGGCCATATCCCATTCAACCTCATCCAATCAACCAAACACACCCTAAATGTTTGATTGTCACCAATTATCTTCTTTATGTCTAGCGTTTGCACTGAAGGATTGATTATGTGTCATTGAATGGTCCCTGTCTTTGTTCCTAGTTCCTACTTTATGCTGCTAAGCTACCTGGATTACTATATATGAATATATGGTAGGACTATGGCTGTAAGTGTCGGCTATTATTGGAGTATATGTATTCTATGGGTCAATCGATGATTCAACATAGCTCATTTTGGATTAGCAACTGTCTGGGTTCTTATTCTTAAATTGAAGTTGGCAATGCAATTTTTAAATTGTTAATGTAAAATCTACCTGCATTAAGTTTGTTTGATTTACTATCACTTTATCAATATCAAATTTAAATGACCCGCGACTAGATTACGCAACAAAATAGCCATTATCACAACAATAGAGCATTGATGTCTTCCTTGAGGAAGTTTATACCAATGAAGGCTTCCCATAACGGCATAATTCACTGTCAGAAATTGATTGGTCATTTGGATTAGAATAATGTAGATAGTATGGTCAGGTGTACATAGGGAACTTTTGCTTCTAAAAGTTATAACAGTAGAATTAGCAGAAGAGGTTGTCACTGTACTACGCTACAAGAACAAACAATGAAGGTCAAATTTCATAATCATCTTTAGACACTGTGGTCTGTCACCTATGAGTAAAGCTCTTAAATAAAATGCGATTTGTTGCCTAACTGCATCCCGTAACAATTCTTGTCCCACACATTTTAACTACTAGCAAACACACATAAATGCAGGTGTGTCAACTGTCAATCTGAATCTCATATGGTCCTTTTTATTATATAATAAATAAAAATTACAAAATACCCTTGTATATGATTAGTTTTGACTACCACATAGTGACTTTAAACCTATCATTAAGCGGTGCTTTCTTGGGGGTAATCATCACATGAGAGTAGTGTGCAGAATTAAAATTTTATTGACCAAAGACCCCAGCAGCATGTGTAGGGATGAAAACGGAAACATAATTTCTGACCGTTCCAGAGAAAAATGGAAACGGGAACGGAAAATGTCGGTACCTAAACGGAAATGGAAACGAGAGAGCTATTTCCGACGGAAACGGAAATTCCGTATAAATGAAATCGGAAATTCCGTCGGAAACATGGCCCACTTGGCCCAAAAAGGAGAATGGAGAATTTACATTTATTTGCGAATTAAAATAATTTCAGAAATACAAATGGCTTTATAGAAAATATCAAATAGAGTTCAAAAATTCCGGAAAAATTCTCAAAAATACTTTGGAACATTTTGAACCTAGGAAAATTATTTCTAGCATAATTTTGGTTTTACTTTTCACGAATAAATTAGTTTTATAAATCTAAAAATAGCAAAATGGTATTTATAAACTCCAGAAAATCCAGGATAAATCTTAGAAAATCATAAATGAACATTGAACAATAATATGCAAATTTTAGGGCGTTACACCTTTATAGTTGGAGGAGCAAGAGGATATCGATGATAATGATATGGAGGAGGATATGATGGTCTGATCTGGGGGACAAATAGCGAGCCTTCAGCTAACAAACTTGAAAAAAAACTTACTAGTGATACCAGTGAACATAACATTGTTCTTGTGTCCACCTTGGAGGTGTAATGAGTTACATTGTTTTTGCGGTCATGTATATTGTGATTATGTACTATGTTCTTGTGGAATTTTCCACTTTCGTTTCCGTATCCGCTCCGTTCCGTTCCACATCCGTTTCTATCACTATCCGTTTCCGGGGTTTCCGATTTCATTTCTGTTACCGGTAAAAAAAGTGGAAACGGAACGACCATTTACGGACCATTTTCGTTCTGTTTTCATCCCTAAGCAGGTGTGCCTCAGTAAACTGGAATTGTGGACACACATCTTTGCTGGTTACTGATTTATTAATGTCAACAAATTCAGGCATCTAAACAAGGAGTGCTCAGCAAGCACATGATCAAATCGCTGCTTCTTAGTTCTTACCGTGAAAAGATTGGAATATGAACTTCAAATTTATGAGGTTTGAGTTGGACACTGTTTGGTTAAGAATGAAGCCGATATGAATTCGTTAAAATGAAGCTAATCTACTTGGACACTGTTTGGTCAAGAATGAAGCTTTTATGAGTTTGTTAAAATGAATTTAATCTACTTTTACATATGGTCCTGATTATATTTTCTTTATACTTTTTCAAAATATAATTTAGTTCAAGACCATATGCCCAGGTAAAGTTGATGCAAGTTCAGGTGTTAAATTGGAAAGTATTTTAGGATGTGCTTATGTATTCTTTTATTACTTGGTTTTTGTAATATTGTTTATAGTCAGTTGATGATAGCGACATACTAAATACCTTTGTGATAAACATGGCAGGATCAACTCCCTGTTGAGTGTTGAGTATTGTCCCACAAGTTTGCAGTCACCAGTAGTC
This sequence comes from Otatea glauca, assembly GCA_036346275.1. Taxonomy (NCBI): domain Eukaryota; kingdom Viridiplantae; phylum Streptophyta; class Magnoliopsida; order Poales; family Poaceae; genus Otatea; species Otatea glauca. The sequence goes on from CM070729.1 coordinate 18,244,445, forward strand.
AGCTAAGGCTTCAAACCATACATACAGATGCTCAGATGATTCTTAAATGGCACACTACAATAACTCAGTGCCTTTAGGGGAAAATGGAAGGTTCTATATAAAGCAAAACCATCTGGATCTTCACTACACTTCTTGTGATAATGGGTCACAGAATAGTTCTAACCCTCAAGTATTTGAAGCACAGTACTGCACGCTGGAATCATCCTCGGCAAATGGTGTTTATCCTGCACAAAGCTCGACATCTTCGCATAGCATCTCCCCTGTAAGTGGGAGCCCCCTGTCTCAGCATGATAGCCACTCAGACCATGCGTATAGTTCGCCTCCAAGTGCTTCCTGTGTCACTGAGGTTGCAGATCTCCAGGTTAAACTAAAGGAGCTAGAGAATGCAATTCTTGGACCAGAATTTGACATAGCTTCTGACAGCCCTGAGAGTTCCTTACAAGCCAACATGCCTATGAAACCAAATAACTGGAGACAGCTTCTGGGAATTAATGCAGGAGACTTGAAGCAGGTAATCATAGCATGTGGTAAGGCTGTTGCCGAGAATGATGTCTTTACAACAGAACTACTGATATCCGAGTTAGGTCAGCTGGTGTCTGTCTCTGGAGATCCAATGCAACGATTGGGAGCCTATATGTTGGAAGGCCTTGTTGCCAGACTTTCTTCCTCCGGAAGTAAACTATATAAATCCTTGAAGTGTAAAGAACCTACAAGCTCTGAGCTCATGTCATACATGCATCTCCTTTATGAGATCTGCCCATTCTTTAAGTTTGGTTACATGTCAGCAAATGGTGCCATTGCTGAGGCTATTAAGGGCGAGAACTTTGTTCACATAATTGATTTCCAAATCGCGCAGGGGAGCCAGTGGGTAACTCTGATACAGGCTCTTGCAGCGAGACCTGGGGGTCCACCACGCCTAAGAATCACTGGTATCGATGACTCGAATTCTGCTTATGCCCGAGGTGGTGGACTGGATATAGTTGGGGTGAGATTGTATAATGTTTCTCAGTCGTGTGGTCTTCCCTTTGAGTTTAATGCTGTTCCAGCTGCTAGCCATGAGGTTCACCTTGAGCATCTTGATATGAGACCTGGGGAGGTTATTGCTGTGAATTTTGCCTATCAGCTGCATCACACTCCTGATGAAAGTGTAAGCACGGAAAATCATCGGGATAGGATTTTAAGAATGATCAAGAACCTCTCTCCAAGGGTGGTAACCCTCGTTGAGCAGGAGTCAAATACAAACACAGCTCCATTCTTCCCAAGATACTTGGAGACTCTTGACTACTATACTGCCATGTTTGAGTCGATAGATGTTGCTCTCCCAAGGGATGACAAGAGACGGATTAGCGCGGAACAACACTGTGTTGCAAGGGATATTGTTAATTTAATCGCGTGTGAGGGTGCTGAAAGGGTTGAGAGGCACGAGGTGTTTGGAAAATGGAAGGCAAGATTTCAAATGGCTGGATTTAGGCCATACCCGCTGAGTTCAGTGGTGAATAACACCATCAGAACACTGTTGCATAGTTACAACAGCTACTACAGGCTTGAGGAACGAGATGGTATCCTGTACCTTGGATGGAAGAATAGAGTATTGGTTGTGTCTTCTGCATGGTGGTGACATGTCTTCTGAAGAACCTCATGTATGTACATCGTTTGCATCTCTGATTTTTTATTCTGCGGTGATTTGTGCTAGATTGTTCCATAGTACTCTATTGCTACAAACAATGAAATGTCTTCAGACGGGTACATCTAAATACAATACACACACCATTCTATCTAATGCCAGTTAAGAATTGCTTTAATGATAAAACAAGTTCTGAGATTAGTGAGATATGACTCAACAATGTCAGACATCCTTTTATGTGTACACCATATATTGACGCTAATGCATGGTTCAAATCTTTGTGCATAGTGTGCAATTAGGAAATAAAACCTATATTGGATTTCACAAGTGGTGTAAGTTTAGTATCTCCAGTTATCATCATTTTCAAAAAGGGCTGAAAGGGGATCACTAGAAATTCGTATTCTGACAGGTTGGTCAAAATTCAACAAAAAGAATAGTTCTCCATAAAGTGCAAGTGTGTAGCATACACCAAGGGGCTGTAACCCCTTTGGGCAAGTTTTGTACCTGTGGGCACCAAAAAAGTTCCCTTGCTCCTGTCCCCTCCTTATGTGTTGCTTGGTTAAGCCCCAAAATCTGTCCCATAGGCTGAGTGATTGAATCTTTGCACTCTTTTGGCTCCCAAGTGGTACATGTCTAGTGCCACAGCAAAGCTTGAACAGTAACTGATTTGATTCATCTCAGCTAATTTTTTGTATGTTCCTTGTGCTGGCCAACTTCTCTTTTTCCCCTCTTTTGTTCGCATCTCCATGAACCATTGTTCATGGTAGATCATTAATAAGAGTTGGTTTATGCACCATGATGCCAATTTGGGTATTACTAGTGAAAAATCTTGTGTTGGTTAGTTACCTTATTTTTCTTAGAGCCAAATCCACCCCCTAACTAGACCTATCTCTTTAGTAGTGCATAATATTATTGTTTCGAAATAATGGAAAAATTAGAGAAAAATACTGTTTGCTGTCCTTGTCCTTTCGCCATACAGTTTTTGGGTTTATGTGGAGATAGATAAACTTGAAATTAGTGTTTCAGTTGCTAGTTCTCAACTTTTTTTCATATGGTAACCAACTAACCATTTCTAACAGCTTCAATGCTGGATTGTAGTTTATTTATGACACTATATCCTTTCTTACAGCGCTGTAGCTGAGACTAGCAATTCTTTCTAATATTACTTTGATATATTAATATTTGAGTTTTCACTATGGTCATTATCTCTGAAGTCTAAAGGTTATACAACAAACCGGAAGTAAAACAACATTTAAGAGCTACAAATCGAACACGTTCATACATCTGAAGTCACCCACTTAATTTCTTCATATTTGTTGCTTTGCAGGTCCATCGCGTCTTGGTATCCAGCTCGCAGATGCAAGATGGAACCTGAGCTTTGCAGTGATACAACACTATGCAAACCTATAACTGCGTGCTTTGTTGCTTGCTGCTTGTCTGTGTTCAGTAATCAACTCACCCATGCTCACCAGCCTTATAGATCTAATTAAATGGTCATCTCATGGTCTGAAGTCCTCGCCACAAGCTGCTTCGACATTTGTAACGTAGAAGCTGTAACTGTGTTTTCTTCGCCCTAAAAATATTAATAGGAATTTGGTGTCGATCCAAAGCTGGGCTGTTCTTCCTTTTAGGTTTGACATATTGTAATGTCCAGAGATTAAGGTAGGCAGGCAGGCACAAGAGGCCCCTGTTAGTCCCTGTCTGTTGTGTTGACCCCTACTTTGTAGATTTCTGGAATGCTATATAATGGTTTGTTGTGATGCTATTTCTGGCTCATGTATCATAATCTTGTGTTGTATCCTGCAGTTAGTATCACAGGACTCTTTCATTTCATAGCATTGTTTTCGTCATTTTTTGTTCTGATCCTGACTATACAAACTTTGGAGAAGCGACGGGACATTTTTTTTTATGGACGGAGTTTTTTTTTCACATGTTCATGCATACATGTATTACTATCACAAATCAAATGTGCCTTGAGGTTTATTGAAATTTTTTAAATTGACATCACACTCCCATCTTCTAATCATCGAATATCTCTTACATATTTTCTAATTATTGAATACATTTTGTTCGAGTCTTAAGCATATTTGAGGGTTAACATAGATTCTGCTTCTTTCGAAGCGACGCTGCCTTTGATAGATGACAGCACGAATCATGCATGCTCGAAACACGCCAGATTGACAGATTCTGATGACCAGTTGTGGATCCAGCATTTTTGGAATGGGTCCTAGAGACTCAGTTAGCAAAATATTGTTCAATAGAAGAGGAAGATCCACGGTAGCAAAATTTGTTTATTCTAAGACAACATCTCAAAATAATTTAGAAAAACTAATAGTTGCCCTTGCGTTGCTTCAGCTCTAATGGCCGATTCTATATATAAAAAATTGTCACCAAATTCTTTGTCGTTCAAAGAACACATCTTATTTGAACACATGCTACAGCAAAAAAGTTGAATAAGCCTTTCCATATACTAAGAAAATCTAAGTACCCTCCGCGTAACCAAAATATAATCCATCAATTCTCGATACCGGCTCCCCTAAACTCCACTCACAAACTTTACCACGACAATTTCCTTTGAATCTATACCCTTTTATAATGCATCTAAGCAATTTTTCCTACATCCACCCTAAATAATGCATCTCATTAGAGATGACCCAATGTTCGTGCACCCAGCAAAATGTCCCCAGAAACTTGCATTCATCAAAATGAACGTCTCAGATCTTTCCTCAGTTTTATTCACCCACATCCGATGGCCATTATTTAGTGTGTCTAATCATCCCTGTGGCCGACAACTGACCTCCCCTACCTACATATTTGGAAGGAGAGCGAATCAAACAAGGAAATAAATAAGGAGGATCCGCATGCAAGGAAACCAGACTTGAATTTTTTACTGGCCAAAATTGTACGTACTACATATTTGGAAGAAGGGTAAATCAAACAAGAAAATAAACAGGGAGGATCCACATGCAAGGAAACAAGACTTGAATTTTTATTGTCCTGGCATTGTGATCGTATTTTTTTCCAAATATGACCCTTCTCGAGACTTTTTTACGGATCTAGCCACATAGAGCCTAATTTCAGTGCACGGAGAGCGCTGAATTTTTGTTTTTATTTTTTATCTAAGGAACCAATGGTGCGTGAGTCTTTGCTTAATTTTTTCAATTTTTCTCATGAACCGGGCAGCGACGAAAGCTTTATTTAATTTTTATCTTTTTCCTTACGGATCCGGTGATGGTCGGCGAGCGATTTATTTTTCCATATTTTTCCGAAATAATCCTCAGAGCCCACAACATGCAGACCTTCCTCACCTCCGGCATCAACAAGGAAAAGGAAACAAATGTCTTGGAATCAAGGAAAAGGAAACAAACGTCTGGAAAAGGAAAGGACCATACATTACATCTTGAGAAATGGAAACCGGAGATGGGGCGCATGCCACGGAGAACGCAGTCCGCAATGGCTCCACAGTCGTCATCGGTGGCTTTTTGACACGGCGAGGTTCTTTGTTAGCGACCTCGCGACACGCCGTGCCTCGGCAAATTTATAATTTAAATTTTTTGAAAATAATTTTATTAAGTACAAAATAATCGAAAGTTTTTTGAGAATTTTTCTAGAATTTTTAACCTAATGTGCTATCTTTTAAAAATCCTTATATATTTAAAAAATGAAGGCAACTCACTGTAGCTTCTTCTAGTGCACTCGGACAAAGAAGTTTCTTATCTTCCTCCTCCATTAAAGCAAGAAAGAAGCTCCAAAGCTCCATCAATCCTGCACCAAATCTCCTCTTTTCATCTATGGTGTTAATTCCCTAAATTTCGTACTCTATTGCCAAAATTTCCTCCCAATCTGATTTGATCCCAAATTATGGTTTCCATAAATATGCTTGTTTCGGGCTATAAAAGCCGGCGAGCTCTCCTCCACCCCATCGCATTGCGTAAATCCCCAAGTGCTCCCTCTTGTAAAGATCGTCGGATTTTGGAGGTAACCCAAGCCATCACCGTCATCTTTCCCGGCGAAATTCACCGCAACCGTGACTCCTCCCCTGTAGACGCCGGTGTCGGCGATCTCGTCACACCAATGCCGACCCACTGCGACCGACCGGCCACCCCTGGCCTTCCCTCCCCTTGCGCTGGCCAAGTCCAGAGAGCACGCTGTGCTCTCTGTGGAAGCTGCAAAAAACATAATCTAAAATCAGAAAATTCTTTTTTCTTTTTCTTTCTTGATTTAAAATCTTTTGGGAGCCCGTTTTCGCCTATTCGACCTCCATTTAGTTCCGTTTTTCTTTCTAAATTCATTTAAAAATTCTAAATTTCTCTTTTATTATTAAGTGTTGTATTCATACTTATCTTCTCATTTAATTGATAAGCGGGTATACTGCTGTCGTAGTGTTAGCACAGGCACTATACTAGTACATACCATAATTACTCAACTACTTAATTTTGTTCAAAACAGTGAGCACACACCATGGATGTTATGCTGAATTTGTCATATTTGTTTTAGAGAAACTTTGCAAATATACATACGAGAACTTGTCATACATGATACATCTATGAATTTTCGGGAGTATTTTCTCTAAGTTCACCGAACCAAAATAGGTGCATAGATCCATCTGCGCATACAATACATTAATTTGTTGGTTTAACCATCACAAGTGTAAATCCTAAGGGCCTGTTTGGTTCTCAAACCTCGCCACACTTTGTCATACACGAGTTAGGCAAATTTGATCAAATTAGATGCATGTTTATTTCATAGTCACACTTGTGACAAGATTTCTTTCTTGTCATCTAGATCCTATGCGTCATAACAAAAAAAAAGTGTAGCAAAACTGTTTTTCCCAACTAAAATGTGGTTTCAATTTTAATAACCCAATCTTATACGAGTTTAACCTGAAAATATGGTGAAGTATATCAGTCCTATTTATTATTATTTATTATATGAACAAAACATGACCTAGGTACCCACCGATCACCGTTTCTTCACGAAAGGGGAAGGAGTCTAGTCGCAGCTTTTTTTCCTCCATTGATTCCATATCTGATCTCTGGATCGATCGAGATGGGGCTGCTCTTCGTGGAGGTGCTGCCGCGGGATGACGACGGGGAGTCCGTGTCGGCGGCGGCGGCGGTGCTCAAGTGCCGGCGGTGCCGCGTGGACGCCGCCTCCTCCGACGCCATCCTCTCCAGGGACTTCCAGGGCCGCTTCGGCCGCGCCTACCTCTTCGACTACGTGTATGTACGCACCCTCTCGCTCCCCGTACGTAGTGTACTTCGCTTCCATTCCTTACGGTTCATGGTGGGTTCTTGAACCCCTTAGTTCTCCCCCGATTTAGGCGAATTTTCTTGATCGATCATATGTTGGTTGTGGTGGGTCGCGTTTCGGTTTTCTGGAAATTCGGTGCTAGTGAATCGTAACTCGATTAGCGCGACCGACGTTGCCAATGGAATCGTGCGCGTGAGAATGTTAGGGATTTGAGTGTAGGGAAGGCTGTTGGGGATTAAGTTCGTGATTCGATTGTTGTAATGCCTTAATCGAAAGTGTGGATACTGATATTTGAACAACGATCCAATTGTTGGCCTGTGCGCAATTAATTAATTGATGGGCAATAACAAATAAAAAATTGCTCCAAACAGTAACGAGTGCTTAGCTTTGCTTTTCGGATTGACGGTAGTGATTCAGATAGTGATACAAGATATAAAGATGGTGGATACAGATGCTTAAACACAGATCCGATTGTGGGCTTGTGCTCCTCTGATCGGTTAGCGCAATTAACATTTGATGCTTGCCTAAGCGCCATTGCCTGACTGGCTCATCGCCTTGGTTGCTTTTGGGACTTACAACTTGTTCGAAATCATCGCCTTGGTTTACCACCAAAGATCATGGGAGGCTATGTGCAGCTGCAGTCACCTTGCCTCTGGGCCTCCTTTTGTATTTCACGACACATATTTCCTCCATTTTATCAACATATAAAGGACCAATTACTGTTGTAGTTTGACTCCAGCAACTAGCTTTTGGAAACAACCAGACATTCGGACTTATTTGTTTGTTGGATCTAATTCTAAATCATGGCATGCATTCAGTTTATTTGTGAAATACATTTTATGTTTTGATGTTTGACTTTTCATTCTTCAGGGTGAATATATCCCTAGGCCCTAACGAGGACCGATATCTTACGACAGGACTTCATACGGTGAATGACATCTACTGTAGCTGCTGCCAGCAAATTCTGGGCTGGAGATATGTAAGTTAACATGGAAATTTGCTTCCAGCCTATAATCATGGTTGTCTTATGTTCTGATTATGTGTAAGTGTTCTAATGGACAAATTCCAATTCCCAGACCAAGGAATTATGTAAAAATTGTTGGAGAAAAGCATGAGTTTGAATTAATGGGAGTGCTGTGCACAAAAGAACTTAAACACTCCATGCTTCTTAACACCATCTTCTACTTGTAGTGTTTCTTACCTTCTTCTAGTCCTACTTAAATGTTTTCTTTTGCTTTATTAGGTTCAATTGTTCTATTGAACAATGATTTGCTAACTTAGTCTTTCTATTGACCATATTGTTATGCCTCGATAGATATTTAAAGTTTTTCTGATTAGAATCCATTCTTGGGATGTGAACAGCGATGTTTCCATGAAATAATATGTATCTTGCCTCAGTTGGATATGTAATTTTTTCTGGTTAGCGTCAATTTTTGGGATGTGAATGTCACTGTTAGAACTCAATTGTTGTCAATGGTCTCCACTTATAAATGTATATCAAGTTTAGCTTCCATAAAGTATTCTGCTGTTTTTAGCATAGGTAAGATCTGTGGTTAATCATTCAACAAAAAGTACTTGTGTTTCACTCTCTGTTTTTGCAACTGATAAATGAGGATTAACATTTTGAACAACAACGGTTTAATGTTGAAACATGGTGCTCCACTAACATTGGCAGATTTAATTCATTTGAATGTGGCCTTTAATGCAACTGAAGATTTTACCACTCATTGTTGTAGATAATCGAGGTTCTGTACAAGCCTTTCGTTTTAAATTGAAATGTAGCTCATTACCTTCAGTATATCTTATTTATGTTCAATTTGGTTTCTCCAACTACATCAGAGTATCATAGTTTCACACTGAGCCTATGTAATACTGTCACTATACAATGATTTCCTCGTCAGAACATTTCTGTTATGTGTGACTTCCCGGTTACCTTGTTCTGCAACTCTTCAGAGCCCTTTGCCCCATCAAGGCACAAGTTGTTGTGGTTTTCCCTGTCGATCTTGCAACTTTGTTTATCACTTCTGCCTTGTTCTTGTATGATTTTGTTCCATACTAGTAGTAAGGAAAGTACAACTACTAACATCTGTCCTCAACTGTATTATGATCCGAATACTGCATGTGATATATTGATTTTATTTAGCAGACATGCTCACACCTCTTCCATTTATTAACAAATACTGGAACCGTGCTCCATTGAAATTCACATGTTTAGATACATGATCTTTTGCACCCAATTATTGAATTAGGTTATTTCATGGTTGTTTTTAGTTGCATGTGAATGCTAATTTATGCTTTTGGTTATATCATCTCCAGAACATTACATGAGTCAATGCATTGTTGCTATTTCATTTTCGTGAGTAATTTGATTGGAGCATTCATGTACTCATCACCTTTACTCTTCACTCATCCTACTTTTTAATAACACGATAACTCCATATCTTGGGATCTATACACAGCGTGTTTTACCATTGTACTTCTCTTGATATCTTGTTATAGTAATACTTGGCTTCCCTAGTCACCTTATTCCATTTTCTCGGATTGATGTGTACCATATAATGTGCTGCAGGAGAAAGCCTACGAGGAGAGCGAGAAATACAAGGAAGGGAAGTTCATCCTGGAGAAAGCTAGGATGTGGAAAGAAGCCCTGTGAAAGGCCTCACGTCATGGAACCCCGGAATTGTATGTACGTACTTAGATTCAGACATTGGTGGTTTCCACAACCAATTCAGAATAGTAACAGACCTGGACGACAATGGTTGTAGTATATATATGTAGTATCATGTACTCCTGGTACTAGCAAAAAAATAGCTGTGATTGACTTGAGAATGAAGACTGACACAGAACATCATTAGTTTTGTGGTGCATTTTGGCATACTTGCACAGTAACAGCTAGCCATAAATGATTGCTGTTAATTTCACTCTTTTGAACTCCTAACCTTCAAAGAGTATTCATTCCACTGGGCCTTTGAACAGTATCTGTTGGCGAATAACTCCCATGGAGCTAATGGCAAAAGAGAAAGAAAAAGAAAGAGCTACATGTTTTGCAGTTCCATAGAAGAAATGCGCCATTTTTGCACTTGCTGATAAAAAAATTAGGCTTCTTTTTAGGAGAGTTTTGTGTTTGCCACTAGCGTGGATCTATTCGCTCTTCAATCTATTAGAGTAGAGATTGAACTCGAGAATGAGAGATTATTTTTTATTGCACATGTGTTACATATTTATACAAGTTAATGGGTAAAAGTTGATGGTGTATAAAAGATAAAGATACAAAAGACACTCATTCTAAGATATGACAGTTAATTGCTCACTTAACTCCTTAACACTCCCCCTTGGGCAAATAACACAGATTTCATGTGCTTCGATAAACTTCTCCAAAAACCTTGTGGAAAAATATGAGGATAAATTCGTTCTCATAATTATATGCCATCTAAAACTCATTTAAAACCCAATGAAAAAAATATAAGGAGAAATTTTATAGCGTAAGTTCACATTTAATGTTGTCTCATTAAAAACCTTCTATAAGAAACTATTTATCTAAAACTCATAAAGGAAAATAGTGCAACATGTTCTAGTTCACGATTAACTCCCCCTCAACCTTGCAACTCACGAAGCCGTCTCATATCGATCTCTTGGACACATCTTTGAAACAAGGACGTTGGTAAAGACTTAGTGAATAAATCGGCTAGATTTTCACATGACTTTGTTTGCAAAATATTTATCTCACCATTCTTTTGAAGTTCGTGAGGATAAAATAGCTTATGAGCAATATGTTTTATTATTTTACTCTTTATATAGCCTGTTTGCATCTAAGCAACACATGCAGCATTATCTTCATAGATAATGGTAGGAGATTCCAATGGATTAATACCACACGACCTTTGTATGTGCTTAATCATTATGCGAAACCATACACATTCACATAATGCTTCATATAAAGCAATTATTTCAGAATAATTAGTGGAAGTGGCTACTAAAGTCTGTTTACAAGACTTCCATTAAATAGCTGTACCACTATAAAGGAAAACAAATCCAGTTTGTGACTTGACACTGTGGGGATCAGACAGATAGCCAGCATCTGTGTATTCAATTAAAGTCATATCTTGATTTCTTTGGAACATCAAACCAAGATCTTTTGTACCATTAAGGTACCTGAGGACTTGTTTAACACCAGCCAAATGCTTTTTTGTTGGTGATGCGCTGTATCTAGCTAATAGATTGACTGCAAATGCAATGTCAAGCATGGTGCAATTAACAAGATACATTAGTGCTCCGATGGCACTAAGATATGGAACTTCCAATCCCAATATCTCTTCATCCTCTTCCCTAGGTCTGAATGAGTTTTTATCCACATCAAGGGATCTCACGACCATAGGTGTTTTCATTGGATACGATTTATCCATATTGAATTTCTCTAATATCTTCTGGATATATGCAGATTGGTGCACAAATGTTCCTTCAGGAACATGCTCAAGATGTAAGCCTAAGAAAATTTGGTCTTACCCAAATCTTTCATCTCAAACTCTGTCACAAGATGGTTACTTGCCTCTTCTATGTCCCTTGTGGTTACGATGATATTTAAATCATCAACATATACTGAGATGATACAACATCCACTTTGGGATTTCTTTATAAACACACATGGACAATCATTATTATTGGAGTATACTTTCTTTAAAAGAAACTCACTTAGTCGGTTGTAACACATCCTTCCCGACTACTTTAATCCATATAGCGACTTTTTCAACTTGACGCTATACATGTTGCGATTTGCATTAGGATTCGAAATTTTAACCCCTTCAGGGACTTTCATGTAAATATCCGAATCTAATGACCCATACAAATATGCAGTCACTACATCCATTAACTGCATTGATACTTTCATATTAACTGCCAGAGATTAGATATCGGAACGTTATTCTACTCATAACGTGAGAGTATGCCTCATCGTAATCAATGCCGGGTCTCTCTGTGAATCCTTGAGCTACAAGCCTCACTTTATATCTCACCACTTCATTGTTTTCATTTTTTTTCCGAACGAAAAAACCATTTGTTTCCCACAGGAAACACTTTACGAGGAGTTGGTGTTACTAGACCAATTACCTCCCTTTTATTAAGCGAGAGCAATTCTGCTTCAATTGCTTTCTTCCATTTGACCCAATATGAGCGCTTAATGCACTCTGTCGTGGTCTTTGGTTCTGGATCTAGTTGAAGGCTCTCGGCAATCATTGAGGCAAAATGTATATCGACAATTGTAGTATCTCTTTTATATAATTCTCCCGAATTGACATAATTCATGAAAATTTCTTCATTTACATCCTCTAACTCCTTATGATTTCCCATAACAACGGAGTCTAGGGGTTTCGATGTCCCAACATCTAAAATTGTGTGCACTTTGATGCTGGATTTACCATTCCTTCGATGATTCTCAACCTCATGTTGAGTTTCTTTTACTGATTCAAGTAGTGTACCTTTACCTTTAGAAGAATTTCGTTTTTGCGGACGTCTCCGGAACTAAGTCCTTTTTATTCGGAACTCTCCCCCTCTTCTTCTCATTAGGCAAGAGTAGCTTTATGAGGTATCTTCACTCTTTCTGGTACATTGACTGCGAGTATATATGATTTTGTAACACCCTTGTAATCAGAAAATGCATCTAGCGGATTATTTGCAATTTGTTGCAAATTTATTATTCTCTAAACCTCCAGTTTAGATAGTTTATTTTACGAGAATCAAATGTTGAAGGCAATTTTCTTTAAGACCAAAATATGAGAAAATCAAAGAAAAGATAAAAATCCATAGTACATACAAAGTTTCAACTAAAGTTTATATTTTATCTTTTTAGTATTTTGGTCTCCTTTAACCATTTTATTTGACTTGGCTTTTATAAATTATAAATTTTAATTTTTATGTTAAATGTTCAAGAAAAAAATTAAAAATAGGAATTTTAAATTAAAATCATGATTAAAATTTTATTTTATTAAATTTTGTAATTTTTAGGGTGTTACAACATGGTAGCCCACATGTCATGGTTTTTGGTGTTTTCGGAGCCAGTTTTCTAGAGGATCGCGCTTGGGATGGCCGAAACAAGCGCATTGCATGCGTGAAGGGAGGGGGACAATAGACAAACTTTCCTCTTATATTAGTAGAGATAGATATATAAAGATTTTTGTATAATTTTTTGAGAAATCCTAAGAGTATTGTTCACGAAGGGTTTTGGATAAAGGAATTAATCTTCCTTAAGAGAGGGAAAAAGAAAGGAAAACTAAAATTTCAGTGAAAACTAGTCAAGTGTCTGCGTTTCAATGGAAACATATTTTTAACCAAATAATCAAATCATGTCACATGTTTACAAAAAATAAAATTGCACCCTTGAGTTGCTACGGAAGGGAGAAGTGGGTAATGGCCCCGCCAGGGGAAGCGAGTGTGGTCGGAAAGAGAGAGATGCAGTTAATTTCCTTTTTATCCTGTGACCCATTCATCGGATCGTAGCTTTTCTTATAGAGGAGAGAGAGAACGGACCACCACCACTAGCTCATATTTATATATTAATTAGTCATGTGTCCGTGCGTTGCAACAAAAACTCAATTTGGGACAAAAAATTATTTGCAAAGAGCACTAACCCTGTCTGAATGATACTATTCACTCTGAATGTGCAATGGTTGAATGATTAAATAAATTCATTGAAACATACAAATTCCAAACACCTATTTACAAACTCGTGCGTAAAATTATCTTTAATTTCACAATCTAAAGGCCCTCACTTTTGCAAATTTTAGATACACATAAGTACTGCTTATGTACAAACACAATAAATAATAAACAAGGTTATATAAAAATCTCATTTGAAATGCATGATTTTTTCATATGAAACAATGTAATTCTCAAACCGTACAATGAACATATCATTAAACATGACCCCAAACCATACCATGAACATCAATTTTTTTCGGCATATTTAGTAATATGTCGTCCTGTATGGATAGCTCAACTGTTGGTTCACAATATCAGTGTTGTTCTCTACAGTATCACCCTATGTAGTCTTGACACCAAGAATCAACTCACCATTCTCCACGAATAAGTAAGTTAAGATGATGGCAGCTCATAATTAATATCTTTGATTTCTAGGATCTAGAGCATCCTATTTCACCAAAGCTGAAGTTTGAATTTTTTATGAGATGTTTGCACTCATGGCAGCGCTTTGTTTAGTTTGAACTGCAGATAATACAAATCCAACCCTCTTACCATTAGTATCGAGGCCGTCTAGCTAACTTTTAGCCCCCTTTACAAAAGTCTAACAAAGCTCGGGCATCCCCAAGCTCAAACTACACGAGAACAACTACAATTCTACATAATCTATGAGCTAGAAGTAAAGGTATAGAGATTTTAGGAAATCACACCTATGTCGCCCACAACCCTCCTCATGGAAGCGGTCGTTGTGCATGTAGAAGGCACCGGACGTGGGCACCGCGAATAGCTCGTGCTCCTTCTCCTTCTCCTTCTCCTTCTCCTCCCGCTCGACCTCCGGCTCCGCTCCCTCCTCCCCAACCTTCTTGCCCTCGTCCCCCTGGCTGCCGGCGGCTTCCTTGGGCGGCACTGCCCAGCCATCGTACTCCTCGAAACCCTCGCCCACCTCCTCCTTCTCTAAATCATCATAGTACTCCTCGTCATCCTCCTCATCATCCACCTTGTCCTCGTACACCTCCGGGGCACCCTACCCATCGTCGTCATGGTCAAGCCCGATCTGCGCCCTAGGCGGGCGCCTCCCCCCTCGAACCCCTCATCATCACTGGCCTCCCGGCGCCACATCTCTGGGAGCGGCATGTCGTCGGGGTTGCTCACGTACTCCTCTCCTCCATCCCTTCTGTAAGATCAAGGATGCCGACTAGAGGGGTGAATAGGCGGCTATAAAAATTTCTTCTACGATTAATTAAAATCTTGCCTAAGTGCTCTTATATCAAAACCTAAATGATAATAGATGCGAAAGCGATAAACTAAGATTTTGACAACTAAAGCCAAAGTCAGTTAGCCTCACTAAGTGCACTAACTATTTATGTCTCTAACAATAATTTATAATCTTAAATACAAGCAATCAAACCATCAATTATATGAATATAAATTACTTGAGTATAAATAAAGAATATAATGCAAATCACAAGACACACCGATATTTTACCGTGGTGTGCAGAGACTTGCCGGTCTTCTCTAATCCACGTTGAGGCAAGTCCAAACCACTTTGGACTGGCTCCACGAATTGAGCACCCTCCTCGATTCCACTAGTGGTAGCTCTTTCCCCCTCCGGGTAGGTGAGCTCCAACCTTCACAACTCGTCGGGCCTTCTCACAATCTTCTTTGAGAAGGTCACTGAACCAACGACGCTCCACACCGTCCAGGTGTCGGCAAACACCAAGAGCAACAAGTCAAGCCCTCTAACTTGAGCTCCACCAACTGCAACACATGCACAAGGCTTTCTTCAAATGCAACATATGCACAAGAGGCTCCCAATCTACTTCTAATTGCAACACATGCAATTAGAGCTCACTCTTAGCTCAAGAACCAAATTTGAGAATGCAACACATGCACAAGACCACACAAATGCTTAACAAGGCTAACCACCTCCAAATGTCAGCCCCTAAGGCTCCTTATATAGCCTCCACAAGAAAAACTAGCCGTTGGGGGGCAAAATGGGAAAAAATGCCCAAGAGGCCCGGTCATACTACCCTAGGGCCGGTATGACCGGCCTCTAATCCAACGGCTAGGAAAAACTAGCCGTTACACAGAAAATCCGATCATACCGCACCCAAGGCCGGTATGACCACTCTACGGCCGGTATGACCGGAGGGGGTTCGGTTATACCGGGCTACATCCCCCAAAAGACACTCCTCTGTAAAAAACACACCGGGGTGTCCCCGGTCATACTAGAGACCGGTATGACCGGAGAAGGTCCGATCATACCGGACTTGGGGCGGTATGACCGGACTAGGGGCGGTCATACCACTCCTTCAACCACTAAAACATCCATAACTTTTTACTCCGAACTCCGGTTTCGGTGATCTTTGATTCTATGCGAAGCTTATCACGAGGGCTACAATCTCCACCAATTTTCAAGATTTAAGCAACCATATATATTTTTGCATATCACAAAAACAAAGACTCTAATGTAATCATTCAAGTCTAAAATCTGATTTTTCGAAATCCCTCATATAGACTTGATCAAGGGCATGACTACAAGCTAGAGAGAGTCAATAAGATCAAATATTGAGCCATGTGATGATCAACTCATGATCAAACCAATTTGCAAACTCTATTCACATGCTCCAAGATAAGATTCAATTAAACTATATTTTGCAAAAACTCATTTTGCAAACACAAAGCATAAACCTATCTTAGCCTTTGTGATGATCTACACGTGATCAAGTCACAAGCTAAGACTCCGATGCATGAGCTCTCTATTTGCAACACATGCAAATATCTAACTCCATACAAACAACCGCTTAAACCAACTTGCATAAGTTATCTCCTTTTGCAACACATTCAATCCATAGCTCTATGCAAAAACCAAATCAAGATTCAATAAGAAGCAAGCATGAGCTCCCTTATTTGCAACACATGCAAATACTTAGCTCATACAAGAACCAACCAAGAGAGTGAGTTAGAGTGAACCGGATTGAGTTCATCAACACATGATGAAGCTCAAGCTATAAGACTCGACCCCTCTTAATAGTACGACAACCTATACTAGCAACCTGATCTCACATCCAAACACCGAGACCGGTAAAAGACTAGAAACACATCCTTAGCCCTAGCTAGTTATACCTTTGCCTCTAGCACATCCACTTAGAGCTTTTATGATTTCCATCATCTTCTCTCCAAACCGGGTCCTTTCTTCTTATTCATCAACACATGATGAACCTTTTCTAGCTTCACTTCACTTTGGGATTCATCCTTGAAGCTTATAAATATATAATGACTTCTTCCCGATTCTTCATTTTTTTGGACTCAACCTACCTCACAACTCATGAAAGATTGTTAGTCCAACAAACACGGTTGCATCAATCATCAATTGCACTCCATTAAACATATAATGGATGTCCCCATGATCGATTGAGCACAATCCTAATCAATTTGAATGATTTAAAGGTGTCTTGAGTACTTTGATGCAACTAATGCTTCATTATACTCAAGAACTTTTCGCTTGTCCTTAACCAATGAAGAAACATCATCAACACATGATGAAACATTCTTTGATTGGTTGAAAGACAACCGAACTCAATTTAAATTTCATTTAAATTGATATGAGTATATATTAACTACATAAGTTTCATATACTCATTTTGATGGTTACTAAGTAATGATCTAAATTATGTTGGAGTGGTGGAAAGGGATCAATACTCTTAATATCATCAACAATAGAATAAACTTCATTAAATATGTGCATATAAATAGTTGAACTTGGAATCAATATGCACATAATCAATCTTAGATAGTATTTGAGTTTATCCTATATTAACATGAGTATACTACAACTACACAAGTTAAATATACTCAAGAGATTGTTTCAAAGTAATGATCCTTGATATAGAAAGATAAATTAGATCAATACTATTGAAACATCAAGGTAAAGTATGAACTCCCCCTAAATGTGTGCATTCATTTACATATGGAATTGAAAATATTATGCACATCTTAAGATTGAAACTACGGTGAATTCATTCTTTATCTTGAATCCAAGGAATACATCTAGAAATAATAGAGTTGTATTGGATACATGCCTTTCGAATTTCCATTTTTCAATGAGATAAGACTAATCAAAGATATACTCAATAAAAGAGTTAGTCTAATATTTAGATTTATCAATATGATCATGAATATTATATCCAAGGAATGCAACAAGATATGATAATATGAACTCGAATGCATACCTTTGATATTTCCATCTTTTTCATCCAAAAGAGACTAAAGAGAGTTAAGCTCAACAAAAGAGTTAGTCTCATAAAAGGATTGTCATTAATTAACAATTGAGACTAATCAATATTATGATTATCAAAAGAGTTAGTCTCAATATTAGATTTATCATTAACACCAAAACCAAACTAATGGAGCTTGAACTTTCACCTTCCCCCATCTCTGCCACCTCCTCGTGCTCCGACGTCACCGTCGTAGCGTGGGGCTTGTCGTCGGCGGTGGCAGGCTGCTCCGGCTGCGTGTCCAGAAGGGGCGGGTCGTCCATGGGCGAGCGAAGCAACCCTAGATTTGGCCACAGCGCAGTGAGATTTTTCCCCTTGTGTGGGTTTGGTTTTGTGGGGAGAGGCGAAAGAGTTCGAATCGAAGGAGGAAGCGATGAGCGAGTAGGGGACAGGGCTGCCTGAGATGGCTAAATGGGTCATGCCAAACAGGTCGGCCCATGGCCCGCCACTATTGGCACAGCCCGGGCGTGACACGGCCCGTTTATGTCTGTGTATGCTTTTTTAAAAAAATCTACATTCTTTTGAGTTTTCCTAATTATTCTAGATTTTTCCATTTTTTTCCTGTATTTTTTAGGCTATAGAAGCGAAGGCTTTGGAGGGAACATCTTACCTCAAAAATGTGTCACTGGTTGACTTCAATAACCGAAACAACAAAATAGAACTAAAAATAGCTAAAAGCAGTTGGAGAATGACGAAACTATAGAGTAGGTTGAAGTGTTGAACGACGACGACGAGACGTAACTGGCCCGTATGTACCTGTCTGCGGTGGACTACGGTGTTTAGCCTTACACTGCATCTCAGCCAGTCAACGCAGAATATGCAACTGTTGTTAGAGAACATGAGCCTCCTCTGTACAAGTCCTGACTGCCAAGTGGCAACAGACAGCGTCAAACATACTACAAACGTGAATTTGTGCCATTTCCCATTTTCTTGCTGCCACTTGCAAGCAAGTTTGGGAAGTTTAAGCATCGGGCTTTTGTCACATCCACACAGTAGGCTTCGATTTGAATAGCCCATAAATGTAACCAGCCCTCGCCCCATTAACCTTTGGTGCGTTGCCACGTACGGGGGACTAATCGTAAAGCTCGAATAAATCAACCATCTCAGCCATTCGTGTTAGATTCAACAAATTAGGTACTCTAAAGAGAACAGACAACCACCACCAACTCCTAATTAGAAGTAATAAAGATAGTAGGGTGCCTGTGCGTTGCAACGAAGTATTAAAAGAGGGTAATACATGTCATCAAATGTGATCCTAAATTGCAGAATTCGGTAAGCTACCAGACCAAGTGCTTATAAAAATTATCTACAACCTAAACTCAGGATTTAATTTCCAAAATATATATGCACTGCATTCCGAAATAACCTTCATGAAAATTTATAGGCCTTTGATTTTACACAAGGTTGAGAAAGGTGAGAGTAACTAATAACTCCATTAGAATCCGGGGAATAGAATGTATGAACTACAGAGTAGTAGAACTACAAATATCCTCTACGAGTGATGCTAGAATGCATATGCTTGTAGCTTCCTTGTGCGATTGATAGCAGCTTGCTTCTGATTAGCTATGGCTGCAGGTCTTCCTCTTGCTGCACCATAACAAAAAAAATAGATTTAATAAAAAGAAGCTCAAAATTGCAAATTTCAATCTTTGTAGGAATCAATCCATATAGCGGCACCATGCTACAATCATGATTGGAAATTTTAAGATTGCTTGAACAAAAGGACATAAGGTGTAAAAGAACTATTCATGTACATACCTTATCAATCAAGTAATACCTAGGAATATAGTTAATATATAAAAAAGCCAGTTGCAAGAAAGATTCC
Organism: Otatea glauca; assembly: GCA_036346275.1. Taxonomy (NCBI): domain Eukaryota; kingdom Viridiplantae; phylum Streptophyta; class Magnoliopsida; order Poales; family Poaceae; genus Otatea; species Otatea glauca. Next base: position 18,264,111 of record CM070729.1, read on the forward strand.
TCCAATTGCTTATAATAGTTTCCTGAATAGGTAATTGATAGAATCAAAATATACTTTCCCACCATAACAGAAAGCATCACTTACTCCACCAGAGCTGTTCCGAAAACATACACAGAGAAACCAGCAAGGCTATATAATTATGTGATGTTAGAGACCATCTGTGTGCTTTGCCACAAAGAATGTCACCTAAACTAAAGGAACAATGGCTGACATATCAACCAAGAAGCATATCAGATCAAACTGTGAAATCATTTCCAGCCAAAATATCAAAACAAACTATGAAATTATGATTGTGCAAGCACAAGAAAAAGTAACTTTTGCAAGATGCATAGTTATATGGATAAAAGTAATCAACATGCTGCAACTTGAATTTCAGTTCCTATAGCATAGATATTGGATAAACATGTCTGTTCAATTTATGATTTAACTACGAAAATATCAAGCTTAATTTGGCAACTACAGTTGTCCTTATTCAATAGTCAAAATTGGCATACCATAATTGTTTGAATAAAGTTCTTCTTTGGGTAGAATCAAATCATGGCTTCTCTGAACCCTATAGCTCAATCGAGGAGCCAATAATTTTTCTTAGCTCCCAAACAAGAAGAGACAATCCCCAAAGAAATGTTGCATAAGTACTTTCCGAAATTGGACAATGCACCACATCTATCTTCAAATAAAGTAGTTTTGAATTCTCACCAACCCATAATTCTAGTTCAGGTGTTACAGTATAAAAAAGAGTTACAGTTTTATGTACTAATGGTTGTGGCACTAAGTACAACAGAAGAAAGTAGTAATAAGCTATATAATTTTCACACCTCATCAGGCTCCGTCTCAAACTTGAAACTTTACAGCAAGATTATTATTCCCGTTCTATAGATCAATTATGTTTAGATGCTCCAGGCAAAATTTTGCATAGCATCCGTCAGAACCTTTTGGAAGTACAAGAAGTCTATCCAATGAGCCCTTAATGGACTCTTCACCAGCAGTAACTCATCATGTATGGTTGTAGGTTCATCTACAAGTCACAAATATTTTAATAATTAGACCAGCGAATACATGCCAGGTGATCCCTCAACAAAGGAAAAAGAATACAAAAGTACGTATAATTCACCAATTAAGTTGGGTAAGGATGATAAAGCAACTGGACCATTCAAACATGCAATAATTTTTGGTAAAACTTGCTAAAATATTCCAAAAACATATACAAGGGACTGTTAAATAAAGAAGATACATGCACAAAAAAATAGTTTGCACATCTTGTAAAGTTGCTTCTAAGAAGTCCGAAAAATGTTATGACTTCCAGGAATTACCTCCAAAGTGCCATATAGAGATTTGTGGGATATTAAATATGTAAAGAACAAATGTTTGCAAGGCATAAGTAGATATTAGTCAATGATTAGCTCCTCGTATGCGACTTTCGTCATAACACCAAGTCTTGATTAATATAATGCTCCTTTTGAACAGATGATTCTTCCCAATTTCCTGATCAACCCGAAGTAAGAATAAACAATCAAATGTGGGATCCAATGTTCAAGCTGCTGGGTGTGTATTGCAAACTTCAACCATGAGAAACACAAAGGATAAAAACAACCTATTGTTAAGTGGAAGAAGTTGACATAAAGCGATGAAAGTGTTACACAACAGCAGTAATTTATGATATGATGCACGCATAAAACCTCCTACGTAAATTGTATTTATGTAAGAATGAACATGAATTCGTGTGAATAAGTTCTTCTTACTCTAATGGTTTTATCCATCGAACAAGAGTAAAGTGTCTTAGCTCCTACTACTAATGAAACAACAGCAAGTTGATGCCTAGCAAGAGAAGTAGTGGCTCAAAACAGTTTGTTGTTGCACTAAATCTCCATGCCAAAATCCTTCCATCCTGCACCAAGCGTGATAGAGGAGAATGCATTAACATGAAAAGTTACATTTGCTAAGACAATATTAGAACCAAAGATAAGCCAAAAAGAAGGAAAGCTTACTTGTGTTGCGGCAAAGAGTAGCTCATTGGCAACAGCGAGTGCATAGACTTGCCCAGTTGATCCAGTAAGGTTCATTTCTGCTTGTGTTTGCACATTCCAAACCTACAGAAATGTGCCAAACAATCAGACACATATGTGGAACACCAATAACATTCAATCAAAAAATAAAAATCTCAAGCACTGTTTCCTACCTTCACAGCATCAGGTATTCCAATAAACAACCATGGCCCCTTGCTGATCATGCAGCTGATCTCACGCCCCATATTGATGACACCAGCACAATATCACACAACAATATAGCAAAAAAGTACCGAAAAATTGTCCCATATAACCTACAAGCCTCTCAAAGATACAATTCGATTCCTCAGCTACCTACCCAATTTAGCAATCCCACATGCGCATCGTTTAATCCTTACTCCTAGAATGCAGCTTGTCAGACCTAGTTGGCAGCGCGATCCCCGTCACGACCTGAAAGAACGCACAAGCACAACATTTCAGGTTTTACCACGTAGTCAAATCGGTATTCAGTTGGAGGAAGGGAGTACCTTCTTGTGGCTCTGAAGAGGGATGAGCAATGAGGTCTATCGCTCATGCAGTTTTTATAGGGGAAGCGGCACTTCTTGCAATAGGAATAGTCGTCAGTGGGGAAGTACCTGCAGGGCCAGTCGAGAGCCTTGTGCCTCGCTCCTCTGTTTGCACCTTCGAGCCCCCCCCCCCCCTTTATTCATCCCACCGCTGCGGCGGCCCCCTCCGCCTCCAGAGTTGGGGTTGCGCCAGATGTGCCCTAAGGAGCCAGCGTTGCGGTTTGGGTGCTTGGAGGTGGCCTCGGGGAGCTCACTGTGGAGGTAGGGGTAGGGAAAGAGATTGCATAGCCGGGCGTGCCAAGGGATGTAGACCTTCTTGAAATTGACGATGAGAAGGTGCGTTGCCAGGCCCAAGCGGTTGTGCACGCACTTGAGCGCTATGGTTTGGGCGCTTGGAGGTGGCCTCGGGGAGCTCGCTGTGGAGGTAGGGATAGGGAAAGCGATTGCATCGCCTGGCGCGCCAGTGGATGTAGACCTTACTGGAAGTTGATGATGAGGCTACGCCGAGGGCCGGGCCCAAGCGGTTGTGCACGCACTTGTTGCCGTAGCTGCCGTCGGTTTCTATGTCCATGTGGCGGTGCCTAGGGTTTGATGGGCTCGAGAGGAGGTGCAGGCGGGGGGAGGAAGTAGTCAGATAGGGTTGGGGTTTCAGCGGGCGCATCGGGGACGCAAGAGGTCATGCCGCGGAGGATCTGGAGCCGGACCTGGAGGAGGAAACCGATCCACCCCACCCTACTCGCCAAGTCGGCAACAGCGGCGCCTGCGTGGCGTGGGGGTAGAGATCGTGGGTTGAGTAGTTGAGGAAGTCGAGGAGGAAATCGTTCGATGGGGTCTTTTTGGAAAAAGAAAAATAATTAATTGGCTAGGTTAAATCCGCTTTTATCTCATTATTAGGCACATCGTAGAATTTTTTCCTTTAATATTTTTTAATCTTTTTCAAAATCGAGGCAAAAAATTACGCGATTAGTACTATTAAGCGCGATGTTAATTTCTAAAAAAATCATAACTTTTCATATGATGTCGGATGGATCTAACGGATTAAGTGTTCAAAATGGGAAAATCTAAAGCGGGGAAAATCCGTTTTGCTATCTAAATGGACTCAAATGGAAAATGTTTTATACAAAAGTTGTAGACCAGCAATTTTCATATAAAGTTTTAACTCCAAATTAGAAGTAAAGTAGAGATAAATATAAAGATAAAGAATAGCAACATTATTAGGCACATCTGTAACATTCCAGTGGGCCCAGCCCAAAAACACCCTGTCGACACCAGTCCAGCCTTACGCATCCCTAGTAGACGAGGCTCCGAACCGTAGGCCCATTCTCCTTCGACGACTCCTCGCGCCGGCGGCGGTGGCGGCGCTTCTCCTCACACCTCCTATCGTGCGCTCCGACGCCGGCGTGCGGCCAAAACTCGGCGCGCGTCTTTCTCACGATTCCTCCACCAAGATTTGCGCGTCAACTTCGGTCCTGGTTGATTCCTAAACCCCTAGTTCTCTCGATGTTGCGTTGCTCTTGTTAGGGAGGGTTAACTATGGCGTGCAGTTACTAAACCAAAATTGAGATAAAATGCTCACTATGTTATGGACTTATGTATCGTCAAACCTTGTTCTGTAAAATTAGGCCACCCACAGCGTCGAGATCTTGGCTCCGCTGCTTCTTGCTGCGTGCATTTGTTCTAGTGTTAACCACGCCTTTGCTTCTAGTACATAAGAAGATAGAACAAGCACAGCCCAACTTGCTCTGATGTCATGACACCGCAAGGCTTGCGTGCTGCTTTGTCCTAATTTCAGGTTCCTATCTGGTTGCAGCTGGATCAATGGAGGCAAAGTTAGCATTCTCCCAGGACAGCCCACCACTTTCCATCATCTGTGCTGCTAAGGTCGCTGGTGTTCCCCTAACTGTTGATCCTAGTCTTGCTGCAGGCTCAACACCCACCCTATGCTTCAGTTCTGGGTGAGCGGTTGCTCTTCTCTCTAGTACACTGTTATTTTTCGTCCGTTTAGGTTTACTTGTTGCTCTAGGCAATTGCTTGACTTTCTTATGATAACTTAGCATTGGGTAGTTGCTACAGGTGGAGATGATGCTGAAGTGCTGATGGCAACTTTGAGATGTATTGTATTGTCATGAAAATAATGATGGTTCGAACATTATGTGCTGTAAATTGGATGCACTTTATTGCGCAAGAACTTAAAATTTTTAACTGGTCATTATTATCCTCGGAGTATATCTGCTTCGATTTCACTTTGCTATGTTGTACCTATTTGATGTGGCCAACTTTGTAATGTCAATTTGCTTACAAGTAGGGTTTGAAATCTCGTTTTCGGTTGACACCGAAATTTTGCCGAGATCTCGAAATTTCAGACAAATCACGGACGAAATACGAAAACCAAAATTCAAATCCGGGTTTTCTCAACCGAGATTTCGGCGAGAAATACCGAAATCTCGTCGAGATTACCCGAGATTTCAGTGAAATTGAACTGAGCGAAAAATAGTGCAAAACACGTTGAAATTTTTTGTGGATGGTCCTGATATATCACTAATGCTCCCATAAAAATTTCAAATGATGATCAAGCCTGAGGAATTTTTAAAAATTCTGACAGCGGTATTGTCCTGATAAAAGGCTAACCGACAAATTTGAACCGAATGAAAAATTGAACAAACCACGTTATAAAATTTTGAAAATTTTTGTGGATTATCCTGATGCATCGATAATGTTGCCTTAAAATTTTCAGATCATAATCAAGCTTCAGGAATTTTAAAAAATTTGACAGAGCTACTGTCCTGATAAAAGCCTTACCGGCAAACTTCAACCAAATGAAAAATGGTTCAAACCACGTTAGAAATTTTTGTGGATGGTCCTGAAGCATCACTAATGTTCCCATAAAATTTTCATATGATGATCAAGCCTGAGGAATTTTAAAAAATTGTGACAGTGCTACTGTCTTGATAATGCCTGATGATCAATAGATAGATTTGATTGAGCAACCGAAAAAGGGTTAGAATTTTTGAAACTTTTAGAGAAGGGTTCTGAGGCAATGCTTAAGCTTGCATAAAAATTTTGGATCATGATCTCACTCCAGTGAATTTATAAAATTCTTACAATGGTATTGTACCATTTGTGTTCCTTGTGTTTTTGACTTTTCAAAGATAACAAATGAAGTTCAATGCATCCATAGATTTTATTGAGCAAACAAAAAAAGTTTAAACTTTTTGAAAATTTTAGAGAAGGGTTCTGAGGTAATGCTTAAGCTCTCATAAAAATTTTGGATCACGATCACACTCGAGCAAATTTATAAAAGTTCGACAAGGTTACTGTCTCAGTTATGTTCATTCTATTTTAGATTTTTTAAACATAACAAATGAAGCTAATTTCTTTTGAAATTTTTTGTATGATCCTACACTGCTAAAGATAGTATCATAAATTTTTCAGAGCACGATCAAGCTTATACAATTTTATAAAAATCTGACAGTGTTTCTGCTGAAAATATAAAACGTCCCAAAAATTCGGTTTTTCAACAAATTTTCATGGAAGATGACTTTCTTAAGGGTTATTGGGCTAAATCCGGCAAAAAAACCTCGAGATTTCGGCGAGATTTGGTGAAATCTCACTGAAATGTCTGAAAATACTGTAGCATTTTTTTTTTTCAAAACCTTTTATCCGGCTGGGATTTTGAATCTCGTCCCTGGCCGAAATCCGAGATCTCAGCATAGATTTCCAAAATCTCGCCGGTTTTTGAATCTTGCTTACAAGTGTATACAATTTTGTAAGCTCTCAAATGAATGAACGAATGAATTGAATGGTATTGTTTTTCTTTAGTTTCATTCATTTATCTTTTGTTTTGACTCACCGTCTGTGAGTTTATAGTTTCTCATAGGACTATTTGTGCTTCTGTACAGAGAATCACTCCGTGGTGTCAACCCAATCCTCCACTACATTGCCCATGCTACATCTGTTTCCAGCTTCTGTGGCCAGGATGCTATTGAGTCTGGCCATGTATGTTGGGGTCGAGTTCTTGCTGATTTTTTTTTCCGTAATCATGATTATGTCTGTATTCTGAATTGCTCTTGTTTTTAAACTGACAGGTTCTTGAATGGCTTGAATACGCCCCCACCTTCCTTTCAGGCTCTGAATTTGAGGGTGCCTGCTCATTTGTTGACGGATACCTGGAAAGTCGTACCTTTCTGGTTGGTCATGGTCTGAAAATTGCTGACATTGTGGTGTGGTCAAATCTTGCTGGTAGGCATGGGCTTCCATCACCAATCTTCTTTCAAGCTTGTCCTAGGCATTGTAATGTTTACCTTAGAATTATTGCATCTCTTTTCTTTCAGGGATTGGTCAACGATGGGAAATTATAAGGAAATCAAAGAAATACCAAAATCTTGCCCGTTGGTTCAACAGCGTAGATGCAGATTACATGGACACACTGAATGAAGTGGTAGCTGCATATGTTGGGAAACGAGGAATTGGAAAATCTCCTGCACCAAACCTGAAGGAAAAGGTTCATGATTCAAAGGATCCTTCAGCTCCAGCAATTGATCTCCCTGGTGCAAAAGTTGGAGAGGTTTGTGTTCGTTTTGCCCCAGAGCCTAGTGGATACCTCCATATCGGTCATGCAAAAGCTGCATTACTGAACAAGTACTTTGCTGAAAGATATCAAGGGCGCCTGATAGTTCGATTCGATGACACAAACCCTTCGAAGGAAAGCAATGAGTTTGTCGAGAACCTTCTGAAAGATATTGAGACATTGGGAATCAAATATGATGCAGTCACATAGACATCTGATTATTTCCCAAAGCTAATGGAAATGGCTGAACGTTTGATTAAGCAGGGAAAAGCTTATGTTGATGACACACCAAAGGAGCAAATGAGGAGTGAGAGGATGGATGGTGTGGAATCAAAGTGTAGAAATAATACTGTTGAGGAAAATCTGTCGTTATGGAAAAAGATGATTAATGGAACTGAAAGGGGTATGCAGTGCTGTGTGCGGGGTAAACTCGACATGAAGGACCCTAACAAGTCGCTTCGGGATCCGGTTTACTATCGTTGCAATACCGATCCTCACCATCGTGTTGGCTCAAAGTACATGGTCTATCCAACATATGACTTTGCATGCCCATTTGTTGATGCATTAGAGGGAGTGACTCATGCACTTCGTTCCAGTGAATACCATGACCGGAATGCACAGTACTATCGAATTCTTCAAGATATGGGGATGAGGAGAGTAGAAATATATGAATTCAGCCGATTGAATATGGTCTACACTCTTCTTAGTAAAAGGAAGCTCCTTTGGTTTGTACAAAACAAGAAGGTTGAAGATTGGACGGACGCTCGTTTCCCTACAGTTCAAGGCATAGTACGTCGTGGCTTGAAGGTTGAATCATTGATACAATTTATACTCCAACAGGTACATCTATCAGCTATCGTTCTCTTGCTTTATGTTCTAATTGTCCGAGTGATGAATTCTGATTCCATTTCCATTTTTGTTTTACTGAAGGGTGCTTCAAAAAATCTGAATCTTATGGAGTGGGATAAACTCTGGACAATCAACAAGAAGATAATTGACCCAGTGTGTGCAAGGCATACTGCTGTGCTGAAAGACCAGCGCGTGATCTTCACTCTTACTAATGGTCCAGAGAAATCATTTGTTCAAATTTTACCAAGGCACAAGAAATATGAGGGTGCTGGAAAGAAGGCAACAACCTTCACAAACAGAATTTGGGTAGACTATGCTGATGCATCGGCCATTAGCCAGGGTGAGGAAGTTACACTCATGGACTGGGGAAATGCCATCATTAAAGAGATCAAGATGGAGAGTGGAGTAATTACTGGATTGGTCGGACAACTACATCTTGATGGTTCTGTCAAGGCAACAAGATTGAAGATCACATGGCTTCCTGACATAGATGAACTGGTTCCCCTCTCGTTGGTGGAATTCGGATATCTTATTAGCAAGAAGAAGGTAAGTTAATAATTGATCCAAGATAAGTCAGCATGGAAACTTTTTGAGTTTACTTTTACTCAATTTTGTTTTCTTGCTCATATTAAGATGATTTCCTTTCTCTATTTTTCTATGTACATATGTATGTTTCATCTAAATCACACATGTTCTGTTGTTTAAAATTAGTAGTATTCATCTTTAGATCTCCCAGCATCTAATTGTTTGAAATGGAGAAGGAAACTCAACTTAATCTCTTTTTATGTGCAACACCTAATGTCTCATCTACTTTTATCATAGTTTACTCGTGTGAATTTTGCGGAAGCATACCATCTTCCTTTAAGTTCTAAAGGCAAACTTTTCCTTTCAGTTACTCGACACATTTTTCACATATTGTGTGGCCCTGATCTCCATTGAGGTCCGACATTACTTAAGAAACCCGAGCCCTCTATCAATTGCAATTCCCATTTGTAGACTCTGTTGCGAACCAGAAAGAGTTCTACTTCCCCTGTTCTTTTTTCATCGTGTTGCCATTCTCCTATCTCGCAGCTCAAGTGTCCACCAATCCCCAAGTCCTCCGTTGTGCATCCCTTTTTAGCAACTGTTGCTGCAAGCTGAGTTAGAAAATGTCAGCTTTGCCACTCCTGCATCTATGTAAGCCAAATAGTGTGAGTTTGCATATTTGTGTGTGTGTTTTCTTCACTGATTGGTTCATGTTTTATGAAAGCATTGTGTTTGTTGTGTTGCTTTAAGAGAGCAGTTCCTCTGTATGTGTGTGTGTGCATGGATGATAGTTTGATTTAAAAAGTATATATAACATTTTGTTGTGTGAATTGTGCCTCTGTTTATAAATAAAGAAATAAATTTGGGACTCCAGATTGTAGTAAGCCAACTAAGTTGCATTGAATCAAAATATCAAATTGTATGTCGAGTTTTTGTGGCATATTATATTCTAAAGAAACAGAAAAAAACTGCAGTAGAACTCACAAGTCAGCTTCTCAGTTTCAATTTTAAGGTTGCTGGACTGCTGCAAGAGAAACAAAGAATCTAGGCTGCACCTTTATAATGGACGTGGTAGATTGAGCGAAACTCAAAGTTTAGTTTTAATGGCAGAGGATGCTTTTTCTTAGAAGCATTGTTTTTCATGCAATCTGTTTTGGACTTGCTCTTCATTCATTTGCTGTTTCATTCCGAATGTAGGCTGTATCCTTGTAGATTTAAATAAACGCAAAGTTTAGCTTTAAAGGCAGAGGATGCTTTTCCTGAGAAGCCTTGTTTTTCATGCAATCTGTTTTGGACTTAGCTCTTCATTCACTTGCTGTTTCATTCCTCAACAAACTAACATTGAATTATGGCATGTTTGCAGCTGGAGGAGGATGAGAACTTCCTCGACAACCTTAACCCTTGCACTCGGAAAGAAACCCCAGCCCTCGGAGACTCAAACATGAGGAACCTCAAGCGCGGAGAGATCGTACAGCTCGAGAGGAAAGGTTATTACAGGTGCGATGCCCCATTTGTCAGGTCATTGAAACCGGTTGTGCTCTTTGCTATTCCGGACGGTCGACAGCAGGCCACGCTGAAGTAGGGGACACGCACGCTACTGATGGGCTTATTGAGTTCCTGAATTAGCATAGATTCTGTAGTCAAAGTAATTGTTGTACCGAATACTCTCCATCTCGTACTGGTGGGGCTCACTTCCCTTTTTGTTCTGTTCTTTTGCTCACAATGTACTGTGGGTCCAACTGTTAAGGAGACTTAAATTTCATTCTCAGGTGGCACTGGCTGTAGTCATTGTCTGATGCTGATATGCTGGATGATGCCCCTTTTTTCTTAAGAAGATGATCGCTGATGCTCGAGTACAATTGCATGCACCCAATTCCATGGTTCACTGTTTGCCTTTTCAACGGTTGCTTCAATTGCTAATCTCTGATGGTAGCATGCCACATGGGCAGGCTCGTCTGGCCAATCGAACTGCGAAAAAATTGCATGTTCCATCGTACTTCAACTGCTTAATATTTCTTTAGTAGAAATCGACTGCTTAATCTATTTTTCAGTAGAGCAATCGCGGAAATCGGCCATTTAGTTCAGCCGTGTCCACCATTGTCTATTACACGAGGTTTGCTTTGCACGAAGTGTGCCGCCTGGTTAGCACTCCGGCGTCCGAAACAAACCTGAAGATCAGCGTAGGCCCTGCTCAGCTGAACATCTATCAAGGCCAGCGAGATCTCCGCTCGACAATGAACGCGGTTCTTCCAGCAAGCTGATCACTGGGCACTGGGAGTTCCGGCTTGGATTAAGTCGAAGGTGCAGTACACAAAGAGCTAAATGTTGGATTTAAATATGTCGATTGGATCCTCGCCGGGGGAGAAAAAAGAAATCAGTCATGCCCGCAGCCCGTGATACCAGAGCGAATGCTATTGAGAAGATGGGACAGGTACTCGACTAAGCTTTTTTCTTTTACTTTTGTGCACAAAAATAACTATATAAGGTGGGTCTAACTGTGAAGTACCTTGTATTTCTTTACTAATATAAAATTACGAGTCAGTGATGGTCATCCATCCTCACTCTCTCTCTCTCTAAGAACTCTCTAATAAAAATAGTATGCCAACATCATAACCATTTTCTTCCCCACCTATTGTGGATAAAAAGAAAATTAATCATATCTCTCTTTCTACTCACACTCACTCTACTTGACCAAGCCATTTCTCACTTCTCACTCTATGTGATAACTCAAAAGTGCAATTTTATTTTTATAAATAGATGGTATAATTTAATTATTTAGTTATAAATATGTTTCTACTATAACGGATATTTAACTAGTCTTACATTATATGGCCATCTCAACTCTGAGGTGGCAACATATTCTTGGTATATCATAAAAGAGCACGCAGGGTATATCAATCAAGGGTCAGTCAGTAAAGATTTCTCAAAAACGATCGCTACATATTCCTGGTTGCCGCGGCGGCACAGCTTCACTTCAAGTTCCAGGCAATTGGCAAGGTCAATCAAAAGAATTATTCATCTGTGTCTTCGAAACACATCCAAGGCAATAATTGCCCAGTGCCTTTCTTTCCTTAGCGGTTTGCAAATTGTACTCCCTTGGTTTTCAAATACACACCGTCCTAGGCTTTAAATTTTATTTTTAAATATATTTCATTTTACAATTTTAAGATGACTTTTACTTTTTTTTCCTTATATACTTTTCTCATTTAGTTATTTTTAATGTAGTAAGACAAACTATCTAAATATACAATGAAAAGAGGTAATAGTCTTTTATAGATATATCTTCCTAAAAGTAGAAGAATCTAGAATGACATCTATATAGAAATAGATGAAGTAGTACTGCAATTGACCGTATAATCAGCTCCAGCGCATTCAGCCTGCAGCTGAAACATCCCGTAGTAATAGCATCAGACAATTGCCGTCTAAAATCTTCATGACTATTAGCAGTTGCACTGTTTCTGGAAGCTGCAAATCACTCTCTCGAACCGAGTCCACTGCCAATTCCTAATGTCCATTTGGAGCAATCAAATCTCGAGGTTTTCTTTAATAAAACAAATAAGATCTTGAAGCAAGATGTACTGCCGGAAGCGCCCCTTTGCACCTTTTTTCGAACTAAGCTTTTATCCAAACGAATTTGCAAATCTACTATTCTCAACCACAGAAGGACGTATCCTACCGCTACTTCTACAGTTGACAGACAAAATTTGTAATTTCGTTGGAACAAATGCCAAACTTGCAAAAAAAAATGGACCAAAGTGCAGCTTCATCGCTTCCAAATTCAAATTTCCAATGTTTCTGCTCACTCATAAGATTGATTTTTCTGACGATACAGATTAGGTGTCCTGTACGAACCGATTAACGTCTCTAAATGCCAATAAATCTGTCAAGAAAGTCACAACACAAATTATTGACCGTCTTTCCAGGTTTATTCAGGTTATAGGTTTTAAGGTAACATATGTTTGATTTAACCGATTTATTAGGTTTATGGTTTTAAGGTTACTCCTGTTTGATTTAACTGAATTAACTTCAGTGGCTGCTGAAGAGTGAAGACGCATTCTCTCAATTACATACGTTCATTGCTGCTGCCGCTGTTAAAAGGTGCCTAATTGCGACGCAGAGCTAAATTATGGCTACAAGCATTTATGAAGGATGTGCAACAAGGCTCAGATCTGCATCAGTTTTTTCTATCATGAACTCAGAAGCAGAACTGGCATTGCAGGCTGAAAGTTGTATAATCACTGCCATGCCAAACCACATCAACATAAGGAATTGCAACAAACGGGGATAACATTTCAATAAAATGACCAAGAAATCAGGGAGAGAGTTTTGAGATCAGGCATTGATTGCAGACTCGCCATTACGTGCAAGCAGAAGAGAGATTTTGGAAGTGACAGCATGGCTCCTTGTGAGCCAAATCAGTCAGGAAAGATGGTATTTTTACAAGTGTTATCATCACAGGTCTCGTCCATCGTAAATTCATAGCAACAATGCAGACTCCCCCAAGATACACACGATGCTAATTTATAAGTTCTTATACATATTGACAAAATCATTGTTGGTAGGTTGGCCTCAGAATTGCAGAATGGCAGCATGGCTGCCTGGCAGCCAATCAGTCCCGAAAGATGGTATTTTTACTGGAGATTCTCATCACCGGTCAACATGCCATGCCCAACGAATGCATCGCTCGAGTCTAATAAAAAAACCAAAGCAATGAATCAAAACCGTCGGAAACCAGCAGTCCTACAATGCTCTGATTCGCCAAAGCACAAATTTTTTTCTTGGAGATCTGGCTGCATGGACATCAGAATTGCAGAATTGGCAGCATGGCACGCGGGGCGCGCCAATCAGTCCCGAAAGATGGTGTGTTTTGGTTGCGTTTTTTCATCACCGTCCAGTCCAGCCAGATCACCGCCCAAACTCATCACAGATGAAAGCATCAAGAATAAGTAAAAAAAAAGATGGGAACCGAAAAAACAAGAACCCAACTCATCACGATCTGAGAAAACACACCAGACACCAATCGGAAAGTGCAAAACAACAGCAGCAAGAACAGCGGCAAACTAACTAAACTACGCTACGATCCGACTGCTACCAGGCGTAGGACGTATACATATGGAGGGAGGCGGAGACCTGGCATGGTTGCGGCGGCGGAAACCCTAGCTAGCCATGGATGGGGGTAGGGCAGGGGAGGTGATAGATTTATAGGAGATGGGATTCGGGTTCTGGCCGCCGGATTAGGATCGGGCGGCTGCGCAGGGGAGATGCCCAAATCATGACTTAGCCCGGCCCATTTGATTCCGTCGATTTTCCGGCCCATGTCAGTCAGGCTCCAGTCAAAAGTATAACAAAAAATAAATGATGTATTTTATATTTTAATGTATAATTAGTGTGATGTTCATTTATATCCCTAATAAATATCCAGTTTTATTTTATATTCTTTACATGTATTTATTGAATGTAGTGCTTAATGATAATAATAATTAAGACTAATCTAGTTATTTCTAATATCTTCTTAATCTATGTATTAAAAAAATATCTTTTATAAACTTGGACAGAGGAAGTACCATCTAACAAATAGATAATTTATAGAGCTGTGCTTCAATGCTTTCCCTCCTAATACAAGTTGCACAAATCTTGAAGCAAGCGAAGGGGTAAGTAATCTCTATCTACCTTGCATTCATGCTTTAATATTTGTGCAACTATAAAAAAAAGTATTGAAGCACCTCTCTAATTTATATTATACTACTTATTCGTTGACATCTTAGTGTAAACAATGGTGGATCCTTCCTGATTTCCTCTCACGTGTATATTTTCTTTAGTAAACTACTTCTTGTATTATTTGGAACACGCTGATATCTTCTTTTGCGACATGGTCTAGAAAACAACAGCTACTGAAAGGACAGGGGATGTCGCCTAGAGGGGGGTGAATAGGCGGATTAAAAACTTTGTAACTTAAATGCAGCGGAATAAAAATTTGCAGCTAAATAAAATCTCCCGAGTGTCCTAACCCGGAGTGTCCGGGGTATTCAATCCGGATATCGGATTATCCGGATTGTCCGGGTATTCAATCCGGATACTCGGATAGTCCAATCGAGGGTCCTAACCCGAGTGTCCGGTATTCAATCCGGATACTCGGATTATCCGGACTGTCCGGTTCGAGGATTCGGATATCGGATTGAGGACTTGAATGGAGATTTTAAATCTTTGCAATTTTCAACAATCTACTTGAATACAAAAGATCTAAATACCATCGGTACATGGGGATCTTGTAGATCTAGAGCCAAACACAACAAAAGAGTAGATCGGGCAATTTCAAGATTCAAAATCAAATGCTAAAGCAAGAGAAAGAAGCAAACTTGGAGACGATGATTTTTCACCAAGTTCGGATCCTTGAGGATCCTACGTCTCCGTTGAGGCGGCTCGGTCACACTTGAGCCGGGTCTCTTTCAACCCTCTTCCTCCGGTGTTGCACAAATGCACTCGCCGGTCTTCACTCCTTTGATTCCTTCCCTTACGGAGGCGGAACCGGCCTTCACAAACTTCCCACTACCAACCACACAAAGCTCCGGTGGCTCGTGGCGACCTCCTAGCCGTCTAGGAGTCCTCAACCTCCAAGAGTAACAAATGCTCACGAAGAACAAACTTGGAGATGAAATCAAGTGCTCAATCAACTCAAGACTCACTCCCCAAACTCTTCCCAACCCTTCTCACAAGGGATCACTTAGATCTAAGGGTAAAAGCTCCTCAAAGCCCCCACACTCCTCAAAATCCACTCCAAAAGCCTCTTCAAAAGAGGAGGAAGGGCTATAAATAGACCTCCCCAAAAACTAGCCGTTGGGGCAACTCTGCACAATCCGGAGACTCGGATTTCAATCCGGATACTCGGATTGGTGAGAAAGGCTAACAGAGAGACTCAACCCGAGAGTCGGATGAATGTCCGG
Organism: Otatea glauca; assembly: GCA_036346275.1. NCBI lineage: Eukaryota > Viridiplantae > Streptophyta > Magnoliopsida > Poales > Poaceae > Otatea > Otatea glauca. The sequence goes on from CM070729.1 coordinate 18,279,562, forward strand.
ATACTCGGATTATCCGGATAGTCCGGACTAACTCCGGATAGTCCGAATCAAGACGAGCGGCTCGACGAAAACGAGCATAACTTTTGACTCCGGACTCCGATTTCAGAGATTTTGGACTCTCCCGAAAGCTAAGAACGAGGGCTACACAAATAACAAGGTCTCACTATCCAAAACTAAAAGGATAACCACAAATTTCACAAAGAAATCAAGAGAGACCTACAACCCTCACTTTCCGGCACTACCAACACCACTCTCTTTCTAAGATTCACAAGGATGGATCACTTGAGCACTTGACACATCTAAAAGTCATTCGACATCGCATCCATCTTAATAGTACGGCAATCCTTAGACTCAAATTAAATCAAGGATAATATAAGTCTAGAACTAGTCACTTGCCGTCTTCTTTCTTGATGTCGATGCATGAAGACCTTCACCATATAATTGATGACATCTTCGCCTTGTCCAACTCGACTCGATTCACCTCATGAGACTCTCGTCCTATCAACCTTGACTTGATCATCCTCTCGACGATCTCCACGCCAAGTTGCTCTTGACTTAGTCCTCGACTCTTGGTGACACCGTCGTCTTGTTGACCTCGACTTAATGATCATCCTCCAAGATACCTTGGTCATCATACACATACGGGACCTAATTCTTTCCAAACTACTCATGAAAGACATTAGTCCCAAAAGCTCAATAGATATGAACAAGTTGATATTTGTGAGCAGTTGATTACAACAAGTGTTTCATATAAAGAAGCACAATATAAATGGAAACACTTGACATAAGAAATGTTCTCTACTAAGTACATCATGATGAATATGTAATTGATCTATATGCACTAGAGAGATAATTGCCAATATGATGAATCAATTAAATCATGGCAAGGATCACAGACTTTACTTAAATGAAGCACATGATAGAATATACACGAATTGTACATGTGCAAATAACATTTGGAGTAAGAGTAAATATGTGATCCAACACTAGATAAACTTCACTAAGAGAATTGCATGAGAAGATATACAAATAAAACATGCATGCACCAAGTCAATCTATAGCAATATGAAGTTTAACTCTAGTTAATACATGCATACCATAATGAACTCAAATGAATATATATGCACAAATAAATATGACATGAACCAATGTGCATATATATAATCAACATGCTACTTGGAGTTCACTATGCATTTGCACGAAAGGAATGCAATAACAAATATAGAATAGATACCAAAATTGCATACCTTATCTTTGCTTAACTATCCCATTTGATTTTCCTCTAAATAGATGAGACGATACTCAACTAGGCAATAACATGTTAGTCTTATAGCAATATAATCATATTAGAGGTTTGTCATTTGCTAAGCACTAAGTTAAGCATTTACTTAATTTACATAGATTGTCATTATGAGTGTTTGTCATTAATCACCAAAATAACATTCATTAATCACCAAAATAACATAAGTGCCTAGATGCACTTTCAATCTCCCCCTTTTTGGTGATTTATGACAAACCTATTATCAATTGCACCAAATGACAATATTAAGATATTTAGCATTAAAACAAGCATAAAGATACAATAAGGATCATACTTACAATTCATCCCTTTTTGTCAATCGATTAGGGACAATTGATAAATCCATAAATTCTCCCCTTTTGTCATTAATCCCAAAAGGTGCTTAAAAGATTCTTATTGTTTATTCAATAAAATCTGTTCTCCCCCTTGATTGCACACTCAATAAAAAGATTAGGGAGAAAATAAAATAAAGATAAGGAGCTAGTAATAGGACAATAATATTAAGCTCCCCCTAAATCTAGGCAAGATATGATACCAATTATTTCCAAGATTTAGGTAATAGATTTTTCTAGTTATACCAAATTAAAGAAGTCATGATTCTTAAGATATAAGTGATGCTTAAACATGACACACGAATATGATTTCACATATTCTTTAAACATCAAGATCATATAGCAAATTTATAATTTAAGCACATGCTTATGATCAAATCAAATTATAACAATCAAGATCATATAAAGAAGATTACACAAGTAGGAATTGCTTATATGATCACAAGATGTATACAAGATCATGAATCAAGGTTGTATAAGTAAGATGCACTTTCATGATCAAGAATTTCATAAACTTATCAAGGGTATATTTCTTTGCAATGTGTCATCCATATGTACCTTTTAGTTCTTGATAATGCCGAATGCAAGTTAGATGACACTTCAAAACAATTTAGGATTAGAGGATACCTCTTGAAAGATACCAATTAATCATACCAATTGAAAGATACAACACCATTTAGAGTAACACAATTTAGCATAATGGTGTGCACAGACATTATTGAATATGGTCAGAAAAGAAACACGTCCCTTTGTCGATTCTTGTCCACCGCATGTTCGAATTGGTCATGATCACCGCGCCCGATCTTAGATCCCTCATACTATGGAGCTCCTCTCCATTTCCTTCATCCCACCGTGGAAGGTGACCCCTTTTCCAATACCTTGAACATCAATAGACAAGCACACGATTTCCGGGAACAAATATCTTTTAATTTGACCCAAGTTAGTTTGATAATGTCTAAGTACAACATGCATGATATATATGATATACAAGACAATACTCTTTGCATGCAATTTAAAACAATTTGAAGATATCAATTGAAGATTTTATTACACCACTTTATAGTGAAAATATTTGAAACTCATTCAAATTTGATCTTGACATCCACTTGTAAGAGAGACAATGAGTAAAACACACTCAAACTCACTCTTGAGCTTACAAGGGAAATTTTCTCTTTTTCATAATAAACTCGAAGTTATGCAAGAGAGAAAACATTTTGAGGCTAAGTTATAATTAAATCCAATTTCCAGAATAACTTAGCCAAAAGATGCACTTTCATTTGAATGAAAACTTAAATAGATATGCTCCACTTAGAAGCTTGGAGCAATGAATAAGTTCACTTAGTTTTCATCTTGAAAGGCTTGCCAAGATTCCAATTTAAAACTCTTAAAGTCTCAACAAACGCAAATAGCAACACAAAATCGATTATAACCTTTAAACCATTGCTCAAATACAAAAATCATCAACACGGAACAGATCCGTCTCGAAATCCTCTTCGAGGGCTATGAAGACTGAATATTAATTTGAGCAAAGGAGAAACCCCAAAAATAGGATGAACAAGATATTGCAAGAAAGTATAGATAGCAATTTAAGAATTTGGGCGAAGCGAGACAACCGGATACTCGGTGTTTTGATCCGAGTGTCCGGATAATCCGGATACTCGGATATATTACGGATACTCGGGTTGTTCAACTTCATCCCTAAAACTGAACATTTTGAATTTGGATCAAATCTTGATCAAATGAAGTCCAATAGCCATAAGATTTTGCAGAAATGATCCATGAACATCCAAGAGACTTTTTCCAAAAGGATTTTCTCAAATATCACCCTCCAATAAAAAATTAGATCAAAATGGGCATTGGAGGTTTAGTTTTGACACTAAGTCAAATAAAGTTAACAATCTTGCAAATGAGTTCAAATAAATTTGAGAATTTTCAGATATGAACTCCATATGTGAGAGAAGGTTTTATAACAAAGATTTTCAATAAATAAATTTCATTTTGAGAAATATGATGAAATTTGCATATGAAACACATAAAAGATTAAGATTTTCACCAAATCCTCAAAATAGAACCAAATGAGTTTTGAATGGTAATATGCACTTATATGGCTTCATATGATTTAGAGAGATGTTTATAAGCCTATTTGCATAATCAAATCCATTCAAATCGTAAAATCCAACTTAATGCAAGAGTATGCCAAATAAGATCGAAAGAAAGAAAAAGGCATAACTATTTCAAATTAAGTTGAAATTATTTGAAATTAGGCATAAACATTATTTAGACTCCCAAGAAACTTTTCCAAAAAGAATTTTCCAAAAAGGAGTCTCCAATCAAAAGATATGCCAAATTTTGCTTTGTAGGCATGATTTTTACTCAAAGAGAAGAAAAAACAAAACTTTTTCAAATTGAGTCCAAATGATTTGAAAATTTCCAGAAATAAACATTGGACTATTTATAAGGTTTCCCAAAAAGAATTTCATTAAAAGGAATTTTCGTTCAAAAGATATGACAAGATGCGCTTTGTAGGTTTGAAAAGAAATTGAATTTTCACCAAAAGTTCAAAATGCATTCCGGATTGAAATTTATGGAGATTTGAGCTTTCATAGCTTTGTATGATTTAGAAATACTATTTCAATCCAAGATATACAATGAAATCCAATTCAAATAGCGAAATCCACAAAATACAACAACGGGTCATTTTGGGTCAATTGGATGATTTTGGCCAAATTCAAGTGGCTATAACTTTTGAACGGTTGGTCGTTTAGAAAAACTTTGAACTAAAGAAATGCTTAAAATGACCAACCCTATGAGTTTTGTATTGACCACTTTTTCAAACTCCAAATAGATTTTGCTTTAGAAAAATTTGAAGTTAAATGCAAAAGCAAGATCACAAAGATCTTTTTAGGCTAAGGTTTGACTTTTAGCTTCTAGCCAAGGGTTAGATACTTGAAAACATTTGAAATGCATTTGAAAACATTTTAGAAGACTATTTTCATAAGATTTTGCATTTCAAACAAATATTTTGCTTTTAACCCTTTTTGAAGCAAGTTTAAATAGGAAATAGTTTTTCATAAAAAGTCTCAAAATACAACTCAATTTGGATTTCATGCAATTTCAATTTCCATGGCTTAGAATTGATTATCAAGATGGTTTCTAGCCAACATTTATAATGAAATCCAACTTGAATGCTAAGATTTGAGCAAAATGCTTGAATAAGCTATTTTAGTTCAAACCATAAACTTTTCGGGCTAAAATTGATTTCAATATAGAATTTTCATTTTGAAAGCTTGTAAAACATTTGAAATACATATTAGAATACTTTTACAAAGCTTTTCACAATTTTGGGCCTTTTAAACATAAGATTTGACTTTTGACCAAAATGGTCCTTTTGAAATAGCTATTTGTAAAACAAAGCCAGATATTTCAACACAAGATTCAAATGAAGAATAAGATGAGATATAGAGATTTGAATTTTGTGTATGAGTCTAAGATACCATTTTGAACCAAGATACTACACAAGATCTGGTCCAAACGGAGAAACTCACTAAGTGCAATAGTATGACAGTTATGGGTCAAATATAGTTTTTCGGCGAGTTTCAAAATCGAATAACTTTCACTAGGTTGGTCTTTTGAAAGTCTTTTGAACACAAGAATTGTTAAGAATGACCAACTCTAGGATTTTCGTTTTGGAATTACTTTCAAATTCATTTTACATTTAATTATATGAAAATTATAAGTTTAAATCCAAAACAAGATACTACTATCTAGATTTTGATCATGAAACTCATTTTCTTTTCAAAATGGATTTTGTGAAGCCAAAACCTTTGAAAAACATTTCAAATATATTTGTATACATTTTGCAACTAGTTTTCACAAGAATACTAATGGTATACAAAATTTTGACTTTTGGCTAAATGGCTTGATTTTGAAAATATATATTTGCACTTATATAAATATGGGCACATGTAGGGATGTGATATACATGGTTATGATTTAGCACTCCCCCTTAATGTGCCACTTACCCAAACTTGCTCAAGATTGCAATCAAAACAATTAATAAGCATGAGCAAGCATATAATCAAGCAATCTAAATTGATTTTCATGAATAATGCAATATAACCTACACAAGGCTATAAGCTATAAGAATCAATTTAAATACTTGTTACCGAGATGGCATTGGTTCATGATTGGAGTGATCATCCTCATGCTTGGCTCCATTTTGCAAATGATTAAGTCATCTTCTCCTTTTGAAGAAGCCAAACGTCAATCCATCTCATATTGCCTAAAAATCTTTTAGGCGGTTTTGGTACCAATCCTTGTTGGGTCCAACAATGTTAGTCACAATAGATTTTGGAACCCAAATGGTCCTAATTTGGATATTATTGAATTGACTAATATAATTAGAAATAGGTTTGCAATAATTATTTCTCCTAGGCAAATGATTGGCATTTTTATGAGAAGGCTTAGGAGGGCAATGATAGTTTGCAAAACCATTTCTAGTTTGATCTCTTCTAAGCATATGATAATTGAAATTATGCATTGGCTTAGATGATCTAGCATATCTAGCAAATGCTTTGCTATCGTTATTTTTCCTAAGCACATGATCAACATGTTTTTTCTTAGTCTTAGGAAATCTATCATTTTGAGCAAACACATTTCTAGATTTATATCTCCTAAGCAAATGATTTTCATTATTTTGCATAGACTTAGGAGGATTGACAAACTTGGCAAACACATTGCCATTTTTGTCCTTCCCAAGCAAATAATCATTAAAATGATGAGTAGGCTTAGGGGTTATACCTTTGGGACAATCCTTACCGATGTGTCCCTTTTTCCGACAATTGTAGCAAGTAGGCTTTGAGCGTCTCTTTTTCTTGACTTGCTCTTTGCCGGTTTGCCTCATTGTTGATGGTTGTGGCTTGATCTCCACTTTATTAGGGCACACGGAGGCGAGGTGTCCCTTCTTGTTGCAAGCAAAGCACTTGATGATCTTGAATATCTTTCGTTGTGCCTTGTCTTGCTAGTCTCCTCTTGGAGATGTAGCCGAGTCTCGCTTATCTTGAGGCGCCCTTGGCTTGCTCAAGATCTCATCGAACGGCTTTTCCCTTTACGCACTTCTTTAAGTCATTTTCTAATCTAATGACTTGGGCCTTGAGCTCCTTGTTTTCCTCTACAAGATTAGTCTCAATATGCATAGAGGAAGTTGAAGCAATATTTTATTTGAGCAACAAGGCATATCATCACTAGAGGTGGGCATATTAATTTTAGATGAAATGCTAGAATTAGAAATTAAGCATGGCATATCATCAATTAAATCACATGTAATTCCTATGTCCACCTTAGGCTTATGAATTTCTTTGGAAAGGAGGATTCATGATTTTCTTGAAGCATGTTATAATCATTTTGAAGTGATTCATGTTCAAGCTTCAAAATTTTATATTTCTTTTTCTCCTTTCCAAGACATTTATTTAGCTCCTCTAGCAAATTCATAAGTTCATCATAAGTGAGCTCATCATCATCATCGTCACTTACCTCATTCTTACCTTTCGCCATGAAGCAACGGATTTGTGATGGAAGAGCATCTTCATCGTCACTTGAGGCGGAGGTTGAGGTTGATGGAGATGTCGGTTCTTCATCACTTGAGCTTGAGGTGGAGCTTGATGTTTCATCTCTCGACATCTCTTCCTTAATGCAATCCTCAATAGAAGTGGATGATTCAAATAATTCTTGAAGCTTTATCCACATTTCATGAGCGCTCTTGAGATTGCATATTCTATCAAAGATTTCATCGCTCACAACACAAAATAAAACATTAGTAGCTTGAGCGTCGAGATGTAGGCATTTCCTCTCTCCTTGGTTGGAGCAACTTCATTCAATGGAGAGGAAAAGCGACATCTACGATCCACCATATTTGGGGCTCATGGATTTAAAATGAGAAGTCATAATTAATTTCCATGAAGCATAATTTGTGCCATCTAGCACAAGTGGATTATGTGAGTGTTCTAATCCTCTAGTCGACATCCTTTACTCTCTAGACGGTTAAGTCTAATAAAAGGAGAGACCTTGCTCTGATACCAATTGAAAGGACCGGGGATGTCGCCTAGAGGGGTGAATAGGCGGATTAAAAACTTTGTAACTTAAATGCGCGGAATAAAAATTTGCGACTAAATAAAATCTCCGAGTGTCCTAACCCGAGTGTCCGGTATTCAATCCGGATACTCGGATTATCCGGACCGTCTCGGTATTCAATCCGGATACTCGGATAGTCCAATCGAGGGTCCTAACCGAGTGTCCGGTATTCAATCCGGATACTCGGATTATCCTGACTGTCGGGTTCGAGGATCGGATACTCGGATTGAGGACTTGAATGGAGATTTTAAATCTTTGCAATTTTCAACAATCTACTTGAATACAAAAGATCTAAATACCATCAGTACATGGGGATCTTGTAGATCTAGAGCCAAACACAACAAAAGAGTAGATCGGGCAATTTCAAGATTCAAAATCAAATGCTAAAGCAAGAGAAAGAAGCAAACTTGGAGACGATGATTTTTCACCAAGTTCGGATCCTTGAGGATCCTACGTCTCCGCTGAGGCGGCTCGGTCACACTTGAGCCGGGTCTCTTTCAACCCTCTTCCTCCGGTGTTGCACAAATGCACTCGCCGGTCTTCACTCCTTTGATTCCTTCCCTTACGGAGGCGGAACGGCCTTCACAAACTTCCCACGGCCAACCACACAAAGCTCCGGTGGCTCGTGGCGACCTCCTAGCCGTCTAGGAGTCCTCAACCTCCAAGAGTAACAAATGCTCACGAAGAACAAACTTGGAGATGAAATCAAGTGCTCAATCAACTCAAGACTCACTCCCAAACTCTTCCCAACCCTTCTCACAAGGGGATCACTTAGATCTAAGGGTAAAAGCTCCTCAAAGCCCCCACACAGCTCCTCAAAATCCACTCCAAAAGCCTCTTCAAAAGAGGAGGAAGGGCTATAAATAGACCTCCCAAAAACTAGCCGTTGGGGGCAACTCTGCACAATCAGGAGACTCGGATTTCAATCCGATACTCGGATTGATCGAGAAAGGCTAACAGAGAGACTCAACCGGAGAGTCCGGATGAATGTCCGGATACTCGGATTATCCGGATAGTCCGGACTAACTCCGGATAGTCCGAATCAAGACTCGAGCAGCTCGGCTAAAACGAGCATAACTTTTGACTCGGACTCGATTTCAGAGATTTTGGACTCTCCGAAAGCTAAGAACGAGGGCTACACAAATAACAAGGTCTCACTATCCAAAACTAAAGGATAACCACAAATTTCACAAAGAAATCAAGAGAGACCTACAACCCTCACTTTCCTAAGCACTACCAACACCACTCTCTTTCTAAGATTCACAAGGATGGATCACTTGAGCACTTGACACATCTAAAAGTCATTCGACATCGCATCCATCTTAATAGTACGGCAATCCTTAGACTCAAATTAAATCAAGGATAATATAAGTCTAGAACTAGTCACTTGTCGTCTTCTTTCTTGATGTCGATGCATGAAGACCTTCACCATATAATTGATGACATCTTCGCCTTGTCCAACTCGACTCGATTCACCTCATGAGACTCTCGTCCTATCAACCTTGACTTGATCATCCTCTCGACGATCTCCACGCCAAGTTGCTCTTGACTTAGTCCTCGACTCTTGGTGACACCGTCGTCTTGTTGACCTCGACTTAATGATCATCCTCCAAGATACCTTGGTCATCATACACATACGGGACCTAATTCTTTCCAAACTACTCATGAAAGACATTAGTCCCAAAAGCTCAATAGATATGAACAAGTTGATATTTGTGAGCAGTTGATTACAACAAGTGTTTCATATAAAGAAGCACAATATAAATGGAAACACTTGACATAAGAAATGTTCTCTACTAAGTACATCATGATGAATATGTAATTGATCTATATGCACTAGAGAGATAATTGCCAATATGATGAATCAATTAAATCATGGCAAGGATCACAGACTTTACTTAAATGAAGCACATGATAGAATATACACGAATTGTACATGTGCAAATAACATTTGGAGTAAGAGTAAATATGTGATCCAACACTAGATAAACTTCACTAAGAGAATTGCATGAGAAGATATACAAATAAAACATGCATGCACCAAGTCAATCTATAGCAATATGAAGTTTAACTCTAGTTAATACATGCATACCATAATGAACTCAAATGAATATATATGCACAAATAAATATGACATGAACCAATGTGCATATATATAATCAACATGCTACTTGGAGTTCACTATGCATTTGCACGAAAGGAATGCAATAACAAATATAGAATAGATACCAAAATTGCATACCTTATCTTTGCTTAACTATCCCATTTGATTTTCCTCTAAATAGATGAGACTGATACTCAACTAGGCAATAACATGTTAGTCTTATAGCAATATAATCATATTAGAGGTTTGTCATTTGCTAAGCACTAAGTTAAGCATTTACTTAATTTACATAGATTGTCATTATGAGTGTTTGTCATTAATCACCAAAATAACATTCATTAATCACCAAAATAACATAAGTGCCTAGATGCACTTTCAGCTACCAACGCCGATAAACCTTAAATGGTTCCAACAAATAAAATTATTATAGTCCATCGCGATGACAAGCGAAGTCTAAGAAAATCACCGTTACGCCGTTTTAAAAGCTGATACACATTCTCTGCACTTGGCATCATGGATATAAACTGATCATTGGTCACCAATGGAACATATTCTTCCGCTTGCCGGCAGGTAGGGCTGACTATCGAGCTTAACGAGTTATTATCGAGTTTCTTTTAAAATTGACATAATTCGAAGTAAAATCATTTTATTTACCATTTAAGTGGTTATTTAAAATTCGAACTAACGAGCCACTATCAAGCCGAGCTCATTAACTTTTTTCGTGCCAAATGGACCCATTTCAACGTTGAACCAATTAACAACAGTGATGGAATAAATTTTGGTTTGAGCCTTAACGAGTTTTTTTTTGCTAGCCCTAGCGGGAGGCCTTGAGCTTGCAACAAGAATAATAACCGCACAAACGCGAACCGTTCAGCCATGGTAGAGATCCGTGCCACCTTCCCAGAAACCACAAGGTGTAGAGATCTTAACTGCCCTCGCCCCTCTTGGAGGTGTCAACCTTGCCCTTCATGGTGGAGACCGTGGCGGGTTTGGTGCTAGGGTTTTGGGTGGGGTGCAGGGGAGTCAGGACGAGGACGGTGTAAAATCGAGGATGTCGACTAGACGGAGGGTGAATAGGCGGTTTTAAAAATTTATCTCTAAATACTCTTTTAGCCAAAACATAGAATTAACGCGGAAGCGATAAACTAAGGTTTTGATAAATTAAAGCCTAAATCAACTAGGTTTACTAAGTGCACTAACTAATTACATCTCTAACAATAAATTACAATCCTAAGGACAAGCATGCAATTTAATTCTAGGAATGTAAATTGCAACAATGTAAATAAGGAATTGCAAGCATACACAAAGAGACACAATACTTTTTACCGTGGTGTTCTGCTACTTGCCGATCTCCCCTAATCCACGTTGAGGCAAGCCCAAACCACTTTGGATCGGCTCCACGAATTGAGCACCCGCCTCGATTCCACTAGTGGTAACTATTTCCCCCTCAGGGTATGTGAGCTCCAACCTTCACAACTTTACCGGGCCTTCTCACAATCTCCTTGAGAAGGTCACCGCACACGACGCCCCCACACGCCGTCTAGGTGTCGGCAAACACCAAGAGTAACAACAAAGTCAAACCCTCTAGCTTGAGCTCCACCAAGTACAACACATGTACAATGGTGATTACCGAGTGCAACATATGCACAAGGCTCTCCTCAAGTGCAACACATGCACAAGAGGCTCTCAATCCTCTCCTAATTGCAACACATGCAATTAGGGCTAACTCTTAGCTCAAAAGCCAAATAGAAGAAAGCAACACATGCAACACCTAGACTCAACAGTCGCTTGTAGCATTTCATGCTGAGAAGAACTAGCCGTTATTACAGTACCCCGGCACTACTGCCCATGTAGGACCGGTAGTATCGGCCTTATGCATCAAGAATAGAGTATTTTCACCCGTTTCTGGAAAAGGACTACCGTCTATTTGGGTCGGTACTACCGCACCTGCGGTAGTATTGCTCCCACATGAGCAGTAGTGCTGGTTGGGAAAACCACCCCAAAACACATGGTTCTAGAAAAAATCTACTGACCACTAGGGCCGGTATTACCGCACCTATGGCAGTACCGCTCTAAGTGGGTCAGTAGTGCCGCCCAGGCAATACCCTAGAAACATGCACTCGGTGAAATAACTACCAGCCTCTAAGGTCGGTACTGCCGCACCTGCGGTAGTACTGCTCCTAGAAGGTCATTAGTGCCGGCCTGGTAAAACCTAAAAACAACCATCTTTGTCAAATAACTACTAGCCTATTGAGCCAGTACCGCTCCTAGTAGGTGGGTAGTGCCGACAATACAGGTTTTGAGAAGATTTTGAATGATTTTATGAGAAATACACATGACTAAAGTATGAGCATGAATTTGATCCAATGACATTAGATTATCTTCAAGCTACTAACCAAAAGTCCCTCTTAATAGTATGGCACCTATACTAGCAACCCGATCTTTTCTCTAAACACCTAGATCGACAAAAAGCTAAAAAAGTGTCCTTACAACTTATACCTTAGAATTAGCTTGATGTTTCCATTTCCTTAAAGCTCAATGATTTCACCTCTTCATAGGACCAACTTGTTTTTCATAGTCTCAAGAAAAATTGTTAGTTCTTAAAACATGATTGTCATTAATTACGGAAACCAAAGATGAAATTTGGGGCCTAGATGCTTCACTTGTTGACATGATTAGAAGCAGAGCATGTCTGCTTTAGCATCTGCTGTTGTGGTGTCTGGTGCGCATCCATGAGTTTTGGGTAGAGGGGATAGAGATAGAATTCAGAATTTCATTTGGAAAAAATTATGGGAAAAGGAAAGCCAGATTTTTGGGATTAATGGGGAATTTCTAGGCAAGGATAAGATCTGAATTTTCTTGTTTTTATTTGGAAATTTCCTTTTTTCAGATTGTTGAATTTTGGGGATGTTACGTACTGATAGGAGGCTGTCGGCAGGGATACGAAGATTGGAAAGAATGAAGAAGAAATGAATATTTGTTTTGGAAGCTGCTAGCGCTTGAACTTATTCCGATCATAATCGTTGGCCTAACATCGGTGAATTAAGCAACAATTGTAATTGACCAACAAAATACATAGTAAAATAATAATACTGGTTAAAAATAAGAAAAATAATATATTACTTACTCACAAAATGCATAATAACCATGAATATACGACTTTGCAAAATGCTTAAACAAGATGATAATTACCAAAAAAATTACAACTTTACAACAAGCAACATTTGAAAATAACAATGTCAATACTGTAAAATTGCCCATGCGACAATGGAAATAAATATTCACTACAAATTGAGAACTGCATCCTCTACAGCAAAAAACATGACCATACACAACAAATCACACAACCCCTTGCAAAAAACAACCATTGCAGCTTTTCCAAAAGGATACATTGCAAACAAAAAATGAAACAGTGTGTGCAACAAATGCAAAAGAGTGATGCAACAAATTTAGAAAATACCTGCAACAATCAACCGAGAGGAGAAGGTGTCGGTTGTGTAGGCGAGCATGCAAGCTCTGATGAGGATGAAGCTAGCCTAGTGCCTCGACATCGGTGGGTCCTAATCTCCTCTGGCATGTCCTACTCCGCTACATCGATCTCGTCCTCTCCGCCACTTCATGTAATGCTAGAGCATCCCCTTAGTCCCATCACTGATACAACTCCCCTTTTATGCGGCTTTTGGTTTGATCTTTACAGCGTAGGATTGAAGATAAATGGATCCGTGCAACCTGATGAATGACACCGCCAACCATCACCTCTATTACAGCAACATACGACACTCGATTCAGCCAACCACATGATTTGATCCCTTTGTCTACTCACTTACGTGGAGTAAACGTGTTCAGCGAGGCAATCACAAGAACGACGTAGTCAAGACACTTAGTGAATTCCTAATTCTATCGGGGTGGAATTGTATCTAACACAAACCCTAGAACAAGAACATATATTTATAAATATCGAAAACTTCATTACAATGGAGGGGATGCCTCTCCTTTTATAGAATTTTCAGTTGCTACAGTACGACGCTGCTATAATGCTACAATTGCTATAATAAAAAAACAAACTGGATTTGAATCCTTCAAGATATCAAGTCGTTTTCCATCTTCTGTTCAAGCTTGGGCTGATTTTTCGGGTGGTTGTTCTTTCTCTTGGCTTCCTAGCTTTTGAGGTTATAGTAGTTTGTTTTCCTGAGGCTCCCAAGCTTCTTCATGAAACCTAATAACAATTAAGTTAGAAGCATTAGGTACGAATATATTCTCATTTAAATCAATGCATAGCTCTTTTAGGAAAAGTTTCACCTGTTGATTGATTTGTTTGATTCTAGCTCTTGTGATTGGTCCAATTGGTGTTGGGATATTATTTTGGGAAGGAGATAATATATGTGTGTGCTAGTGATGTCCTCATCACCCTTCCGTCGATGCATCATCCTGGTTGTGAGGTAGTTGAGGACAACGTTAGGGTGGGAGATCGACACCATGGCGAGGAACAAAGTCCTCAGATCTAGTATGTGAGTGAGGGAGCGTAGCGGATTCAAAGCAAGGATGGAGTGGATATAGAGGAGCGAGCGATGAGGAAGCAGGTGAAATGGGCTAGTGTTGGTGACGGCTGCCTTTGGGTGCTGGCGAGGCACCAAAGATGGAGAGGTAGAAGATAGGGGTGCGTAGAAAATGAGAACATGAGCATAGAAAATAGGATGGATGGGGATGGCTGAGTGCAAGCAAGGGTGACCATAGACCAGCAGCCGACGACGGAGCTTGGTATGCCTAGTACAAGAGGGCTGGAGCACGGGGTGGAACTCATGTGAGGTGGAGGTGCTCGGTTCAGTGCTGGAGCTCGCTCTCGCTAGTTACTTGGGAGAAAGAGAGAGAAAGCTTCAAGCAAGTGTCGTAGATACTAGAGATTGGATAGCAACAAGAAGATAAGGGCCTGTTTGGAGGGGCTGTGGCTGGGCTAAAAAGCTTCTTTTGAATTGCTAGGCTGTAAAGTAGCTGTAGCTAGCGGCTGTGGCTTTTCTTGTTATGTCGTTTGGCAAACTGACTGTTGCAACTGTAGCTCTTGGGAGGCAACCGAGCAGGGAGGTAGTAACCTAGCAAAGCACAGTGGCGCCCAAGTGGGGAGGTGACATGGAGGCGGTGAGGCAGGGCGGCAGAGGTCAGGGAGGCGGAGCGAGCGAGGTGGGAGGCGGTCGAGTGAAGCCACAGCTGAAAAGTTCCTCTCCAGTGGCTGCAGCTTTTAAGGGTGCTTCTGCTGTGGCTTAGCTTTCGAGCTGCTTTGTAGTCATGCTGTTTGGGGAGCTTTTGGCCTAAAACTGAAGCATAGCCCTCCAAACAACCCCTAGGAAAGAAGAAATGAGTGACGTGGGCTTCTCGCGGGCATAGGCCATAGAAACGATTGCTAGCGTCTGATACGATCGGACGTCAGAGCCGTAACAATTCCTACTTGTTTTCTCATAGCCCATTTAACAACACAACACACTCAAAGGAGAGGGATGACAGTGGGCATAGAAGGGAGCAAATAAGATACTCAATGACACACACAAAAAAGCAATTTTTAGTGGCAAATCTAGGATGGAAACGGTGACATACTGTTTGCACCGAAACTTGGCAGATAGGGTCAAAATCAGCAGTCCAAGATCAACAAGATATGATTGGGATAACGTATCAAGATATTTGGAAACGAAACAGGTTGTTAAGGAAAGTACCATCCAAATAGAGGCCGATACAGATTCTATTCCTAATGTGTTGTACCAGGACTCTATCGGCCAATGGGTATAAAAGAGGTCGAGAGGTGATCAGAAAAGCTGCCCAGAGCCAATCAACCAATTCGCGTCTACTTTTCATCTACTTTTCCTGTCGACTAGGAGTAGCTCTTGTAATTTAGCCTTTGTAATCGATTTTGATCAATAAAGTTGCGCATCGCCGATTGTTGATCTTCATCAATTACGCCCCAGGTTTGATTTGTTCTGATTTTGTTGTGCATCGCCTTCTTCATAATCGATCTACCTTTATCCTCTGATTAGCCTTAATCGGCTAGTTAGACTTACCCCTTTTTATCTTGATTTAATCGGCTTTGAGCTGATTGAATCTAAGCCGATTGATCTTCACGATCGGCTAGTTAGATTTATCCTGTTTCCTTGATCTTGATCGGCTTCAAGTGATTGAGTTTAAGCCGATTGATCGTTACGATCGGCTTTGAGTGAATTTCATATTTTACCTTATCGATTCTGAGTCAAATCGGTAGCGCGCTCTGAACGGTGTTCATGCGGTGTCTTGTTGTCGAAACCCTACTTCAAGTTTTTGATGCCAACACACTCTTAGCGCGCCGGTGGGACCGATGGCTTCATCAAGTAAAGAAATTCGCCATCCGATCTCAACACGAAGCTATAATCGTCCCCATTTGGGCGATTTAACGCGAGAACAACGTAGAAATCGAAGATCGGAAAGGCGCTCTAGAAGAGATGATCTTTGAGTTGCTATCGAGAAGACTAGGCGTGGCGTCACTCAAAAGCGCTGCGGCGATCAATGCCCTTGGCGATGCGGGCGTCACGGATAGTGCGGTAAGTTCATACCTACCGCTCAAGCGAATTATCGGCTATGATTAATCAATCTATACATCACGCGTTGGTAAACCAATCATCGACTCTTGTTACAACGCTGAAGCCGATGATTGCGAATAGTGTGAAGTCAATCGCTCAAGAATTGGCATCATCTGGGAGTCTACTTGACCCGATGCATGCTCTGCCAAGCTATCCTGCTTTTTCAATAGCGCAAAACACGCAGAGTATGACATCGAAGATCTTGCATCGGGTCACAAATTAGCCGATGGTTTAGGATCGGCTGACATACTCTGCGTGTTTTGCGCTATTGAAAAAGCAGGATAGCTTGACAGAGCTTGCATCGGGTCAAGCAGACTCCCAGATGATGCCAATTCTTGAGCGATTGCCTTCACACTATTCGCAATCATCGGCTTCAGCGTTGTAACAAGAGTCGATGATTGGTTTACCAACGCGTGATGTATAGATTGATTAATCATAGCCGATAATTCGGCTTGAGCGGGTAGGTATGAACTTACGGGACCATCTGTGATGCCCGCATCGCCAAGGGCATTAATCGTCGGCAAAGCAGTCTTTTGAGTGACGCCACGTCTAGTCTTCTGATAGCAATTCAGCATCATCTCTTCTAGAGCAGCTTTCCGATCTTTGATTTCTCTACGTTGTTCTGGCGTTAAATCGTCCAGTGTGGGGACGATTATAGCTTCTGTGTTAAGATCGGATGGCAGAATTTCTTTACTTGATGAAGCCATCGGTCCCACCAGGCGTGCCAAGAGTGTGTTGGCGTCAAAAACTTGATGTAGGGTTTCGGCGACAGACACCGCATTTAACACCGGTTTAGAGCGTGCGATCGATTTGACTCAGAATCGACAAGGTATAAATATAAAATTGACTCGAAGCCGATCGTTGGGATCAATCGGTTTAGACTCAATCAGCTTGAAGCCGATCAAGATCAAAGTATCAGAATAGATCTAATTAGCCGATTAAGGCTAATCAGAGGATAAAATTCTCTCAAAGCCGATCGTAATGATCAATCAGCTTAAACTCAATCAGCTTGAAGCCGATCAAGGTCAAGGTATCAGAATAGATCTAATTAGCCGATTAAGGCTAATCAGAGGATAAAATTTTCTCAAAGCCGATCGTAACGATCAATCAGCTTAAACTTAATCAGCTTGAAGCCGATCAAGATCAAGGTATCAGAATAGATATAATTAGCCGATTAAGGCTAATCAGAGGATAAAAGGTAGATCGATTCTGAAGAAGGCGATGCGCAACAAAATCAGAATAAATCAAACCTGGGGCGTAATTTGAAGAAGATCAACAATCGGTGATGCGCAACTTTATTGATCAAGATCGAATTACAAAGACTAAATTACAAGAATTACTCCTAATCGACGAAAAAGTAGATGAAAAGTAGACGCGAATTGGTTGGTTGGCTCTGAGCAGCTTTTCTGATCACCTCTCGACCTCTTTTATACCCATTGGCCGATAGAGTCCGCGGTCGATCTGGCGGAGAGGAGCACCATGCAGGGCCAGCAAATAAGATACCCAATGCTATTGGAATAGGATTTGGAATCTAATTGAATTAATCAAATTCAATTATGTGGAACCAAACGGGGTGTTATTGAAGTTTTTAAGTGGACCTAAATCGATTCACGTGAAATTCTGAAAATTCCGGATCGGACGGCTCTGAGTGCATAGTACACGTGTGTTTACTTAATGAAGTAGTGATGGCCAAAGCACGGCAGTTTAACGCGCTACATGGCCCATCTAGATACACCCATAAAAGCACAGCTTGGCCATGCTATGCCAGTCCATGGGCCGAGGCCACGGCCCGGTGGCTTTCGTGCTGTACCGTGTCGGCATGGGTATGCGTGGGCTAATATGCCATACCGTGCTGAGGTCGGTCTGTTTGGTGCAAAAAATTCAAAAATTTGAAAAAATTTAAAAAATGGTGGTGGGAAAATGAGGAAGGGTGCTACCCTATTTATATAATAATTTTGGGATTTTTCTTGGCATTTTTCGAACTTTTCAGTCTCCAACGTCCACAAACGGCTAGAATTTTTAAAATATGAATAAACGGGTCTTAATAGCCCATGCCTTGCTAAACATGCTGAACGGACCTCAATGGACCTAAACATGCTGAACGGACCGCAACAACTAGATGGGTCTAAACGGATTTACGGTGCCGACACGCTAGACCAAGACTACGGTCCAATCATAGCCCACCCTCTTGAGTCATGCTGACTGGTCCGTTTACTGTTAGACTGTCCGTACCCACAATCCCGTGCCACGGGCCGGCCCAGTGGCATAGCCCACTGGCCATCTCTAGAACGAAGTTGCCGTACCGAAATAGCCAAGACGACGCTGGTCGCGACGCGGCAGCATGGGCGAGCCCCCACCCAACCCCTCCGCCGGCGCCGGCGCCGCCGCGACGTCGTGGCCGGAGCTGCTCGCCCCGTTCGACCTCTCTCGCCTCCGCTCCACGCACTCCTCCCGCCCGCTCACCCCGCGCCGCCTCTCCCGCCTCCTCGCGCTCCCGCTCTCCCCGGCCACCTCCCTCCTCCTCCTTCAGTGGTACACCGCCTCCCACCCGGCCCTCTCCTCCCTCCCGCTCCGCCCCCTCATCGCCGGCGACCCCGCCCGCGCCCTCTCCCTCCTCGACTCCCTCCCCTCCTCCGGATTGCCCCCTCTCCGCGAGTCCCTCCTCCTCCCGCTCTTCCGCTCCCTGCCTCCCGGCCGCGCCCTCCACCTGCTCGACCAATTGCCCCGCCGCTTCGCCGTCTCCCCCTCCTTCCGTTCCTACAACGCCGTACTGTCCGTTCTTGCGAGGGCCGACTGCCACACCGACGCTATCGCGCTCTACCGCCGGATGGTCCACAGGGACGGCGTCCCGCCCACCACCTTCACCTTCGGCGCCGCCGCGCGCGCGCTCTGCCGCCTTGGCCGCGCGGACGAGGCGCTCGCGATGCTACGTGGGATGGCGCGCCACGGGTGCGTGCCCGACGCGGTGCTCTACCAGACGGTCATCCACGCGCTGTGCGCCCAGGGCGGGGTCGCCGAGGCTTCTGCGCTCCTTGACGAGATGTTCCTCATGGGGTGCGCTGCGGACGTCAACACGTTCGACGACGTCGTGCATGGGCTGTGTAGGCTCGGGCGGGTGCGCGAGGCAGCGAGGCTCGTGGACAGGATGATGATGAGGGGCTGCGCGCCGAGCACGATGACGTACGGGTTCCTCCTCCAGGGCCTGTGCCGAGCGAGGCAGGTGGACGAGGCACGCGCAATGCTCGGGAGGGTGCCAGAGTTGAACGTCGTGCTGTTTAACACGGTGATTGGTGGGTGCCTTTCGGAGGGGAAGCTAGCAGATGCGACGGAGTTGTATGAGACAATGGGATCGAAAGGCTGCCCACCGGATGTGCGTACTTACTGTATATTGATACATGGGCTTTGCAAGCTTGGGAGGCTTGGTTCGGCCATGTGGTTGCTTAGAGATATGAAGGAGAAGGGTTGTGCTCCGAACGTAGTAGCCTACACGATCTTGCTGCATTCCTTTTGCAGGCATGGCATGTGGGATGACACAAGAGCAATGCTGGAGGAGATGTCGGTGAAGGGCTTGAGTATGAATTCCCAAGGATACAATGGAATGATATATGCGGTATGCAAGGATGGCAGGACGGATGAGGCGATGAGGCTCATCCAAGAGATGAAGAGTCAAGGATGCAAGCCTGATATTTGCACGTATAATACGATAATTCATCATTTGTGCAGCAATGACCTGATGGAGGAGGCTGAGCATCTATTTGAAAATTTGCTTGAGAAGGGTGTTGTCGCCAATGGAATTACTTATAATACACTCATTCACGCACTATTGTGCAATGGTAGGTTGCAGGATGCCATAAGGCTTGCGAATGAAATGGTACTTCATGGTTGCTCACTTGACGTTGTTAGCTACAATGGCCTGATAAAAGCTCTGTGTAAAGATGGGAGTGTTGATCGGAGCATGGTGCTGCTTGAGGAAATGACAGAAAAGGGTATTAAACCTAATAATGTTTCATACAACCTCATGATCAGTGAGCTCTGCAAAACGAGAAGGGTGCATGATGCACTAGAGCTCTCAAAGGAGATGTTGAATCAAGGGCTTACTCCTGATATTATCACTTACAATACACTCATAAATGGATTGTGCAAAATGGGATGGCTGCATGCTGCTCTGAATCTCCTAGAGAAGCTACACAATGAAAATGTGCATCCTGATATTATTACATACAATATTCTCATTAGTTGGCACTGCAAAGTCAGATTGCTTGATGATGCTGCTATGCTTCTAAACAAAGCTGTGACTGGTGGAATAACACCTAATGAGCGCACATGGGGAATTGTTGTGCAAAATTTTGTTAGGCAGCCACTTAGTTTTTTAGGTGACCAGCTTCAAGTGTACTAGAAAAGATTTGCTTCTGTGTGTTGTATTTTATGGTTGGTTGTTACGGCTCTTGGTATTGCCACAGCTTCAAATGTTGTAAAGATCAAAATGGGAAGATCATGGTGTCTATCATAGTTTTCACCATGCTTGGTGACCTGGTACGTATTTCTCCTCCTGTTAGAAGTTTGTACCATTATATGTTAACCCTTTAACTTAATTCTTTTGTTGTATGTCTAATGGATGATTGCTACAATAATGCAGATCCTTCTTGTCATATTTTGAGTTGTATTTACAAGGAAATTGCTAAACGTAATAGATCGTATAAACTGAGCTTCTCCAAGTTAACAATTTTGTGCCAAAATATCCTTGTGTCTAAATATAAATAAACTTTTTCATCTAAAAGTTATCTATATATTTTTAGAAAATTTCTTTGTTTAAAACAAAATTTAGGAATTTGTTATGTTCTTGGGAACTCTCGAAACAAGATCTTATTTTGGCATTCACAAACTGTAGCTTTAGGTTCTAGTATTTTTTATCTGTATAGCCAAGATGCCAAACAAGAGCACTAGCTCAATTGAAACAATAACTATCTATCTGTTATAAAATTATTTTTTAAAATCAATTGTTACAAAATTAAACAATTAGGGAATATTTAAATATTAAAAATGGAAGTATAAACCCTACTTGTCACTGCGTTGCCTAGGCGATGCGGCGGCCGGAGGGGGACGTTAGGGCAGCTCGCCTCGACTAGAGCGAAGGCGGCAGCCGGCAGCCATCGGCGACAGAGGAAGCGAGGGGTGGGCAGCGCTCGGCGACGGAGCAAGCCCCTCGGCCTCGAGTGGTGACTTAGGAGGCAACGGAGGGAGCGAGGTGTGTGTGGCTATCTTCCGCCCCTCTCCGATCTTCCACCTCTGCTGCCGCCCCACTCTGATCTTCCACCTCTGCCGCCGCCCCTCTCTGGCCATCGTCCGTCGTCGTTCTTCCGCCAAGTCAGTGCTGATCTGCCGCCGCAGCCCCTCTCCGTGACTTCTACAGCTGCTGGCACTGCTGCTTGATGCCGCTGCTCATACACCGCCGCTACTCTGTCGTTGTTTTGTTGTTGATGTTTTGCTGCTTGCTGCTGCCGCTGACGCTCTGCCACCGCCATTGATGCTCTGTTGCTGCTGCTACTGTTGTTGATGTTGCCGCCACTGCTGATGGTTGCTGCCGCTGCTGATGGTTGCTGCTGCTGCTGATGCTTGATGCTGCTTCTTCTTCATCGTCTAATCATCGCCTAGGCATCCGGGCGCTCCGGGCTTGCCGCGCCTAGCCGGATCGCCGTGACAACTATGGTATAAACAATATAGTTGGTTTGTTACCCAAATGGTAGCACCGTGACAACTATGGTATAAACAATATAGTTGGTTTGTTACCCAAATGGTAGCACCACTGGCCCACTACCTTGCTGCAATGGAGCTTTGCTAAATAGCTGCAATCCTTGTCAACTTCTGATATTGATAAATAATCACCCCAAAGTAACAAGCATGTTCCTTTATTGGATTTGAGCTGTAATACTGATTGAAAAGCTGTAAATGAGAAGAGTAAAGATTTCCATGTTATTGATTAAAAACAATGTACCTGGAACATGATGCTTTCCATCCAGCTAGTCCTTACACTAACGTGCAGTCTTGAAGAACCCTGACTCCCTGTGGCTTACATAGCCCTAAGTACCATTTGTCTAACCAATCGTATTTGTCAACATCAGCCTTTTCCAATTTGGAAAAATAATGTAGCATATGGATGCATTTTGGCATTTTCCATTACCAACGTTGTAATTACTGTATGGTTTGGGCTAAGGCAGGAAAATGATTAATACTGGATTAGCTCTTTCAGGTGATTTTCCCCTCATCCACCCTAAACTCCATGTATGGTGACTGCTTTGTTCTAAATCACCATTTTTTGGGAGTTTGGACAAACATGCTGCAATTTTCATTGAAAAAAAATGAATTCTGTTTATCTTCTCATTCTGTTAAGCTGAATTTTATCAGAAAAAGTTATACGTGTGAACTTTATGATGTTTTTCTTGTAGTGGTACATCAGTACATGTTTATTGGGTGCACATAACCTCACTTCTTTTGTTTGCATTGTTTTTGTAATGTGTTGGCCTGTGAATACTTAATATTTACAACTCTCAGGATTGGTCGGCGTTGTCTTGTGATGCTGTTGTCTGCAATACTATTGTACATCTTTGGAGTCCTGATGAGCTTGCCTTGTGATTTTGTTAGCTAAACACTTCCTCACCTTTTCCATCTCACATGATAGGACTTGTTTCAGTTTCTGGCATATTTTCTTTAATATAATAAATATGGATGAATTTTAATGTGCAATCCGATGAATTTTCCCTAATTTTGTAGAAACTTCTCAATGTACGACATTGTTTCGTAGATCATTACTATGGTGTATGTTTATTCTGCAGCATGCATGAACAGTGATAATAACCTTTCTTAAAATGCTATCTCTCGGGACCAAGGATAAAATTTCAAATTTAAAATGATAGCAAAATACTCCCTTCGGGCACAAGTAGTTGTCGTTTTGGACATTGATACGGTCTCCAAAACACAACTTTAACCACAGATTTCTATCATAATATATTTATAAAACCCAATAAAATTATAATATTTTGACAGTACTTTTCAAGATAAATCTACACATTATTTTCGTGTATCCAATTTAAACATTTAAAAAAGATATTAACAGTCACTGCACCTAGGTCCAAAACGACAACTATTTGTGATCGGAGGGAGTATGTTAGTATGCTTGTTTTGCAAGCTAATGTAGGTATTAGAGATAAAGTAATGAAGTTAAATTGCACTAAATGAATCAAAAATATTAAGACTTTCTTATTAATCGATTTCTTATCAACACGAAAAATTGTGTCAAACTTGTTTTCATATTCGCTGGTAGGTAGTCAATTCTAGCAGTAATCAACCAATTGTTGGATGAATATTCAAATTTTTGTTAGAGCATTCAAATTTTTGTTTGATGAAATTTGACCTGATTAAATCCGGTATCCGACACCAAGGATGGTCCAATATTTCTTTCTGTATCCGGTTTTTGAATCCTTCCTTGGGACTACTTGGTGCACAGCCATGTCCCTTTCTAATTTGTAAGGTATTTTGGCATACCAGTCTTGCTATGAGTAGCACATGTATTCATCATGAGGCCAACAGGCCATAATATATAAATGTATATGAGGGTACAAAATGAAAGCCTATATAAGGCAATATCTATATAAGGCTAAACAGGATGCTAGCAATCTCTATATAAGACAATCTAGGATACTAGCAATCTCTATTCAAGGCAAATAGGATACTAACTAACACCCTCTCAAACTCATGGTGGATCAACAACACTGAGTTTAGAGAGATAAAAGTTGTGCTGAGCTCTAGTTTGTGTTTCGTGAAAAAGTCTGCCAATTGAAGCTCTGAAGGCACATACTGAAGAGTCACGACCTAATCTTGTACCTGTGATTGCATGTAGGAAGCATTAACACCAATATGCTTGGTGAACTTGTGCTTCATCGAGTCTCGAGCAATGCTAGTAGCACCTATGTTGTCGGATAAAAGAGGAGTTAGTGTAGAAACAGGAACACCAAAATTCTCAAGTAACCATTATAGCAATGTAACATTTGTTGTCAAAAGATCCATAGCTCACAACTCAGTCTCAGCACTCGAACAAAAAACTGCTGTCTGCTTCTTAGTCTTCGAAGCAATGAGAGAACTACTAAGAGAAACACACTAAGCAGAAAGAGACCGACTACCAGAGTGATCAAAAGCCCAGGTAGCATCAGAGTATGCCTGGAGCTGTAAGGAGCTGGAGCGTGGAAAGAAAAGACGGCAAGAGATAGTTAGAAGATATCGTAGAACACGAAGAAGATGACTATAGTGAAGCTGAGTGAAAATAGAAACGAACTGACTCAATATATGTACTGAATACGAAATATTAGGACGAGTGACACCAAGGTAAATAAGACTCATAACAAGATGGCGATAGTGAGTAGGATTTTCAAGAGGTTCACCATTAGTAGGTCGAAGGTGAACATTGAGCTCCATGGGAGTCTCGGCTATGCACTGATCAGTGAGAGAAGCACGATTAAGAAGATCCTGAATATGCTTCTCTTGAGATAGGAAGAAGCCCTCTAGTGTAGAAGAAACCTTAATCCCAAAGTAGTAGTGAAGAAGGCCTAGATCAGACATGGAAACTGCTCACTAAGACGTGCCTTCACAAAGGCAATATACTGAGAATCATCTCCCGTTATGATCATGTCATCAACATATAGAAG
The DNA here is from genome assembly GCA_036346275.1 of Otatea glauca. Classification (NCBI taxonomy): domain Eukaryota; kingdom Viridiplantae; phylum Streptophyta; class Magnoliopsida; order Poales; family Poaceae; genus Otatea; species Otatea glauca. The sequence goes on from CM070729.1 coordinate 18,304,719, forward strand.
GTGAAGAGTCCGACCACGAGGTGAAGTGTGAACAAAGAGTCTAGGATAATGAGCACTAGTAGAAAAACCAGTTGCAGTGATTACAGAAGAAAAATGCTCAAACCAGGCACGAGGGGCTTGCTTAAGCCCATAAAAGTGTGGCGAAGCCGACAAACTATACCCTTAGGAACATAATATCCCTATAGTGGCTGCATATAGATGTCCTCACGCAGCTTACTATTAAGAAAGACATTCTTGACATCAAGCTGAGAGATGGATCACTCACGAACAGAGACCATAGCAAGAAGAGTGCGAACAGTGGTCATGCGAGCCACAGGAGCAAAAGTCTCATAATCACGACCATGCTCCTACTGAAAACCACATGCAATGAGACCACGAGACGAGCCTTGTAGCACTCAAGAGAACCATCAGAGCGAGTTTTAACCTTATAGACCCACTTGCATATAATGGGACAAACACGTGGAGGAAGGGGCTAAGATCCCACGTGCCAGTGCGCTCGAGGGCAGCAAGCTCCTCTGCCATCGCATGCCACCATTCCTGATGAATGACAGCATCACAGTAAGAAGTTGGCTTGGCAAGAGCTGTGCCAGCAAAGCCAATGCGCTCATGGGGCCAAATAGATTGGCGATTGCAAAGAGCATAAAGAGGAGAAGGCACTGAAAAAGACCAGGACAAAAAAAAAACTGAGAAAGAGTGCCTTACTCAACAAGAAAAGGAAGAGTGCTTTACTCAACAAGAAAAGCATGAAGGGCTCCTGACAGATATTCCCCTGTCGAGTTAGCACAAAGAACACGAATGGGAGAATCAAACTGAGTACGGATCATGGTGGCAAAATTTTTATAGATGTATAAAACCTCACTACGAGAAGACAAAATATATCCATGTGTGGCGAGAGAAATCATCTATAAAAAGAATATAATATCTATGACCCCTTTTGAAACAAAGGGAGCCAGACCTCAAATATCAAAATGAACAAGGTAAAAGAGACGATGGGATAGACTCTTTGGAAGGACAGGGGAGTTGTAGCTGCTTACCAAGCTTTCAACTTGCACAGTCTAAAGAGGCATCACTAGACAGATCCTAAAAGGCCATAACTGTGGTGACCCGCATAATTAGCCCAGGGTAACGACAGTCGCACTGCCATCACTCTGAGATAATTACGCGAATCTCGGCATACTAGCTAATCAAAACATCGAGCGCAATCAATATTTTATCAGTTAGTACACCATGTTCAGAGTGTTGCAACATAACAATAATTAGAGACTGAATGAAAATATATTCAAACCAAGCCACGTAGGGCTATATGTCCATTACATAGATATATTGATCCTTGCACAACAAAAGGATACTAAATAGATACTATTACACCAAAAGACTGACGAAGCCAATACACGTCTACCCATCTTCTCTATTCCTCCTGGCAGAACTCTGCTGCCTCGTCCACCCAATCATCTGCTTGAAAACCGGAGCCAAACTCTAGAAAAAGGGATTAGCAAGAGTGAGTACAAAAGTACTCAGCAAGCATTATAACAAATGCAGATATGAATTTTTCCTCTCAAATCCAGCCATCTTCTTACCTTCTCTCAAAATCCCTTTTTACAGAATATAGATTTTTGGTTTTCTTTAAGGGTTGGATATTTTAAAATATGAAAACAGCTATTGCACTCGTATATGAGGCAGACTTAGCTTCCGTAGCCTCCAATCCAGGAGACAGGCTTGAATTCAAGATTTTAACCCTACGCAGGTTCGTATCATTTTACCCATAACGGCCTCCACCACAGAGGCTCCATAACGTTTATCGCTAATCCAGTATTAGATCTCCAACCCTGGTAGCCAACGAGTAGTGGTGCCTCGATTATTCCCACATACCTTGACATACCGGTTGTACCATACTACGCAAAGAAGATCGATACTCAACCATAGGCTTTAAATATAGCGCCTGACCAACCGCAGCTGGTATCGTGTCCCTCACTAGGCCTCCCGGCATACCCAGCTTCACACCCCTAGTTATCTACTATTTCCCAATGTGGAGATCATAATACCTTCATAGGACAACCTTTTCTGACAGCGATTTATCTCGCTATGGTTGATACTGGAATACGGCTCATTGCCCAAGTACAATTGGTTGACCTTATATTATAGCATATGTAGAGGACCCCGCCGGCCAAACACCTTCTCATCGGCGCCCTCTACCCACCATAAATATTTCTAATACAAATCCACGACTCCATTCGTGGACGCTAAACACCACTCAACCATTTCCAAAACCACATCACAATTCCATCATTTCATTCTTTCTCAAAACCACATCCTACTTCTATCATTCACCTCCAATTCAACACTTCAATTTGAAAGTAAGTTTTTGATGCAGTGCTGATAGGATTATTATACGAAAGCATTGAAAATCATTTAATAAAAGATGATCAAAGAATCTTGCCTGCGATAAAAGCAGAAGGATCGTCCTCGCCCGAAGATTGATTTTGATTGGCTGGGATGCTCAGGTCTGACCCTGAAAGCATACAACATTATCCAGGGCAATTAAGGTGGAAGAATTATTCTGGCGTCCAACCAGCTCTTATGTTCTGTTGTACAATTTTATCTTAGCACTTATTTAATTAATACCAGTTGTTGATTTTTACGCGATCCGCAATTTGATTACAGAAATCAACGTGGTCCGCGATACAAATTATTTTTCTACCCTTTTTCCCTCCTCACTTTTCTCTCTTTTCTTTTCTCTCTTCCCTTTCCCTTTTTCTTCTTCTCTTTCTTTCTTTTCTCTGCAGGCGTTCTTCTTTTCCTTCGGCTCTGGCCGATTTGGCCGAAGCCTCTTCGGCCTTGCGCCTTTTTCTCTACCGGTCGCCTCCTCCCTCTCCACTCCCTGGCGACTCCCTCTCCGCCTCCCACGCCAGCTACTACCTTCCCATCGGCGCCTCCTCCTCCCGCGCAGCTTGACGCCGACCCGGCCTCGGCGCAGCCCCACCGCCCCCTGCTCGGCCTACTCCATCCCGTGGTGGCTGGTTCGCATGGTGCTCCATGTGGCTCGCCTCGCCTCACTTTGGCACAAGACTTGAGCCGACCCGCTGGCTTGCCCGGCCTCCTCCGACTTCGGCTGGCGGCTCCTCACCTGCATGACTCGCTCGGCCGGGCTGGCTTGGCCGGCTCCTTCCCGCACCGCCTGCTCCCACCCGGCTCTCCTCTTCACTCAGTTGAGCTCACCTCTTCTCCCTCTCTGGATGCTAAGCTAGGGTTACCACTACTGCTACCCCTTTTTATTTTCTTGATTTTGCTTTGCTGTTTTTATTGATTTTGCTTGAGATGATGGGGTCTATGATGAATCGTTGGGGAGGGTTTAATCTATCCAAGAAAGAACAGATACTACACTAATGGTTACCCCAACGACTGAGACCACGAGGGAACAACCCGATCTACCACTACTCTACTGGTGAATGCACCTGGGGTTTTGGTCGGTTGGAGCAAAGCACTGGGGGTTGAGGAAGGCGATGAAGAGGTTGCAGACACTCGCTTGTCTCCCTCTTGGTCGAGCTAGCTTCTGGTCCCCTCTTCCTCTTTTGGCTTCTGGATGATCTCCTCTTCTGGTTGCTTCCTCCTTCTCCTCTGGATGCTGTCGCCTCCTCTTGCTTCGGCTTGGATGCTTTGCTCTTGGCTCTTGCTGCCTCTCGGTTTGGAAGGAAGAGGAATGGGAATGAGCTGGCTATTGGCTGGGCATGGGTTGGCTTGAGGCTGGTGAAAGCTGGCTCACTCGGCTGGCAAAAGGCTGGCTTTATTGAATTGGGAAAATGGCAAATGACCATTTTGCCCTTGGGTTTTTACTGGAGGCTATTGATCCTAAGGGCATTACAGTCATTTCTTGCTCAAAACACTAACGGTACCCGCAACCGCACCAGGTAAGCTACTAAACGCCGAATGATGAACCCGAAACTAGCGAGAGGGGCCAGTCTGGGTCCCGGACAGATTTGGTACCTCGATGAGCGATACCTTTCACTGCGGGACTGACGGCGCTCTCTAATCCTTACATTTTAATTTTTCTTGCCTAAACATGTTTTTATTGTTTAATTAACCATTTAATTAAACTGATAACCCCCTGGGTTATCACAATAACGAACTAAAGAAGACGTGAAACACAAAGATGTCCCAAACGGTGATGCCACTAAGCAAACAACCCGATGGAAGATGCAACAGAGGAAACGGTGGAGGATACGGAGACTAGCAGGGGCAGCAGAAGGACGATGAAGCTAGTTAAGCTCCCAAAGACACTGAGAGTCATGGCGGCGAGAGCCAATACCAACCAGAAACCCCGTGTGACGATCCTAAACACAACAAGAGTCAGAATTGAGTATAACACGATAACCATGATCAGTGAGCTGGCCATCAGACATGACCTGCATAATCAGTTTGGGAACATGAGAAACAACAGAATCATAAAAAGAGGAAGACAAAAGAGTGTCTCATCCTGCAACAAAAAGAGAGGTACTATTTGCGGTCTGAACAGTGATAGGAGTAGCGAGAGGACTAATGGAATGAAGACTCGTGAGATCAGATGTCATATGAAAAAAGCACTGGAGTCAAGAATCCATGATGAGATACCTGAAGATGTGCAAGGTGGTCTCTCGCTAGAAGACTGAGTAGCAGAACTAGCAGAACCTGTCGGTGCAGAGGCAGCAATACAACGTAGCGTGAGAATCTTCTATGTGGAGTCAAAAGTCCGTTGAGGGGCAGCGCTCAAGCCTCCAATGCCCTTAGAAGGGTGTTCACCTCGATGAGTAAGATCTTACTTCTTCGGGTAACAGAACTGCTCCACATGTTCATTCTTGCCACAGTAGGTGTAGTGAAGCCCTCCACCCTTAGTAGCCGCCATTGGAGTAGGCGCCACTGATGTAGTACAAGGCACCGCCAAGACTGAAGAAGACACTAGCAAACCTGTACTACGAAGGCGTGTCTCCTTAGTATGAATAGATGCAATGGTCTCCAACAAGGTCACACGAGGATGGCTAATGAGCAGCTGGTCACGAATGTGCTCAAACTCAGCTCAAAGATGTGACAAGAAGTCGTAGATGCGCCGAAGCTCCAAATGAGTGCTGATGCTGACAGCACTTGCAATTGCAGCAAACCTCAGGTCTCAGGTCCAAGAGAATCAAGCTGACGCCACATCGAGGACAACCGCACATAGAACTCATCAACGGTAGAGTCACCTTGTTATAGCGACTGCTCCTGTCACACAACAGCTAGTTACAAAGAATCGCTAGCAGGTTTATAGCGGTCGCGAAGATGCGCCCACATCAATTGTGCCAAAGATAAAGCAACCACGTCTCCAGTGAGATGCACCTCATCCTAGCAACCAAAATAGCAGAGGCACGAGCATCCTCATCAATCCACATCTTCTAAGCAGTAAACTGAATCTGAAAAGATTCCACAACATTAGCATACTCATTGGATGCCTTCTGTTGAGCAGCATCATTGGCCTCTTTGGGAATAACAGGCGTGGCAGGGGGAGTAGGACAAGGTGGACAAGGTAGCTCGCCGATGAGAAAATCCCAAAGAAGCTGACCACGCATGTGAAGGCGCATATGAAGAACAAAGTCTCGATAATTGAGATGGTAACCCAATAGTGAGGAACAGAGATGGTGCTCGAGGAAGAACCTAAAGACAACGCCATATTTTTAATTTTTTTACCGATCCAACTGAGATTAAGTCCGATCGATCGGTTTCAAATCCGATCAATCAGTTTCTTCAGTGAAGCGGAGATAGGTGGGCGACATCGGCCAGGCGGCAGTGTCGGCTGGGAGGCTTTTGCGGCTGTGTCGGCCCTCCACCGCCGCGAAGCAGAAGGCAGCAGCGGGTGACCGGAGATGCTCAGGGCTGCGATGGCGACGAGCGACAAGGTAGGGAGGAGTGTTGGGGGAGTGGGATCGGCGGTGGCAGCCCCCTAGATCCGCTCATCCCGGCTGGTGGGCGACGCTGACTTGAGGCGGTGTTGGCGTCCTTCTCCTATTCACGGGTGCTCATGGGGTCCGTTGGGAGGTCGTGCGGGCGTCGGTCGGGCGGCTCCGGGTCGCGGAGGCAACGACCTGGAGGAGGCGGCCAGCCAGGAGGGGTAGTGGAGGCGACCTAGACTGCAACGACGACAACGTTGAGCGACCAGACGACGACACTAACGACGCACTGCCTGGACGGTGATGACACACTACTAGGAGGTGACAGCGGCCGGGAGGGCACCAAAAGGAGGCGAACGGCGTGATGGGTTAGGCAACTAGAGGTGGCGAGAAGAACCGCCGAAAAAGGCGCAAGTGCAACGCCGGTAAAAAAAACCCTAACCCTAAAAACTATGCTCTGATACTATGTTACGAATAGAACTTGTATTTATCATGAGGCCAATAGGCCATAATATATATATATGTATGTATATATATATATATATATATATATATATATATATATATATATATATATATGTATGTATGTATATATATATATGTATATATATATGTATGTATATATGTACATGAGGGTACAGAAGGAAAACTTATACAAGGCAAACCATGATACTGGCAATCTCTATACAAGTCAATCTAGGATACTAGCAATCTCTATACAAAGCAAATAGGATACTGTCTAACAAGTCTATGCTGGTACGTGTGCAATGTGCACTGTATCTCCTTCAGATAGCTCTCTTGCTGCTGACATTTCTCTCTCTGCTTATGTAAGTATCTTCAGTCTCGACCCTTGTGGCATCCCTTTTGTTTTGTTTTGTTTGGGCAAGTAATTCTCTTCATTGTTTCTTTCCATTACTTTCTCCTTTTATTTTCCTAACTTGGGAAATTTATTTCCTTTCGATATGCTCATTTATTTGGTCAGTGTTGTTTATCCTGTACAGTTGGGTATTAAATTATTTTCAGGAACACTTTGTACTTGCTTGCCATGTATTAGTTTTCTCAAATTTAGTATTCTTGGGTTGGTTTGCATGATTTCATCTTTCTTTAGTGTACGCATATTATGGTCGCCAATTGTTTCTGCCTCAAAAATGTTTGTTTTTTAACCTTAAATTTGGTTAGAGGTATGTTTGCCTTGTACCATTGTTACTAGATGAAGGGTAGGGTCTTGCAACTAGGGCACTCTAATTCCTTTTTAGTCTTAATTTTTGTACAGATAAAAAATGGTAAACAAGTATCCTTCGTCGCTGCAAAAGAAGAAAACCAAGTGTTCCCGACGTAGGAAATATTGGAGGGACTCTTGTGGTAAGCCTCTTGTATTGTGTCTATTTCAAACTTCTCAAGTATTAATTTAACCTAAGCATTTCTTAATTTGGCACAACAGAACATGGCTGGCCTAGAAGAGCTTCCTTTGCTCCAAGTATTGCAAGGAATTTCACTGAACAATGTCAACAGAATGGTGATATGCTGTAGCTGTGGTGTTCAGAGAAAAAGCAAACAGCGAGTGCTGGCGCCGTGGTGCTGTAGCTGCTAAGGAGGTTGATAAGTGCATGCTGCTGCATCAGCTTGCCAAAGGAGTTCCAACCTTCAGATAATCGACTACTGGATTCACTGTGCTGCAGTGCTGGTGGATACACGCAGAGTCATCAAGTGTCTCTTTGAGCCACATAACAGGTATTTGAGATCACTAGAGTTTTAGAGCAATAATGCATATCAGGTAGCGATGCACAATCGCAACAAGTCATGGTTGAGCAGTCACCCAATGGCATTGTGGCAATCTAGAGTCAAGACCCAGTCGTGCCATATATATAAGTGCAATCTTATGGTATCATGGGTTACTATTAGGGATGGCAACATATAAGTGCAGTCACCCTTTGTGGTGTACTAATGCGACCAACTTTCAGTATGGGCACCAAATCAACATGAAAAACTCCGGAAAAGAATTTGTTGGTATAGTCTATGAAGTATTCTAATACCATTATATTTTCAACTTCAAAATATGTTAGAAGAAATAAAAAAAGAGAGAAAAATCCGCGGATAATAGCATTTGTCTTTTTCTTTCTCCTTTTCCTTTTGATTTATCATTTGTCGGTTTTTTCTCGATTTTGTGACTCATAACATTTGAACTTGAAATTCAATCCATGGATAGAGTAAATTGAGAATGCATCTATAATTTTTGTGGACAACCAAGGGTGATTTTGTTGAATAGGATATGTTGCTTGGATGGATTGGCTTCCTCAAGATGCCGTCGTGATGCAATATTGCTCTGCCTGTGTGGTTCTTGTTGAAAGTAGTCGGTTTGTGAGATAAGGTCTGAGGTAGATGTTGTTGTTAGGGGTCGCTTACTAGAGATAATCCTGGCCTTGTAATCTTATCCGTGTAACAATTGGTATCACGAATCTGTTGTAACCGGGACTGTAGCCCGTCCGGCAATTGCTGGTTCTATATATATATTTATGTATAAATATGTTTACTGATCAAACTATATCAATTTTGAATGTAACAACATAACATGTATTGATAGAAACAGTAGTCAATTTATATAGGACTGAACATAGAACATGTGAAATAAATTGTATTGGATAAGTAGATTAATTAGGCAAGATTCAACATTTGTCTAAATAGTAAACCGACTAGTTGTCATAAATTGTCTCAAAAAGCCCAATCCTCATAGAGCAATAGCCACCTTGACATGTAAGGTCCCCGAGAGAGATAAATGTTTTGCCTTTTTGCACAATGTAAACAAAATGATTGAATATCGAATATACTCATAAAGCACCAACTCACGATCAGTGTAACAAGTAAGGCTTGTCAAAGATGATGTCCCATAAAAAATATCGCCGTTTTACTGTCATAGATCACCAGCGAAGCTTTCGAAGATACAATGCCACAAAGCACCAAGTGACGCAATTCCTTGTGTAGTCCCGAGATACATCCAAAGCTATAGAGTCTACTTCAGGAATAGACCATGTTGACCAAGAACAACAAGCCACGAAGAGCTTACTCCACAAAAAAGGGCAACAAATCACCGAGTACCAAATCAACCGCTCAGAACAAGCACGGTTTTCACCAAGTTTCGGCAATAGGGAGCACCGAAGGTACCTCGCCATCCACAGCATGCCTAGAGTCATAAGGCGTCACTATCATCCTTGTTTACCATGGGTTACATGCAAGCGGCAAGCACGGGGTGTAGGAAGGCGGATCGGGGCTGAGGACCACACGAGTGCGTCAGGTAGCCGAGGATTTCACCGGAGCACCGCTAGAGAAGAAGAAATTGAAGGTGGATTAGAAATCAGAAAAAGGGAAAAATCAGGTTGTTCACCTCTCTCCTAAGGAGGAAGACAGACTTAGGTTTCAAGGAGCACGAGAGAAGGAACCGCGCCCACGATGCGTTCACCACCGCTACCGCTCTGTTCCTCTCTTTGTCTCGCTCGCCTGGGTGCTAGGGCACCAAACGGTGCTTTAGCCTCTCTGCCTGGGCCGGCTGGGCTAGTTTGGCCAGATGGGCCTTGTTGGCCCAGTAAACCTATTTTTTTCTTTTTCAAAAATTTGGGTAAAACCCAATTTCATACAGCAGCCTCCACCTGTATTAAGGTCATGTCTTCCATCTGTGCTAATGTTATGTCTTCGCAAAGCACTGGAAGCGACCGACATACATCTACCTTCTTGAGTTGAATGTGAAAGTCATGTACACATCCATGAATTCCTTAAGAGAAAAACGCACATCCATGAAAAGGAGGAAGAAAAGGTTTCGATCGACATTTATGCCAGCCATTGATGACCAACAACAACCTCTCATGGCCGAAAAGCAAGATACTCAACATCTGCAACAAGGGAAGGGCACTGGAAAGAACACTAGTATATATATGCTTTGCTGATTAATTAAACGTGTACTGATCTTCCACTCATACCAACAACTGATCTTCCCCACAAATTTATGTGCCTGTTGGAACAGATCGGCAGCCAACCAACAAACACATACTTTTTAGTATCAACGTGCATGACGCTTTCTGGGAAAGGGAAAAAGAAACCGAGTTAGCTTGTGGCCTTGTGCACGCAATGATTTGATCATGCATGATGCTATGCAGTAAACTAATTATAACAAGCCTTTCCCAAAAAAAAAGAGGTGAACAATGCTTTTATTATCCTAAAACTAGATAAAACTAGATCGGTTTATGAGAGTTTATTAACAAGCCAAAAAATAACAAATAAAATATCAATCCTAATATTACATGTTATGAAAGTATGTTTCACGTTATAACTTGTACTATCAATTTCATGCGATTGATTTAGATATGTATTTCGTTTCTTATTTTGAATCTAAAAAGTTTTGATCAGCATGGATCCCAGAATAAGTTAAATTTGCAATTAGAGGAAGCAAAGCATAATTTTAAAAACAATGGACCATGTATTTCAAGAAGGTCGGTTTGGACATTAGCGCGGTTCAAAAATATGCAACTTTAACCACTAATTCGTATTGTAATAGATTTATAGACTTAATAAAATGATACTTTTATGAAAGTTCTTTTCGAGAAAAATCTATACATACTATTTGTAACAGCCCAAAAATGAAAGAACAGTATATAATAAAATGGAAATGAATGTTTGGATTTAAATATATTTATTTCTGAGTTTTCCTGATGTTATTGGTTTTTATTGGAATTTCTGGAATTATGCTTTGTATGAAAAGTCCAATTAATAGAATTATCAAATGGAAAATGGTAAGAAGGTAAAAGTAAAAATAAGAAAAATTACCATCTGACCATGACCAATCTGGCAAACCAGTAAAAACACTTAGTAAAAATCTTTGGTGCTGATTGGAGCAAAAATAAATGCCTGAATTCTTGCTTTTGACTAAAAACAGTAAAGTTTGAATTAATTAAAAGTAATCAAAATTTACCAGGAGCTCCAAAAATTACCAAAGAACCCTTAGAGCAGTAGTTACATCTGGTAAAAATCTCAGCAAATTATCATGTCGGTAAAGCCTCCTAAAAATTCAAAAACAGAGACTATTAAAAACAAGAAATCTTCATGTCAGAATTTTTATAAAATATTAACTTGAGTTATTGACTTGAAATTTTTATGGAGACATACATATGACAAAATTAACCTCCATAAAAATTTTGTAAAATAATTAATAATTTTTACACCTTTAAATAAATAGAATACCGAAATTTGGTTCCTGTACCAGTCCTCAATGTCAGAATTCTTATAAATTAACCATAATGTATTTTTATCTGAAAATTTATCTGGACGCCTAGAACTACCAGATAAACCCAGTAAAAAAGTTTGGAAAATTTTCAAAGTGATTTGATGGTAGTTTAATGCCCACATGGGAGCTGTCCCGGCCTGAGTCATCCTTTAAATTCAGCTCCACTCACTGACATGCGGGCCCGGGCATTGAAGCGGCTTGATGCGCTGGCAGCTGAACCGGGATCCCTCTCTCACTGCCCGGTGGGGCCGGACCCACTTGTCAGCCTCCCTCTTCGCTGCTCTCGCCCCTTTCCTCTCTCGCCCGAGACCAGCTCGACGCCTCCCGAGTCTTCGCCGACTCTCCTCTGCGTCTCAGCGCATTTCGCGCCGCCCCGGACTAGTTGCCGCTGCCACGAAGTGCCTCGAGGCTCCCGCGCCATACCCATTCCATCCTGCATCATTTCCTGCTGGTGAAGCTTCGCGCCACCTCGCCGAGCGGTCGAAACCGAACCGGCCGCAACTCCTCGTCTGCTCAAATCTTTGAGCCGCCACTTTCGTGCTATAAATACCGTGATAGCGTTGCACTGAGAGTTCCATTTCTTCATCCGTTCTTTGAGCCGAACGCCAGAGCCAGTCGCCCACCTCTTCGCCATTTTCGCCGAAGCCAGAGAAAAGGGGGGATTGGTAGAGCAAGCCAATTAGGCAATCATTCTCAAAATTTCTTTGTCCCACAGCTTCGCCGTGATCCATAGAGTACTGATCAATCTTGCTTTTGTCCTTGTTTTGCCCGCAGCTAACCCATTCTGTCGTTCTTCTTCCTCGCGGCCGGTGACTGTTGGTAGCCGTCTCCGGTAGTTCTTCGGCCGCGCCAACAGGTGAAATAGCTTCCCCTTAGTCCACTGGTACTCTAGGAGCTTTTACCCGGTGGAAAGATAGCCGGCGGCGAGCCGTAGCTTGCTCGGCCGTAGCGCCGCCGCCCCTCTACGGTGGCGACCTATTTTCCGGTCACCTCCCGGCGAATGGGTAGCGTCCCTAGAACCGCCTTGGCACGCTGGTGCTGATGGTGCTACCCATTTCGCCGCGCGGAGTTAGTTCGCGGCGGCGAGCCTTAGACCAAAAGGCCCTGTTTGGTCACCGCCGGTGGTCCGGTTGTCGATGGCGCGATCGCTGAGCGGTTAGTCGCCGACGAGCGGGCCCATCCGTCGGCGTCGGACCGTGTTTGTCTTGCGCGCGTCGTGCGATCACCGACTTGCGGGCCACGGTATCGACCGCAGATCGCGCCGCGCGGTGATCGGGGTGAAGCGGGCCGACTTGTCGATCGACGGGCCAATTCAAACGCAGCGCGCCAAATCAAAAGCCGCTTTCCAAATGCGAAAGCGTATTTTGAATTTCGATTTGAATTTGAAAACCGAACCACTTCAAATGTGCATAACTTTTGAATCATCCGCCAAAAATAGTGAAACCAATTTCTAAATTCATGAAAAATTCCGTAGATTCAGAATATGCAAAATATTTTGAAGACCATCTCTAGGATGTTTTGAAATTCAAATTTGAATTAAAAGGCTAGAGATATGCTCTATACAAAATTTACGTAAATAAGCTTGAAATTAATGAAACTGATTTTTATAGAATCCCTACATTTTCAGGAACCTAGATATATAAAAATATTTAATTTTCATGCTTGTTTGAATTATCTTCTATTTAGGTTTTGCTTCCAATACACAAGTAGTTCAAATATGTAAAATAGTATTAAGGAAACACAAAAGAAACAAAAGTTTAATTATAAATAATAGGATGGCAGTAGCATGGTTAAGTTTGATTAAGTAGGAAGTTTGGTTTGAATTGATTTTAAATCATGTAGTAATTTTTGTGCCAAATGCACTCACATATATATATATATATGTGCTTTGGAAATTGAATAGCTAGAATCTAGTCTAATTGGTTCAAGTCTCGAACAACCGAATAACCTAGCTTAATAAGGAATTTGTAGTTAGTAAATTTGTATCACCAGAACCTTCTCAAAAATCATGACTAAATCTAATTAGCTAGCTACCAGTTAGAACTTATTTAAAACCCTTCTTGTGCAAATCACTTAAGGTTAAGTGTTTAGCGTAACCCTTAACTAGTGTTTTAATTCTTTTAATCTAAATAATTTTAGCATCTATAATTCGAAGTTATAAATACTAGTATTCACAATTTTAGCCTCTTGAATTCGTAAATTCCAAACAATTAATCTGTAAAAGAACCATGTTGTTATTGCATATGTATTAGCGTTCTAACTGTATAATTATTTGCCGTGTGAAGTCTTAAAAATTTATTTTACAACTCTCAAAAGGATAACCCTATTTTCTGCAGTTTTTCTTTATTTGACTTACTGTCTGTCTTCTTTTCGCCCTTTTCTGAATTTGGATATTTACTATTCTTTCGCTTGATCGTCATGTAGAGTCCGACGTCCTCGAAGAGGAAGACGACGTCATCGCCGATCCAGATCCAGAGCTAGACAGCGAGTTGCAAGGCAAGCACCTCCTTGAACATGTCGAGCCTAATAATTTACCTACACTATGTTGTTTTTGCTTATGTACAGTGCATCCGGATAGTTCTCCCTAAAAATGCTAATTTGGGTTAGAACAGTAGTTAGTCCTGTAAATTATGGTTTGCCTCAATCTGTATGAACATGTGAACCTTGTAAGCCTTAGTTGGAAAACTAGACATGCTTAATGTCATTTTGGGTATGACCGCTAGCATAAAATACCTGCTTAAGCTGTTGATCGTGTTTTCAATCTTTTCAACGAATGGATGATCCTCATTTGGGAAAATGTTGCTAGTACTTTGATTAAAAACCCAAAACTAAAACTATGTTTTGATGCGGGCGATTATTGGCGATAGCCGGAGGTGCAAAGGGAATTGCACGTAGTTAGAGTGAAGTATCGCCTGTGTCAGATTAAGGACCGAGCAATGGGACGCTATAGATCCAAGAATTTCGTACAACCACGAGGGTTGGTATGGGACAGTCTTAGCCTATTAAGTTGTTTAGGTGTGGCTTTGCATCTAAGGAAGGAGGGAGTAATGCACAGGCATTCCGGTTCGGTCTGTCTGTAGGGGGTTTACTTACCAATGCAACAGTGTACGCCTTGCCGTGAATGTAAACGTGGTGTTGGGTGTGATGTGAAAGGATCCACGCCTTGGGTGAGTGTTTCATTTTCATGGCGAGGTCAAACGCCCCGGCTGGTTCAAAGCCACATCTAAATAATGTAACGGCTCAGATGATCTCCTTGCCGACACACCATAGGAAGTGTGTAAGTTGGCCTGGCAAAAGAGGTTGATCATTCTTTGTGGGTAAAGTGTACACCTCTGCAGAGTGTAAGAACTAATCGATTAGCCGTGTCCACGGTTATGGTCGCTTGGTGAAGTCATTCCAATGTTAGAATGTTTTGGTACTTTTAGGAAAACTGGTTTGAAAAGGAAACCGTTTTGCAACTAGCTTTTTGGGTCAAAGGACAGACTCCGGGGATCTATGCAGTCGGGTAGACTGGGTTGAAGAACTTGGATATTTGCTTATCACTTTATAATTCAAATGCCCTTTTGAAAATGAAATGTTTCAATTTATTATGTCATATCTTTAAATATCTATGCAACTGCAAAATAACCGTTAACCTGCCTTGTTTAGCCTGCATAACTACTTTATTGCATCTGTCAAACACTATAAGTCTTGCTGAGTACCAAAGTACTCAATCTTGCATCTGCTGTCTCAGAGGACGAAACCTGCGAAGCGCCAGACGACTCTTACTTTCACGCAGGGTGCGGGACTTTTGGCGATGAGTTTCCCTAGGTTTGCCAAGTCAGTTGCCTGAGGGTTAGCGGGCAAACCACGTGGCTTTTGGAGTTTTAATTTCCTCTATTTTTCCGCTGTTGTAAGAATTTAACTTTGTATAATTATTACTGCTTGTAATATATGCCTGTCAAATATTTATCTTGTGGTTGTGATATGAATGTTGTAAACATGTGAGTGCTAGCCACTGATCATGGGACTAGTACGGTAATCACATGGAGGTTCCTGTTTGCAACAACGGGGTCTCACAGCGTTGGTATCAGAGCCACACTGACTGTAGGAAGCCTTGGGTGAATGGTCATTAGTTAT
The DNA here is from genome assembly GCA_036346275.1 of Otatea glauca. Lineage (NCBI taxonomy): Eukaryota > Viridiplantae > Streptophyta > Magnoliopsida > Poales > Poaceae > Otatea > Otatea glauca. Next base: position 18,319,998 of record CM070729.1, read on the forward strand.
TAGAATTGAAACTTAATTTGAAGAATAAACAAAATTCTACTCTCTACTAATAATGAACTTTAGCATATATGCTAATTTTCTTATTTGTGGTCTCTTATCTATTCATAAATAATTATTATTAATCTCTCCTTTTCTGTTATTTTGTAGATGGCACGTTATGTACCTTGCCATGAGTCGGTCACTCCAGAGCTAGGTGGAATGATGGGGGTACTACATCATCTACTAGAGGACTGTCATTACGAGAGTGTTCCGAGATATGTGGTGTTCCAAGCATACTTGAGCTCGGAGACTAAGGAATATGCTACTAGAGTCTTTATACCTCCAAGACCGGCTGTTAATGAGGGTGAAAGAACTTTTGAAGGATATGGATCATCCATCGATGCTTCGATGAATGAAGCTGCTTATCAGGCTGTGATCCACCTCCGTCATGTGATCCTAGACCTGGATCTTGCTTATCGCTATCTTCCTGGAAGACCCCCAGTTGGAGATAATGTATATAGGGACCACACTAGAGTTAGAAATAATGGTCTTAGGGTTATGTTGAACTTTGTAAATAAGCTAGACAAGCACTATGTACAGATAGCGCAGGAACTGTTGGAGACTCGACGACGGATGGCATTTCTGGAAGCTCGCTTGGCCCCGTGCGTAGCGAGAGGTACAATACCACGCACGGTGCTAAGCAAGGGGACTTCCCAAATTCCATCCGCACATCGCTCTCCACCGGACTCTTATGTATCTACACCTGGTGTGCCTAGAGGAGCCAGGATGTCCTGCATAGGTAGTTGCCCGCGCCTTATTAACGATAAGGGCATAAATCTCCGTAGCACTTGTGAGTTTCAGCCTGAAGCCCCTCGGGTGTATAGGCGTAGAGCCTACACCGCTAGGATTTTAGATGAGATAGAATAGATAGGAGTGCATGGAAGGGATGTGACAGTTGTTGTAAATATGGGAAGTGCGAAATAAATAAAGTGGTTCTTTTGCTATGAGTAATGTGGAAGCAGTTAAATTAAGATTGAGAACCATGTAATAAAGAATAATATAGGAATAACTTAGTTCATAAGAATTGTAAGGGCTAAGTATATAAGAATTGTGAGATAAAATTGACCCATGCAAAAGTAGCATAATTCTTGTTTCCTTGTTACTACTGGCATTATATTAATGCTAATTTATCTTGCTTTAAAATTTCGGATGACCAATCCCTCCAGTTGGGCAGCTATAGCTAGGGACTTAGCAGAAAACTATGGGCAAGAAAAACATCGCCCTATGCTCACTGTTAGACAGATAGTTGATGGGTTTAAAGTGTGTGCGCACGCTATTACTATAAAGAAAGGGCGTCGTGTGCGCTATCAAGTTAAGCATTTTAGTCCAAATAGAGTCCAAGCTATCCAAGAGACGAGTCGTAAGCTAGCAAGAAAGATTTGTCAAGTACACCATGTGGATATGAGCGCATATGTGCACTCATATGAAGCGCATATAGGTGACCAAGATACCGAATTGGGACCTAGGAGGCGCAGAACTGGAAATAGACAAGAGTATCTACGTCAGTTTCGCCCGGCAGGGAATCCGGAGCCGCTTCCCGAACCCTCCAGTTCTGGGAGTAGTTGTGACATCGAATCGCCATCACCGCCTCCGGGGAATAGTAGTGGATAGGTTTTCCCTAGAAGCTTTATGTTAAAGAAATAAACTTGTAAAATAGTTGGTGTGTATATGTATCCTTAATAATTGCATGAAATGCTTTTGGTATTGTAAGTTTTTAAGTTGTATCTCTTTTGCATGAATAATAATAATGGATTTTCCCTCGCAAATTGTAACTATGGGGTGAAAATTTTCGATAAGAAAATCCAAAAAAAAAATTGAAGGATCAATAAATAAAAGGTCATTAGAGGCGATAGTTAAACTAAGAACTTTAGAGCGAACATGTGCTGGGTACATTTGAAATCTTACTCTAGTCTTTGTCGCGTACTAAAGTGGTACTAATTTCAGGATGAGGCCGACCAAGTCACTCAATCGGATCTCGAAGGCGATGCACCGCAGATACTCGCGATCCCGAGCGAGTGTCTCAACGCTCGCACAACCTAACCCTCAACATCCTACAACAAGAGCCTCGACATCTCGAACAGCCCGCCAAGATGCCCCGCCCCATCTTGGCTAGGGATGAGGTTCATGAGGCAGTGCCTCCACCCCTACCATTGCTCAAGTGCTGGCTTTAATTGAACAGGGGAGGCAGGCGAATACTCTGATACTGCAGCAGATAGCCCAGAACACTGCAGCTCAGGGTGTCGCCCGTGGAGGAAATGGTGGAGCTCCTCAAGTGTCCAAGTTGAATGAGTTCCTAAGGACCCAGCCACCAGCTTTCTCCCCTTCTGCCGAGCCTCTTGATGCAGATGATTGGTTGCGGGCTGTGGAAAGCAAGTTAGAAATTGCTCAGTGTGATGAGAGGGAGAAGGTCCTATATGCCTCTTATCAGTTGCAGGGGACTGCAGCAGTTTGGTGGGAGAACTACCAGGCGGTGCTACCAGAAGGTCGGGTGGTTTTATGGCCTGAGTTTAGAGCTGCATTCCGCCGCACCCACATTCCAGCCAGTGTAATTGAAGTGAAAAAGAGGGAGTTCCTTGATCTTAAGCAAGGCTCGATGACAGTGATGGAGTACCTGCACCGTTTCAATCAGCTATCAAGGTATGCCACATATGAAGTAGCTAATGAGGCAAGAAGGATTGAGAGATTTAGGGAAAATCTAAATGAAGAGATCAAGTGGGCCTTGATTGCCCAAGACATTGACGACTTCCAAACTTTGGTGGACAAGGCCGTAAGAGTGGAGCACGGCAGTCGCAGTGTGATGGAGAGCTGCAAGCGCAAGTGGCTTGCGCGTAGCTCATCTGGAGCTGGATCATCTAGGCCACAAGGGTGGCAGTCGACCGATTTTCGTCGACCACCACCACCGCCAGCACCAAGAGCCCAACGACCGACTTCTCAGACTCAGAGGTCTCAGGGGCCGGCCACTCGCTTTGTATAGCGACAGCCGCAGCAGTCTGTTCGCCCAGTGCAACAGCCTAGGACTGCCGCTGTTGCCCGGAAGAAGGCGCCCAATGTCACGTGTTTCCATTGCAATGAGCGTGGACATTACGCCGGTTCCTGTCCCAAGAAGAAGATCGGGCAACCTCACCCACAAGCTCAAGGCCGGACTCAAGGATCGACGCCGCCACCTGCGCAAGGCGGGAATGTTGGACGCCTTCACCATATGACGACTGAAGAGGCGCAGGAGGCATCAGACGTTGTGCTTGGTATGTTCCTTGTGCAATATGTGCCTACATTGGTTTTGTTTGACTCTGGAGCTTCTCATTCTTTTATCTCCAAGAAGTTTTCTGAACAAAACAAGTTGGAAGTTTCTCTGTTGCCCACTCGCATGAGTGTGCAATCACCTGGATCCACTATTATAGCTGCTAGTTTCTGTTCTGGAGTTAACATAGAAATCAATGGGGTTACATTTTATGCTGATCTCATCCTAATAGAAACATCTGGGCTAGATGTGATCTTAGGCATGGATTGGTTGGCCAAACATAAGGGTTGCATAAACTGTGCCGATCGATCTATATCTCTGGTAAATCATGATGGAATATCTGTGGAATTTGCCTCAAGTGTCAAGGAGTTAGCATCTCAGCCAATCCGGTGTTTAGCATCCACAGTTGAATTGGGAAATGTACCAATAGTTAATGAATTTCCGGAGGTATTTCTGAATTGAATTGTGAGTGCCTCCGGATCGAGAAATGGAGTTTATCATTGACTTGGTGCCGGGAACGGCACCGATATCAAAGCGTCCATATAGGATGCCCACAAAAGAATTAGTGGAACTGAAAAAGCAACTCAAGGAACAACTGGACAAGGGATTTATTCGCCCCAGTACCTCACCCTGGGGAAGTCCGGTTCTCTTCACAAGAAAAGGACAATAGTTTGCGCATGTGTGTAGAATACCGTGCCTTAAATGAAGTAACCATTAAGAACAAATATCCGTTACCCCGGATTGATGACCTATTTGATCAATTAAATGGGGCACAAATTTTCTCCAAGATAGACTTGAAGTTGGGGTATTTCCAGCTGAAGGTCAGACCATCAGACATTCCCAAGACTGCCTTTACTACCCGTTATGGATTATATGAATACACCGTGATGCCCTTTGGACTCACTAATGCTCCGGCAAGCTTCATGAGCTTAATGAATAAGATTTTCATGGAGTATCTGGACAAGTTTGTAGTGGTATTTATTGATGACATCCTGATATATTCCAAGACTGAAGAAGAGCATAAGCAGCATTTGCACATGGCCCTCAGCAAACTCCGAGAAAATAAATTATATGCCAAGTTCGAGAAATGTGAGTTTTGGTTGAAAGAAGTGGCATTTCTCGGGCATGTTTTATCAGGAGGCGGAGTTGCTGTTGACTCAAGTAAAGTGCAAGCGGTGTTGGCTTGGGAAAGGCCACAATCAGTCCCAAAAATTCGAAGTTTTCTGGGCTTTGCCGGTTATTACCGCCGGTTTATTGAGAACTTCTAAGGTAGCCAAACCACTCACGCAACTTTTAAAGAAAGAAAAGAAGTTCAAATGGACTTGATTGTGAACGGAGTTTCGTGGTTAAAAGAAAAGCTAACCTCGCCTTGATCCTCATACTACCAGATATTCATAAGGATTTTGAAGTATATTGTGATGCATCGCTCCAAGGGTTGGGATGTGTATTAATGCAAGAAGGCCGGGTTGTCGCTTATGCCTCTCGACAACTTCGTCCTCATGAGCAGAACTACCCTACTCATGACCTTGAATTGGGCCGTGGTTCATGCTCTTAAAATCAAGCGGCATTATCTTATTGGGAATAGGACGGAGATCTATACCGATCATAAAGTCTTAAGTACTTCTTTACCCAACCGAATTGAATTTGAGACAAAGAAGGTGGTGGAGTGATCAAAGACTATGACATAGGTCTTCATTACCATCCCGGTAAGGCCAATGTCGTAGTAGCGACGCCTTAGTCGGAAGTTGTATTGTGTCTTTGGATCCTCGCCATCCGACCTAATCAATGCCTTCCAAAAGCTCAATTTGAATCTAGTGGAAAATGGATATGTGGCCGCTCTCCAACTTCAGCCAACTCTTAAAAATCAGATTAAAGATGCTCAACTCCAGGATGAAGCCATTATAGAAATCCGGAATCATTCAATTGGGGGCATAAATTCTGAGTTCACAGAAAGTTCAAATGGGGTAATTATGAAAGGAACTCGCATTTGTATGCCCAATAGTTCTGATATCAAGAAGTTGATTCTATCTGAAGCCCATGAGTCACCATTATCTATTCATCCGGGCAGTACCAAAATGTATCAAGACCTTAAGAAAGAATATTGGTGGCCCGGTATGAAGAAGGATATCGCCGAGTATATCGCGAAATGCGATGTATGCCGGCGTGTCAAAGCTGAACATCAACGTCCAGCTGGTCTACTCCAACCATTGCAAATTCCGGAATGGAAGTGGGATGATGTCGGTATGGACTTCATTACTGGCCTTCCCCGGACTCAAAAAGGAAATGACTCCATTTGGGTTGTCATTGATCGACTAACCAAAGTGGCTCATTTTATTCCAGTCAAGACCACATATTCTGGAGACAAGTTGGCAGAACTTTACATTAGCAATATTGTGCGTTTGCACGGGGTTCCGAAAACAATTGTTTGGATCGGGATCATAATTCACATCCCGCTTTTGGGAAAAATTGCATGGTCTCTTGGGGACTAAATTGACTTTCAAGATCGCTATCATCCTGCATCGATGGTCGATCGAAAGAACGAATCAAATCCTGGAAGATATGTTAAGGGCCTGTGTGCTAACTTATAGCACAAATTGGGAGAAGTGCTTAGCCTTTGCAGAGTTCTCCTACAATAATGGTTTTCAAGCTAGCCTACAAATGTCACCATTTGAAGCCCTTTATGGAAGAAAGTGACGAACTCCACTTTTCTGGTCTGAAGTGGGGGAAAGACAGTTCTTTGGCCCAGATTTAATAAATGAGGCCCAAGAACATGTGGACTTGATACGAAGCCGATTGAGGGAAGCCCAATCCCGCCAGAAGAGCTATGCCGACACTCGTCGACGTGACTTGAGCTTTGAGATTGATGACTATGTCTATCTTAAGGTTTCACCTCTTCGCGGAATCCGTCGATTCCAAGTTCGAGGCAAGCTAGCCCCTCGATATATTGGTCCATATCGTATACTGGATAAGATGGGAGAAAAAGCATACAAGTTGGAACTACCATCTCAACTATCTAGTGTACACAATGTCTTCCATGTGTCGCAGCTTAAGAAGTGTCTTCGCATCCCGGCTGAACTTACTCAGTTGGAAGAGATTGAACTCCAGCCTGATCTAACCTATCGTGAGCACCCAGTTAAAATTCTCGAAGAAGCAGAAAGGCGCACTCGGAATAAAGTTCATAAAATGGTAAAGGTACAGTGGAGTAACCATACGGAAGAAGAAGCGACTTGGGAACAGGAGGATAAAGTAAAGAAGAATTTCCTGATTTCTTTTAGATCCTTTTCTGCCTTAGACCCGCCAAATCTCGGGGGCGAGATTTCTGTAAGGGAGGTAGATTTGTAACAGCCCAAAAATGAAAGAACATTATATAATAAAATGGAAATGAATGTTTGGATTTAAATATATTTATTTATGAGTTTTCCTGATGTTATTGGTTTTTATTGGAATTTCTGGAATTATGCTTTGTATGAAAAGTCCAATTAATAGAATTATCAAATGGAAAATGGTAAGAAGGTAAAAGTAAAAATAAGAAAAATTACCATCTGACCATGACCAATCTGGTAAACCAGTAAAAACACTTAGTAAAAATCTTTGGTGCTGATTGGAGCAAAAATAAATGCCTGAATTCTTGCTTTTGACTAAAAACAGTAAAGTTTGAATTAATTAAAAGTAATAAAAACTTAACAGGAGCCCCGAAAATTACCAAAGAACCCTTAGAGCAGTAGTTACATCTGGTAAAAATCTCAGCAAATTATCATGTCGGTAAAGCCTCCTAAAAATTCAAAAACAGAGACTATTAAAAACAAGAAATCTTCATGTCAGAATTTTTATAAAATATTCACTTGAGTTATTGACTTAAAATTTTTATTAAGACATCCATATGAAAAAATTAACCTCCATAAAAAGTTTGGAAAATAATTAATAAATTTTACACCTATAAATAAATAGAATACCTAAATTTGGTTCCTGTACCTGTCCTCAATGTCAGAATTCTTATAAATTAATAATAATGTATTTTTATTTGAAAATTTATCTGGACGCCTTGAACTACCAGATAAACCCATTCAAAAAGTTTGGAAAATTTTCAAAGTGATTTGATGGTAGTTTAATGCCCACATGGGAGCTGTCCCGACCGAGTCATCCTTTAAATTCACTCCACTCATCGACATGCGGGCCGGGCATTGAAGCGGCTTGATGCGCTGGCAGCTGAACCGATCCCTCTCACTGCCGGTGGGGCCGGACCCACTTGTCGCCTCCTCTTCACGCTCGCCTTTCTCTCTCGCCGAGACAAGCTCGACGCCTCCCGAGTCTTCGCCGACTCTCCTCTGCGTCTTAGCGCATTTCGCGCCGCCCCGGACTGGTTGCCGCTGCCACGAAGTGCCTCGAGGCTCCCGCGCCATACCCTGTCCATCCTACGTCATTTCTGCCGGTGAAGCTTGGCGCCACCTCGCCGAGCGATCGAAACCGAACCGCCGCAACTCCTTGTCCGCTCAAATGCCGGAGCCGCCACTTTCCGTGCTATAAATACCGTGATAGCGTTGTAATCGAGAGTTCCATTTCTTCATCCGTTCTTTGAGCCGAACGCCGAGCGAGCCGCCCACCTCTTCGCCATTTTCGTGAAGCCGGAGAAAAGGGGGATTGGTAGAGCAAGACAATTAGGCAATCATTCTCAAAATTTCTTTGTCCTAGAGCTTCGTGATCCATAGAGTCTCGATCAATCTTGCTTTTGTCCTTGTTTTGCCCGCAGCTAACCCATTCCGTCGTTCTTCTTCCTCGCGACGGCGATCGCTGGTACCGCCTCCGGAAGTTCTTCGCCGCGCCAACAGTGAAATAGCTTCCTTAGTCCACCTGGTACTCTAGGAGCTTTTACCCGGTGGAAAGATAGCCGACGGCGAGCCGTAGCTTGCCCGGCCAGAAGCGCCGCCGCCTCTACGGTGGCGACCTATTTTCCGATCACCTCCCGCGAATGGGTAGCGTCCCTAGAACCGCATTGGCACGCTGGTGCCGATGGTGCTACCCATTCCGCCGCGCAGAGTTAGTTCACGGTGGCGAGCCTTAGACCAAAAGGCCCTGTTTGGTCACCGGCGGTGGGTTCGGGTTGTCGATGGTCACGATCGCTGAGCCGGTTAGTCGCCGACGAAGGGCCCATCCGTCGGCGTCGGACCGTGTTTGTCTTGTGCCGTCGTCGGCGGTCACCGACTTGCGGCTACCACGGTATCGCAGCGGTCGCGCGCGCTGGTCATTGGCGGTAGCGGGCCGACTTGTCGATCGACCGGCCGAATTCAAACCGAATAGCGCCAAATCCAAAAGCCGCTTCCAACCGCGAAAGCGTATTTTGAATTTCTAGTTTAATTTGTAAAACCGAACCACTTCAAATGCGCATAACTTTTGAATCATCCGCCAAAAATAGTGAAACCAATTTCTAAATACATGAAAAATTCCGTAGATTCAGAATATGCAAAAATATTTTGAAGACCATCTCTAGGATGTTTTGAAATTCAAATTTGAATTAAAAGGCTAGAGATATGCTCTATACAAAATTTCTGTAAATAAGCTTGGAAATTAATGAAACTGATTTTTATAGAATCCCTACATTTTCAGGAACCTAGATATATAAAAATATTTAATTTTCATGCTTGTTTGAATTATCTTCTATTTAGGTTTTGCTTCCAATACACAAGTAGTTCAAATATGTAAAATAGTATTAAGGAAACACAAAAGAAACAAAAGTTTAATTATAAATAATAGGATGGCAGTAGCATGGTTAAGTTTGATTAAGTAGGAAGTTTGGTTTGAATTGATTTTAAATCATGTAGTAATTTTTGTGCCAAATGCACTCACATATATATATATATATATGTGCTTTGGAAATTGAATAGCTAGAATCTAGTCTAATTGGTTCAAGTCTAGAACAACCGAATAACCTAGCTTAATAAGGAATTTGTAGTTAGTAAATTTGTATCACCGTAACCTTCTCAAAAATCATGACTAAATCTAATTAGCTAGCTACCGCTAGAACTTATTTAAAACCCTTCTTGTGCAAATCACTTAAGGTTAAGTGTTTAGCGTAACCCTTAACTAGTGTTTTAATTCTTTTAATCTAAATAATTTTAGCATCTATAATTCAAGTTATAAATACTAGTATTCACAATTTTAGCCTCTTGAATTGTAAATTCCAAACAATTAATCAGAAAAGAACCATGTTGTTATTGCATATGTATTAGCGTTCTAATCAGTATAATTATTTGCCGTGTGAAGTCTTAAAATTTATTTTACAACTCTCAAAAGGATAACCCTGTTTTCTCTAGCTTTTTCTTTATTTGACTTATTGTGCATCTTCTTTTCGCCCTTTTCTGAATTTGGATATTTACTATTCTTTCGCTTGATCGTCGTGTAGAGTCCGACGTCCTCGAAGAGGAAGACGACGCCATCGCCGATCCAGATCCGGAGCTAGACAGCGAGTTGCAAGGCAAGCACCTCCTTGAACATGTCGAGCCTAATAATTTACCTACACTATGTTGTTTTTGCTTATGTACAGTGCATCCGGATAGTTCTCCCTAAAAATGTTAATTTGGGTTAGAACAGTAGTTAGTCCTGTAAATTATGGTTTGCCTCAATCTGTATGAACATGTGAACCTTGTAAGCCTTAGTTGGAAAACTAGACATGCTTAATGTCATTTTGGGTATGACCGTTAGCATAAAATATCTGCTTAAGCTGTTGATCGTGTTTTCAATCTTTTCAACGAATGGATGATCCTCATTTGGGAAAATGTTGCTAGTACTTTGATTAAAACCCAAAACTAAAACTATGTTTTGATGCGGGCGATTATTGGCGATAGCCGGAGGTGCAAAGGGAATTGCACGTAGTTAGAGTGAAGTATCGCCCGTGTCAGATTAAGGACCGAGCAATGGGACGCTATAGATCCAAGAATTTCGTACAACCACGAGGGTTGGTATGGGACGATCTTAGCCTATTAAGTTGTTTAGGTGTGGCTTTGCATCTAAGGAAGGAGGAGTAATGCGGGCATTCCGGTTGATCTGTCTGTAGGGGTTTACTTACCAATGCAACAGTGTACGCCTTGCCGTGAACAGAAACGTGGTGTTGGGTGTGATGTGAAAGGATCCACGTCTTGGGTGAGTGTTTCTGTTTTCATTGCGAGGGTCAAACGTCCCGGGCTGGTTCAAAGCCACATCTAAATAATGTAACGGCTCTGTATGATCTCCTTGCCGACACACCATAGGAAGTGTGTAAGTTGGCCTGGCAAAAGAGGTTGATCATTCTTTGTGGGTAAAGTGTACACCTCTGCAGAGTGTAAGAACTAATCGATTAGCCGTGTCCACGGTTATGGACGCTTGGTGAAGTCATTCCAATGTTAGAATGTTTTGGTACTTTTCTGGGAAAACTGGGTTTGAAAAGGAAACCGTTTTGCAACTAGCTTTTTGGGTCAAAGGACAGACTCCGGGGATCTATGCAGTCGGGTAGACTGGGTTGAAGAACTTGGATATTTGCTTATCACTTTATAATTCAAATGCCCTTTTGAAAATGAAATGTTTCAATTTATTATGTCATATCTTTAAATATCTATGCAACTGCAAAATAACCGTTAACCTGCCTTGTTTAGCCTGCATAACTACTTTATTGCATCTGTCAAACACTATAAGTCTTGCTGAGTACCAAAGTACTCAATCTTGCATCTGCTGTCTCAGAGGACGAAACCTGCGAAGCGCCAGACGACTCTTACTTTCACGCAGGGTGCGGGACTTTTGGCGATGAGTTTCCCTAGGTTTGCCAAGTCAGTTGCCTGAGGGTTAGCGGGCAAACCACGTGGCTTTTGGAGTTTTAATTTCCTCTATTTTTCCGCTGTTGTAAGAATTTAACTGTATAATTATTACTGCTTGTAATATATGCCTGTCAAATATTTATCTTGTGGTTGTGATATGAATGTTGTAAACATGTGAGTGCTAGCCACTGATCATGGGACTAGTACGGTAATCACATGGAGGTTCCTGTTTGCAACAACGGGGTCTCACACTATTTTCTTGTGGTCAATCTAAATATTGAAAAACTATATCCATAGCCAGATTTTAGAAAGCTTGATTGCACATTCTTCAAAACGATATTCTTTTGTGACTGGAAGGAGTATTACTACTTAGATTGACATAATATAATGTAAGTATTTTTTATGATAAGTAGTCTACTTAATAATGATATTGTCAAGGGAAAAGGACAACAAATGATAACATAAGCTCTTAAGGTGTGTATATATATAGCAAAGGGTGATCAAAACCAACACACTTTGTTATTTACTGGTTAGTGGCTAGCTCAACCGGTATGGTAGTACCTATTTTGTGACTACCATCACAACCACAATTTGAGCCCCACTAATTACTACTCTCTCCGTCCAAAAATATAAGGTGTATTTTAACTTTACATAAAGATTAAAATTGCGTTGAAATTGATAAAGATACGAGAGATGACTTAGATGCCCTGACTTAATTATCTTAGAAGATGAGAGATATACTTCATGTGAGTGGTAATGAATAAATGCATATGATTGAGAGAGAATAAATAGGGGCATAAAAGGAAATAACTCATTAAATTCACATGCAAGTCTCATATATATATGGATAAGACTATTAAAAAGATATGCCTTATAAATTTGGATAGGAGAGTATATGTTCGGTGGGTTCGTCGTGAATTTTTCATGATTTAGTCTTGTAACCTCTTGGTTACCAGTAAGGATAGCTATAATGACGAACCGCACCCATATGTAAAAGGAAAAATAACACTGATGTGTCAGGAACATGTCAGTGCGTGTTTATCTCGACTCCGAATAAGATAACCGCTGTCCCATTCCCCATTCCCCACCCACCAACCGAACGAACCTTGCGACGTGCGTATGGAACGTGATCTGGGGAATTGGTCGAGAGTCGAGACGCTTTTGTCTTGTTCAGCTAGCTCAGGCGCCTTGTTCAATTCGTGCTCGCATGTCTCTCCTTTGGTCGAGCCGCTCCCATGAATACGATTTACTTTCACCAGCTGCTCCCAATTTATACGAGTATTCTTGTCAAAAAATTAAACCCATATAACCATCTTTGTAAAATACTCGCTCGGTAGATTTTTATAGGACAATATTTTCACTGGACACGTAGATTAAAGAAGCCTTAAGATTGAAAAAGACACCAAATATCCTTCTATTAATGGCTTTAGAATTATGATAGAGACTAGTTTGTACGGTAAGGGTCTGTTTGGATCCATTAGCACTAATAGTTAGCTGCTAAAATTAGCATCTATGGATCCAAACAGGCCTGCTAATAGATCTACTAATTATTAGCAACCTACCCTGCTAACTATTAGTTCATTAGCAGGTTGCACCCTACTAAAAGCTGCTAATAGATAGCCAATTGACACTTTTGCCCTCCTCCAACCCTATCCACTCGAGCGACCCTGTCAACTCGTCTACTATCTACTAAAAGGGTATTATGGTCATTTCTCTTTAATTGGCTGATTTTGTGGACTTTATTAGCAGGTGGATCCAAACAACCTCCGCTAATAATTAGCCAGCTAATAGTTAGCTAACTATTAGTTATTAGCCAGCTAACTATTAGCACTAATGAATCCAAACAGGGCCTTAGTTATGCATAATAATTGGGAAAGCGTTTGAAATAAATAGAAGCAAAAGAGAGAAAATAGCATTAAAAATACATGCACGTCTTATAATTTTCAATAAGAATGCAAACCAAATACTCTATCTGTCTAAGTTTATATGGCTTATTTTTTGAATGATCTTGTCTATAAATATAAGATTTGCATGTAGATTTAATGAGGCATCTCCTTTTATATCCTTATTTATTCTCTTTCAACCATATGCATTTATTTATTACCACTCACACAAAGTATTATCTTTCATCTTCCAAGGCAATTAAGTGGGGGCATCTAAGTCATTTTCTCTATATCTTTCTCAATTTCAATACAACTTTAATCCTTATGCGAAATTAAAATACACCTTATATTTCTAAATAGAGGGAGTAGATCTTATAAAAATCAACGGAGTAGTTGCCGCAAGATCTTCACACAGCGTACCGACCGGGGGGTGGTGGTCAGGGGGGCTAGGGCACCCCCTACCCACGACCACACCATGGGTACCCCCGTAGCACTCTTTTCCCATCGTGGGGCGTCATCATGTCGTCGCCATAGAAACTGGTCAGAAGATTGAAACTTAGAGGCTGATTTAGCACACCCTAAATTTATATCTTGGGTCCGCTACTGCATATCAGTCTTTTAACTTTTTTACTGTGCTGCGCTTTGTACGCGCGAATCAACTGGTCATCAAACTAGCTTATGTTGCAGCTTGCCAGAATTAACTACGCTGCATGTACTCCCTCCGCCCCATGTTTTTTGGGCGTATTCGCGTTATCCCTGATTATTATATCTAAACACTGTATTTAATCAATGGGTATAGAATATTAAGGAAATCTGAATATTTATTAGGGATATAAAGAAGATATCACACTGATTTGCATTGAAACATAAAATATGCTATATATTTATAGATAAAATTATTTAAAAATACATCCCATCCGATCTAGTTGAAAACATCTGCTCAATTTTTTTTATCTTCATCGTGAACCAAGCGACAATTCATTATACGCCGCCATTGATCAACCAGTTGCTGGGCAACAAAGAAAATAAAAAACTCGTTAACCAGTTCGTCCAATACAAAGATGACAATTAGAGTCTATTGTCGTTGTAGTGAACACCGGTGGGTGTAATTTTCTAACTCCCCTGATTTTCACATGAGTGAATATAGTGGAACTACATTAATATAATTTGATGAAATTATCACAAAACTATACATTTTAATTTTTTTTACCTATAACTATGTATTATTTGCCGAGGCTATTACTTAACCACACATTATTTCACGTATATCTGTTCAAGACAACGGGTTTTGACCATCTGCGCCTATGTGTAAGTGGCACATGGAAGTGTTTGTCTATTATGGTTGTTTAGATATAACCGGACTCTTTGTTTGGTTGTTGAGATATGATTTGACTCTATCTTTTTTGTAAACGAATTCGAATCTATCTCTAATAGGTTCTTACTATTAATATAGCACCATATTGTATAAGAGAATCAATCTAACAACATGAAGAGTGTTATGCCTCTCTATATCCTATGTGTTTTTCGACGTCTATTCTCGATCGGTGTATTGTGATTGATGTATGGTGACTATCATCGTTTTACAACATGTTATCAGCACGAAACTATCTTGAGGACAATCAAGATTGTCTTTTTTGCATCAATCTACACGGCGTCGAATTTCGATTGATATCGAACGATTAATCTCCTGCAAGCCATATATAAGATCGAAGCATGTATGTCAATTGTATTTAAGCAGTTTGTTAATCTTGTGGATTATTTTTTCTAATTACCTAATTAGTTGTTCTTAATCATTGATTAAATACTAGGTTAATCTAAATGAGAAATTAGGGGTCTCGGTTACTGTCCATAAAACCCATAAAAAATGTATTACATCACTGACTACCTGAGCTACTCACACTAAGAGCAAGTACAATAACAAAACCTACTACTTACTCCATCTCTCATCCATGTCATCTAGAGTAAGCACTAAAGCCAGCTTGTACAATAGCTATCTCTAAGGTCTTGTTTGGGAGGTCTATTCCCGACCGGGATCCCTGTGGATAGGCTAGGATTTTAGCCTAAAATCTCGGCCCATCCACAGGGATCCCGGTCGGAAATGGGCCTCCCAAACAAAGCCTAAAGGTTGGCTCTAGATGCTGTGTAATAACTATCTCTTCTCTCTTATACATAACTAATCTACCTACGCTCCTGTTCAATGCTTACTACTAAATAAGAGCCAGCTCTCTTCTCCTTCCTCTTTTTGCACTCTTTCACGTAGTACAAAGCTGATGTGGATATACTAAGAGTAAGTTGAGGTGGCCTTGTTGTATATGCCCTAAGCGTAGCCTCGAGCCACGTCAGCCTACCGCCATTGGAAGCCGCTCTCATTGAACCGCCGGCACCGCCCTGATCCCACCACCCGATGTGGCCTCGAGTCACGCCACTTGCACCCCACCCGTGATGCCACACTGAGTGTGCCCCTGCCAGATCCATGCGCTTACCGCTGCTCCTGCCGAGTGCCCTTGCCATGTGCCGCCGCTGAGTTCTGAGTCGCCCACCGCCATAGTCGGTTGCTAGTGTTTGGGAAACCCTAGCGCTTTGTGGAATAGGTATGGTCGGATCTGGTCTGTAAACATTAACGGGCTGCATGTCCCATTAGATTTCGGCCCAAAGGTTGTTTTTACTTGGGCCATGTCACTGTTGCATTTTAACCCATGTAGTTTCGATTAATTAGGTAATATTTTGTAGCTACAATAATTTTGCAATTTATCCCCTGAAGAACAGGAAAATTAAAAAAAATTTGCAGCTACCGTAATTTTTTGAAAAAACCCTAAAGTTTCGAATAATTACCTAAATTTGTTAGTTAAATAAATTTTATATTTTGGACCCTAAGTTTCCGGTAATCTCAAAAAATATTTAATAATTTCTAAATTCTAAATTAAATCCTAGAAACTAAATTTTTTGGTATATGGGCTTCCATAAATTTGTTGAACCTTAGACTTAGCACATATTGGATGCTTCATATCTCTGGGTTTATTATTCTTGGTAAAATTCCATGTTTAGATATGTTGAATTTATTTTTCTATTATTTCGGTAATTTTGAAGATTGCTCAATAATTAGCAGAAAATTATGAAATATGCTAGGAAAATTTTGAGAAATTTATATAATTATCTATTGAATAATTGTAGACCAAGCTTTACTGATTCAATAGTGAACATGTAATATATTGATTTCACCAGCAGTAAAATTCATTTTTGCATGAATATAAATAGGATTTGTCAGACATCACAAAGAGAGAACTTGCCAAGCTTGCCCTGAATGGTAACAACTACCTGACCTGATTAATGGATGCCAAGACTAACTTGATAGCTTGATCTCTTAGACCTACTATCACTCAGGCTAAACTGACGTCGCTGCTCTTCCTGAGGCTACCAAGTGTGTGGCTCTGCACTTTCTAAGGCACCATCTCCATGCGGACTTGAAGGCTGAGTATTTGATAGAGAAGAACCCACTGATACTATAGAATTCCCTTAAGGAATGCTATGACTAGCAAAGATCTCTTGGAGTGACACTTTTAGGACTATAAAACTATGGTAGCATACAACTCCGTGATGCACAAGCTTCTCTTTGTGTTTCTATAACCAGAAAGTTACAGATGTTGAGATGACAGACAAGACAATGTGCACGTTTCACCCCAACAAGAGGATACTGCAAGAATTGTACTATCATGCCAAATACCAGAAGTATCATAAGCTTTATCTACACTTTGCTAGAAGCATGATGAACTCTTGATGAAGAATCATCATATTTTTCCTAATAGGATATAAACAATCCTCAGAGTGCATGCCAATACTCAACAGGCAAGCAATAGCCATGGCCACAGAATAGGCCAAAGGCATAAACCTGGCAAAGTGTAGATAAAGCTCATGAAACTTCTGGTATTTGGCATGATAATATAGAAGGGAAAAGGCAAGCCCTAGTAGAGAGGAAAAGGTAAAGGGCTAGGAAGCTTTCAAAAGCAAGACTCAGCCATCAAGGCTACAAACGCCGCACAACCTTACTTTAGGTGTGAATGTTGAAAGGCCATATGGAGGTTTATCCATGTTGTGATGAGTTATTGACAGTGGTTGAGCATGTGGTGCTCAAGTTTGAGTTTGTTTTGAATTAAATTTTGAATTTGAAACAATATGAGGTGCTATTAGTGTTGGGCGGCACTACTGGCCTAGGATGGCAGTAGTGATGGCCCTGCGGTGCTATAGGATTTGAGTGCGATAGCCTTTTTTATAGAGAGGTGTTTTCTCTAAGGTTAGACAAGGGTGGCACTACCGGCCATTTGGGAGCAGTAGTACCAGGGGTGCGGTACTGCCTGCCTCCAGTGGCAGTACTTATTTACCAGAGAGGGATCTCTTGGAGTTTCGCTAGGTGATCGGTACTACCGTTCATGTAGGATCGGTAGTACCGGACTTGTGGTACTACCGGCCCTAGGTGGCGTTAGTACTGAATTTCTAGTGAAATATGAATTAAATTCTGTTGATTTAATTGCATATCTTTATGAACAGTGCTATGTGATGTGTTTTTTTCTGTGTTGGGTGCAGGACTCGGGGGCTAGGTCAAGGTGAGATGAAGGCGAGACAGGGACTAGGCTAGGAGAGCTGAGGTCCAGAACGGTCAAGGGACATCGGAAGATGATTGAGGCTGGAAAGTGGTTGCAAGCCGAGAAGACAAGGAACAGGAGCGTGAAGCATCGGTGATGGACATGGCGGGTAACAAAGATGGATCGAGTAGGCTCGGGGAGGACTTGAGGTCCAAAATAGTCAAGGAAGCCAATGCCGCCATGGTGAAGTAGTCAAGGACACATGGTGCACCAAGTGACTTAGGTCCGTTTGCAGCGAGAATAGTTTGGGGAGTCTAGACACGTGAGAGGCTTGGTGAGAAGTCATTGGGCCACGTGGAAAGCGTGAAGCATGGCGATGCTTCGAGGAGAAAGAAGTCCGATTATGGGGCAAATTGGTAATTTATCCAATACCTACGGTCAAGGTGGTTTGGAAAATCGCGGTCTGGCCTAAGTGTTTTAGGTCACACCAAAGTGGGTTTTGATGCAAATTCGGGCTTATGGAGCGATTTGGTGTCAATGTAATAGCCGCTTTGAGAAGCATGCTTGTGTGAGTGGAAAACTCGTTAAGAATATTGGGTTTTGGGTTAGTCCATGTAAGAGTGGATGGTATCCACTTGTGTGTCTAGGTTTAGGGTCGGTTGCCTCTACTATATAAGGAGATGTAGGGGGAGGAGAACCTTGAAGCTCTAAGACTAGGATTAGGTTTCCCACAAGATTTTGGTGTTCTTGTGTTGTGTGTGTGCTCTTTGGGAGCTTTTCTCTCAGGTGTGAGAGGCTTTGTAAACCATCTTCATGATATGAATGAAAATCATCTTCTTGCTCAAGATTTGTCTCATTTTGATCTTCTTCTTTCTTGGTTCTTGATCCCTTTATTTGGTTTCTTCCTTGCTTGATCTTGTGCTGCCAAGGATGAGTGATTGATGGGTGTATCCTCTGTAGATCATCTCCCAATCATCTAGGCAAGCCTTTTCTTGATCATCCAAGTTTCTTCAAGAAACCGATTTTTGGGTTGAGAAGGAAGATTTTGAGGTAGATCTTGATCTTGCTTGTTTGACGGTTCCCTCTTGTGTGTTCTTGATTGCTGTGACATGTGGGAGGTCATCTAAGGTCATCTTAACCATCAAATCCCCGCGAGCAAGCACATGGTGAAGTTTTGAGTTTTGACCCGGTTTTTGTGCACTCTTCCTTGAACTAGAAAAAGGTTAGAACTTTGATATCAATCCTTGTTATTGAAGGTTAGGATAGGTTCCTGACATCCATATGAAGGTGTCTACAAAGTTTCACAGGGTTTGGATCAGCGGATCAAAAGTTATACGATTTTTTGATCTTGAACTCATGATGATTTCCCTATTTTATTGTTCACCGGCACTACTGCTACAGTACTTGGTAGTATGAGGGTTACTGTTCATCCTGGCACTACCAACCTATAGTGCGATGGTAGTGCCGCCCCAAACTGAAAGTTTCAGAGAATTTGATTCTTTCGTGCGTCTTTGTTCTAGTGAGGTTTGGGTTGGTTTCTTTAGGAGAAATTATTTTGTGATCATTCACCCCCTCGATTGCCATTTCTTATCCTTCAATTGGTATCGAGCCGATTTTACTCTCTTTAGATCTTGACTAGCCTCGAGAGCCATGGCGTCGGACAAGTATTCCACCAAGCTTCTAATCTTCTCTAGGGTGGATTATCCTTTTTGGAAATCCAGGATAGAGTCATACATCACTGCCCAGGGCTTTATGATTTGGCAGAAGGTGAAGCTACCGTATGTTGTTCCTACTGATGAGTTCGTTAATGCCATGAATATGGCTGACGTTGAGGTGAATGCTAAGGCAAGAAACATCCTCATAAAGGGGCTTAGCCGCAGTGAGTATGACTGGATCTCCCATTTATGATCTCATACCAGATTTAGGTGACCCTCCATACTTACCATGAGGGCACCACCCAAATCAAGACAGTGAGGTAAGATCAGTAAAAGCGTGACTACAACAAGTTTGAGCAGCATGCTGGGGAGTCCTTGGATGAGTGCTTTGGTCATTTCATGAAGATCCTGAGTGATCTTCGAGCAGTTGGTACCATATACCCTGACTCAGATAATGCTCAACATTTTCTAACGGCACTCGATCTTCAAGTTTGGGAGATGAAGGTGACCTCCATCACGGACACCACGAAATTTTCGACCTTGACTCTTGACGGGATTTATTCCCGACTCAAGATTCATGAGATTGACGTTGTCTCTTGTAAGAAGAAGTCACAGTGGATGGCCTTGGTCACCGATCCCGCTTTTGAGAGTTCTTCTGGTTTTTCCCTCTTCGCTCTTTGTGAGATGAGTGATGACCATCTGGAGAAATTTCCAGAAAATGAGCTCGCTCTCTTAGCCAGAAAGTTCTCCCAAGCGTAGAAGAGGTTGAGAGAGAGGAGAGGTGGATCTATCACATGCTTCGAGTGTGGTGGCCCCAACCACATTTAGGAAAACTGCCCCAAGCTAGACAAGGGCAAGAAGGACTATGACAGTGTGATCGAGAATGATTACATCAACAAAAACCGTAACAAGAAGGCTCCAGCTCATGATCTTGCGCGTGAGAAGAAGTTCCGCAAATTCACGAATAATAAGAAGCTCTTCCACCGTGTCCTCACCGCACACGACGACATCAACCTCTTCGACACCGAGACATGGAGCGATTACAATGGAGAGGATGATCTACAAGAGAAGACCAAGGGTGGTGATGACTTCTGTCGGGATCGGATTTTCGAATCCGAACCCTCTGTGTATAACCTGTGCTAGTCCAGGAAAAGCTAGCACACACAGTGGAAACAATTATGACAACACATCCATATCACGAATCAAATAATATTAATTAAGCAAAAGAGTATTAGCCTTATGGCCAATTATTACCAATAAGCAGCATCATAACTTGAGTTCAATAAGAAACAGCGGAAACGAAATAACAAAAGCAGGATAAGCCCATCCATTTGCCCAACAGGCAATCGACTGGGGTTCGCGTCCTAGCATTCCGGATCACCTTCGTCGTAACCACAAGCGTAGAAATCGTAGTCGCCTTCACCTGCGAACTCCTCTGTGGAAGGTTGGGGATGTTGCAAGGGTGAGCACAAAATGTACTCCGCAAGTCTTGGAAATATAATGCATGATAAATATATGCAAGGCTAAACAATTGAAGGCATAATATGGCTCTTTTAGCATAAAGCAAAGTTTAACTGTAAATACCAATAGTAATTTCATAAAACATCATTTGATCAAAATATAAATAGCATAGTAATTGAATTTGATATGACAACTAAAGCAGGTTCCATCTACCTGACTGACTCCATCCGCAAACCATAACCCGAGAGTTCCATCTGCTCACGGATTCCCAAACCACCATTTCCTTTTAAAGCAAAACCATGAAATCTACAATGTGCAAGCGCACTCGCCGCTTCTTGACCGTGGGCACGGCTACTTAAGTAGTTTTAACACTGCAGAGTGTGTACACTTTACTCACAAGACATGATCGACTCTTGTTGCCATGCAATTAACACACTTCCTTTGGTGTGTCGGCAGAGAGATCATGACAAGGCCTTTACAATGCACAACCCCAATATTAACATCTCCCGCTAAGGTTTCACCGCTGTTAGGGTTCTAGCTGCCTAGTATAGAAGCCCCCTCTTGCGCCTGCCAACATCTGGCACTCACCAACTGGCGAAGCTAATAATGAGATGCACAAATTATTTAGCCAGGTCGTACCCATATAGACTTGTGGTTGTACGGTAGTGCTTGGTCCATGATAACACATGCTTCGGTCCTTAATTGACTAGGGCGGAACATACATTCCAAGGTCTCGTGCTTTCTGCACCCGCCAAACATCCATCCGCCCTGGTCTAAACCATATTTTCCATTTTATTTCATTTGAATAACAGCAAGCAACACCAATTGCCGCGACTTCATAAATAAGATTCAGCAATGATTGAAATGATTCCCATAATGGCATAATACCGAAACGTTTAAGCTGGACTAAGCAATTCTACCGTCCCATGCTAATCTACTGGTTATCACCAAATAAAATAGCTAGTATTAACTAGGGTGGCAAAGGTTTGACATGATCAATACCAATGAGGGTATAACAAATTCCGGTATTTAACTATACTCTAAAACTATATTTAAAGTACATTGCATAAAAGTAAGCATGCATAATTTAAAAACAATATAGGCATTTTGTAAAATTTGGGATCAATATGTTCAAGGAAGACTTGCCTTCGATGCCTCCTGCTAGTTCTACCTCTGACTGCTGATTCGCTTGAGCTTCGACTGCATTGTCTACATGCGAAACGAGAGCAAATAAATAAAACAAATTCAAATAAAATTAAAAAATTGAAAAGAATGGTACTGGAAGATATATCATGAATTTAGAAATTTGAATAACTGGAATCGGAGCTCGAACGAAGGAGAACAGGCTCTTGGAAGATTCTCAGATTAGAAAATCAGAGAAAATAAATAGGGCTGACACTTGGTGCTCTGCGATTTGCTAGAATTTCTGGATTTTTTGGAAAATCAGAAAAAGAAAAACAAAAACCGACTGACACGTGGGGCCCACATGTCGTCACAGGTCCACGGTGAACCGGGTGCACCGAGGTGGCTCAAGGTGACGCGACAGATCGGATGATGAGGACGCCACAGGGCGCCGATGTGGCTTCCACGCGGGGCTAGGGCGCGCGTGGTGGCGGCGCGGATCTTGAGGTGGCGGCCGATGTGGGCTTGCCACGGGTCGCGCATCCAGCGGCTCGATTGAATCGGACAGTGGAGAGGCAAGGCGGCGAGCAGCGATGACGTGGCGCGATCGGGAGCGCACACGGGCGATCGGACGGCCGAGACTCGTGGGCGAAGCACGGCGACGAGGGTGGCGCTATTCCGCCAACGCGAGGAAGACGACCACGAATACTGAGAAAGAGCGATGGATCGGGAGCGAAACAGGGATTTGAAGAGGATTTCTGAGAAAGGCGAAGAAGGCAACGACAATGACGGAGATGCACCGACGACGGAGAACGAGGCGCGAAGGCTTCGCAACAGATGGCGCACTCCGGCGAGGTCGTCTTGCGAAGATGACGGCGCCTCAGACTCGCGGAATAGGGCGGCGGTGCGGCGAAAGTGAAGAATGCAACACGAGGAACCTCGGGGCTTTAAATAGCCCAGGGATGTGTGCGCGACGGATGCCGCAGCGGTCGGAGGCGGCTAGGGTTTCAGGCGGCAATGCGGGCGACATGGTGCATCACACCGCACATGCTGCGCGCATCGGACGGCGGAGGCGCACGGCCGGGTGGCCGGGTAGCTGTGTAAGCGGCCGATCGGAGAGGAGCTGGGCCGGATGCAGAGCGGGCCGGGTGGCGGAAAAGGAATGGGCCGCAGACGGATTCGGCCTGCGGAGATTTGAAAATTAAAACAATTTTCCGAATTAATAAAATTCCATAAATTCAAATAAAAGTAAATAAATTCAAATAAATAGCAAATAAATTCAGAAAAATCTCCAAAAATACAGAAAAATTCCTTGAAGCATAATGAACCCAACTAAAACTGAAAATATTTTGTTTGATGAATAGATTAGTCAAATTAAATCCTTTCATAAATTGAAAATTCAAGTTAAGCTGAAATTAATTCAAGAAAAATGCAAATGGTTCATTTTCAAATTTAAATATTCTAAAACTCAAAGTTTTGGAATGTTACAACTTCACTGGCATGTGCTTTATAGCCGACGAGAATAACATCAGCGACACCATGCTCTACAGCGAGTCAGATGAGGTACCTTCCTATGATGAGCTTAATGATGCATTCTGTAAGCTAGGAAAATTCTATGCTAGAGCTAGGGCTAGGTGTTGGGAGCTAGAGAAG
The DNA here is from genome assembly GCA_036346275.1 of Otatea glauca. Taxonomy (NCBI): domain Eukaryota; kingdom Viridiplantae; phylum Streptophyta; class Magnoliopsida; order Poales; family Poaceae; genus Otatea; species Otatea glauca. The sequence continues at coordinate 18,343,407 of CM070729.1, forward strand.
ATGGTTAATGACTTATCACGGGAGCTTGCTTCACTTAGATCTAAATCCTCTTGTGGCAATGATGATTGCTCCTTGTATGATGCCTGGCTTGTGTTGTTGGAGAACCTAAACACCTTGCATGATAGTTAGCTATGGTCCTATTGATGCTATTTGTAACATCCCAAAAATTGCCTTTAATATTATTTTATTGCTATTTGTGCACTTTGTGATTTCCTGAATTTATTGGATTTTTCCTGGATTTATTTGCATTTATTTTAAATTAAGAAATATTAGCCTTTTAAGAAAACTAACTAAATATATATAAAGTAAATATAAATTTTTGCTAAAAATATTCTATTTGAGCCCAAAATGTCTCTAGGTATTTTTGAGAATTTTCTTGGATTTTTCCTAGTGTTTTTGCTGCTAAAACTAATTAAAGTAATTTCTGGAATTATTTTAATGGAAAAATCTGTGAAAAACTGTGAATGTGATGGGCGAGCCCATGTCTCAGGCGACAGCGTGCGCCCGATTCAATGACCCGTTTTCTTGAAGCTTAGCGACTATTGTTGGATCGCGATCCAACGGCGAGGATTGATTGGAAACCCAAGCGATGATGACCGTTGGATCATGATCACGTGGCTAGATTAGATCATAGTGTTTCGGGCTTATCTGATCTGGGCCGTTAGTCCGTTGTGGAAAACGCGTGTTCGGTTAGGATCGTGCGGCGTCGGGAGTGTTTTGTGATTGTTGGATCGCCATCGAACGAAGCCGCATCGTCATCCTCGTGAAGAATTCAGAGCCGTGGCCGCCATGGACACCTTGTCCGAGTTGCCGGTATAGAGGGGTTGCCGCGCTATATAAGGAGCGCATCGGTTGCGCAAGGCCTCAAGAGATAAAAACCCTAAGTCTTCCGAGAAGGTTGCGCCGTCGTTTTGTGGGATTTTGTGAAGAACACTGAGCACCGCCGCAAGAAGAAAAACACCGATTCATCGTCGTCGAGTCGTCGTGAAGCCTGAGACCGGTCGCATCTGCTTCGTCTTTGTCCAGAGCATCTCATGCGCGTATCCGTTCCCCAGAGCGCCGCTGCAAAGAGAGATCACCGTGGAAGCCGTCGCCACCGAACAAGAAGACTTCGCCACCGTCCCTCCAGTGCACAAGAGATCAATCTGATTTGTCAATAGGTAGACGACGTCAAGAGCTTTCTAGAGGTGCCCTCGCCGGCCGCCAACGGCCACCATAGGGTCCCGTGCCGGTGGCGGTGACGTTGCTTGATAGTTCGTTGCCACGTGTCATCCACGTGGTGGCTAGATCGGATCAGAAGCTGAGATGGCATCTACGTAGCTGTCGCGTGGCACATTGCATGTGCGTTTCCATGGAAGCTGAGTCAGCATGCACGGGACCTGCTTGTCCGAGAAACCCGACCCGCGTGAACCAGGTTCATCGTGAACCCGATGAGGTTCATGGACCCAGTCCATGGACCAAGGGACGCGTGTCGTCATCTGGTTGGCTTGGGTCAGGGCTGACGTCAGCGTGACGTCAGCATGATGCAATAATGCAAATTCTCTTTATAAAAATAATTTGGTTAACTCTTGATTTTCAATTTTATGATTTTTAGAATTTTTGAATCTTCCGAGAACCCGTTGTCCCTCATACAAGCTCCAATTGAGGCGATTCAAATTTCTAATTTTTTTTTAAATTGAGATCTATTTAATGGTGAATTTTATTTGATTTTTGGAGTTCATTTGCTCTTGGTTTTGGTATTTATTTGCTTTTCTCCTTCGGTTCGCGTAGAAGTTGAATTGTGCGACTCTTGGAAGAGGATCGATCGACCCAAGAGCAAGTTCGAGCAAGACCGGAACCTATTCCAAGGCAATTTGTGCTTTGATCATGTTGAACCCATGTTTATAAGATTGCTATATTGTTTTACCCTATTGTATATTATTTCAACTATACAATTGTTTCAATATAAATTTGGAGCTAGTTAATATACCTTTTGATCTGTACCCTACCTTGTCATTTGTATGCCATAATCTATTATCACCTAGATTGGTTCACTATAGTTGGTTAATACTAAAATCAACATGGGATGGTTAGACCGTGTTAATTGCTTAGCCATGCCACGTCATCACATGTATTTGAATCATCAATGTTTAATCTTGACTAATGGAATATGGAACAATGATATGAACTTGTGTGTCATGTGTGGTCGCACAATGAGATTGAGTTGTAGTGACGAGGATGTCACATAGCGGTGTTGAATTGTTGATGGCACGTGATGCTTGGTAATCAACTTGGGTGGTAATCACTTAGATTGGGGCAAGTGACAAGGAGCGACTATGCCAAGGTGGGCCCGATGGGCAGAGGGTATGTGGAAGTCTTTCTTCGATCATCCTAAGGACTTAACCTTGCAAGCCTTTGACGAGTCAATCATGCAACCACATATCCGGTATGGGACAACCTAACTAATTAATTTGCAATGCCTTAGCTTGGTACTATCAGCGGCGGTGTGAGTTCGAGTTATGGAGCAACTCACATGGCGCAAGAGAGCACCGGATGTGGTTTCGGACCACGGTGTTGAAACCTTAGCGGGTAGTACTAGATTAAGGTAGTGCATTGTAAAACTTTGTTATAATCACTTGTATTTGTGGTGTATGGTTGTATCATGTGGGTAAAGTGCATAACCTCTACAAAGTTTAAATCTATTCGGATAGCCGTGCTCGTGGTATTGAGCAATGCTCGGGAATTATAGTTAAGAGTTAGTTTAATTAAATGGAAAACTTGGTTGGGATGGCAGGTTGCCATGTGGAAGGATGAAACTTGACTTAGGATTGGAAACTTGGTTTACTTGATAAAAGCTGAAATTATTATTTATTGTTATTTGTTTCTTGCTTTACAATCTACTTATGGTAATTGTTTATAAATGCTGCTTATTGTAAAATAGCCATATAGCCTTTTCCTTTGGAATAAGCCTTGCATTTAGTTACATAGAATTGCATTTTGTGCACAACTTGTTGAGTGCTTTATGTACTCACTCTTGCCAACACCACAATCAGGTTGAGGAGTCTACACCTTTGTTGGAGGAGGAGTTCTAGGAGGACACGAGTTGTTAGGGTCAGAGCCTTGTCGCTTGCCTATGGTGGTGATGAGTCATCCACGTCTTTTATTTTTCATTGCATATGTCTTATCTTATATTTCAAGTCTAGCCTTGCGTGGCTTCATAATGTAAGTTGGTCATAAGATCATACACTTAGCTATATCAATAAATGGAGAATTATTATTAATATCGTTAAGTATGATGTGATATGTACCAATGTTAAGCTGTGTGCACTAGCGTTGATCACAGGACTAGTGCGGTAAACACGGTTGGGTTGAATTGTTGAATTCGGGTCTGACAGAGGTGGTATCAGAGCATACTGACTATATGTCTTGGCCCTAGATAGCATGGTGGTGTCCAAGGTGTGTCCAAAACTATTTTCTAAAGAAAAATCTAAATTTGACTAACAAGACACTCTTGACTCTTCTTATTCTCTACTTCTCGCCTTTGCTGAATTTAACGTTTTTCTGTTGCCGTTTCAAGTGGAGGACTTATTAAAAGTCTATTTTGAATAGATGCCGATCTACCAGACTTTCAGAGAGAGAGAGGGAGGCTATGCCACAGAGCTGTGGAGAGTTCTTCAGATTCTTGGAGGCTTTTCTCAGCCACTCTCTGAGTAGCAATTTGGGCGATCAATGGTGTGCAATGAGGGTACATTTGCAAGCTGATCATCTATGCTCGGGAGAACAAGGAAGCCAGCAGGTCGGTCTACATCACCGTGAGGAGGTTCGTTTAGGTTGGGATCTAGGAGGTGCTCGACTCGCACTTTGCTTGCGTCTGTCACTACTCGCCGACGAGCCTGAGGATACCGTGTTCGGACTTCACCCTACCACTCGGCGAATCGTCATCGTGAATCGTGGAGGAGTGTGCCACAGCGGTACACCTTGCGGAGTTCTTTGTCGCCCGGAGGAGCACATGAGGGACCTGCGTGTGAGTTGGAGTTGGTGTCTGGGCGCCGAGAGTGACCGAGCGGGAGCTACGTGAGACTCGTGCCGCAACCGCTGAGGTGGTTGCTGAGCTAGAAGAGGCTTTGCGAGAGGCTGAAGACCAAGCAGCTTAAGGAGCTCAGAACGTTCTGGAGCTAGTCGAGGGAGCTGAAGAAGATGAGGACCCCGAGGAGGCCGAGTTCGAGCCAGAGACGTGGTCGTGGAGGTTCCAGCTGTGGGTCACCAAGATAGGTTTGCACCCATGCCAGCCCACCCACCGGTGTATGCATCGGGTCAGCCTTAGCCAGGGTGGCTCGATGAGTGAAAGTCTTAGTTTGAGTTGAGACTCGAGTATTGAGTCGCGTTTTTAAGATAGTCTTTACCATTTTAGCAGTCGTTAAGGTTGTGTGTTTAGTTTGGATCTTTGTTTGCTGGGTGTGCAGTATGTGTTGCATAGCCCTCAGGCTTTTGTAAGCAACCATACGAAGTATTAATAAAATTGTTAAGTTTGGGTTTAATTTGTTTTCCCTACCTTAGAAATTCTTGCATCTTATCTATGCTACATCTACCTTTCCAAACCCAAGAAGCAATCAGCAGATGATGAACACTCGTGGCAACAACGGTGCTTCAGGAAGTGGTCTTCGCCATAGTGACAACCCCAATGATGGAGTACCGCCGCAACCATCACCACCGGTTGACATGCAGAATTTGGGAGCCTTCCTTGCAGCACAGACTCAGCTTATGTAGACGATGATGCAATAGGCGCAGGTATGACTAGCCAGCGACTATCAACAACAGCGTTGTTCAACATGGCAACAATGGATCGCGTTATTATTCTAAGTATGCGATTTTATGAGGACTCGTCAGCCTATATTCTCGAGCAATGTCAACCCCTTAGGCCAGATGATTGGCCTAGGACTATTGAAAGGAAGCTGCACATCACTCAGTATGAAGGAAATGAGAAGGTGCTTTACGCCTCTCATCAGCTAGAAGGAACAGCTGCGAAATGGTGGGAGAATTATTGTGCCGCACATGAAGCCCCACAGGAGATCACATGGGATGAATTTACCATTGCCTTTCATCAATACCTTATACCAGAAGGCATGATAGACCTTAAGAAGTAGGAATTCAGGGTTCTGAAACAAGGAGGCCAGTTAGTGGCCGATTACTTGAACAAATTTACCCAGTTAGCTCACTATGCTCCAAAGGATGTGGCTACAGAAAAGGCTAGGCAGTCTCACTTTATGAAGGGATTAAACTCGGATTGCAAGTGGGATTGATCACCCACAACTTTCTTGATTTCAAGAGTTGGTTAATAAAGCTTTGATTTTGGAGGATAAGCGCAAAGAGCTTGGTGAGGATCGCAAGCGCAGGATGGCTAACCAAGGAGGGTGACCAAACCAGATCAGATTAGGGATGTCTCCGCAACAGTTTGCTAGGTTTCAGTCACAAACAGCAAATAAGACATCAACCCCTGCACCTTGCCTGCTAATCAGAATTTTTAGACGCCAGATCAAGGGAACAATGCACCAGAGGAATCAGCGATCTAACTTGCCGACGTTGCTATGTTTGCAATGAGCCTGGATATTTTACTAACAAGTGTCCGCAGAAAGGAGGAATCACGCCAGTTCGCTTCAACTGGGAAACGACACGTGCTAAGGCACCTGCGTTAGGAGGGAATCGCGCATTAGGACAAGCTCGAGCAGCACCTCAAGCAACAGTGCGTGGTAGAGTCAATCATATCACTGCAGATGGAGCTCGGAGGCATCGGATGTTGTGTTGGATATGTTTTG